>CM057455.1:1408495000-1408527500 GCA_016271365.2 Neoceratodus forsteri | reverse complement strand
TAAGAAGTGGGATAAAACCTTTTATAGGTACATTAGGGAGTGAAGAAAATCAAAGGGAAGGATACTGAGGTTGAAGGAAGAGGAGGGAGGGTGGGTGGGCAGAGGGACAGTGAAAAAGCAGTAATACTGAATGAATACTTCTGCTTAGTATTCACAAAGGAAGAGGAGGGAGTGGTACCTAATCCAGTCAATAGAAGCACTCAGGATGGGGGGGTCGATATCAGTCTTTTCACAGAAGATAGAGTTCTGAAAGAACTCTCTAAAACTGAAGGTGGATAAAGCAATGGAGCCTGAAGGGAGTCACCCAAGAATTCTAAAAGAACTAAGGGGAGAACTAGTAACAGCATTGACTACCCTTTTTAACAAATCATGGGAGGATGGTGTGGTACCTGAGGACTGGAAGATGGTGGTGTGATTCCCCTTCACAAAAATGGGAGCAATACAGAGGCAGGAAACTACAGACCTGTCAGTTTGACCTCAGTGGTAGGGAAAATGATGGAATCACTTCTGAAGGAAAGAATTGTTGAGTACCTAGAGGCCAGAGGGGCACAGGATCCAAATCAGCATGGATTCATAGTGGGAAGGTCATGTCAGATGAATCTAATTGAGTTCTTTGACAGGGTGACCAAAGTAGTAGACCAGGGAGAGGCTGTGAACATGGTCTACCTAGACTTTAGCAAGGCATTTGACACAGTTCCTCACAAAATATTAATAAAGAAAATAGCCAGCCTGGGAGTGGGTCCCAGGGTGGTAGCCTGGGTAAAACATTGGCTGGACACAGAGGGTAATAGTAAACAGAGTCCACAGAGAAGAAAGGGGGGATTACTAGTGGGGTACCGCAGGGTTCAATACAGGATCTGGTCCTTTGTAATGTTTTTATAAGTGACATTGCAGAGGTACTGGAAGGAAAAGTATGTCTCTTTGCAGATGATGCAAAGATCTGCAACAGGGTTGATATACAAGGTGGGGTGGAAAGGATGAGAAGGGATGTGGCAAGGTTGGAGGAATGGGGAAATGTATGGCAGCAAAGAAGTGCAAAATAGTGCACCTGGGAAACAAAAACCCAGGGGAAGAGTACACAGTGGGGGGGGGTGAGATACTGACAACAACAAAAATGGAAAGGGACCTGGGGGTAGTTATATCAGATGACCTAAATGTGGGCAAACAATGTGAGAAGGCAGTAAGGAGGGCTGGGAGGATACTGGGATGCATAGGCAGAGGCATCACCAGTAGAAAGCAGGAAGTTGCTATCCCTCTGTACAGACAGTTGGTGAGACCCCATATGGAGTACTGCATGTAGTTCTGGTGACCCGTTCTCCGCAGTCATAGACAGGGTGGAGGCTGTTCAGAGGAGGGCAACCAGAATGGTGCAGGGTCTGCACCAGATGACATATGAAGAGAGACTAAAGGAGCTTAATATGTATACCCTTGAGGAAAGGAGGGAGGGGGTAACATGATAGAAACTTTCAAGCACATCAAGGGAATCAACAAAGTCCAAGAGGGTAGCATCTTTCAGAAAAAGAGATGTGTAAGAACAAGGGGGCACATTTTTAAGATAGAGGGGGGATGGCTCAGAAGTAATGTGAGGAAGTATTTTTTCATGGAGAGGGCTGTGGATGCAGGGAACAGCCTTCCTGAGGAGGTCATGGAGTCAAACACAGTGGGGGAATTCAAGAATGCATGGGACAAGCATAAGGCAATTCTGGGGGGGTAGGAGGAAGTAGGCTTTTGGTTAACTAAGATCTGCAGCTTATCCATTAGGTAGGCAAATGTGCAGACTAGGTGGGCCAAGTGGTCCTTATCTACCATCAAATTCTATGTTTCATCTCTCTCTCTCTCTATCTCTCTATCTGTATCTATTGATCTGTCTCTCTCTGTCTTTAGATATATCTATTTCTCTAGCAAGCGATATATCGCTCTATAGATCTCTCTCTCTCTCTCTCTCTCTCTCTCTCTAGCTATATCTGTCTCTTTCTCTACAGATATATCTCACTCTACCTCTCTATCTGTATATCTCTACCAATCTATCTCTCTATCTGTAGATATATCTATCTATCTGTATATCTCTCTAGCTAGAGATATATCTACTGCTCCCTTGATCTATCTCTCTCTATCGCTCTATCTCTCTATCTTTTGCTCTATCTATCTATCTATCTATCTATCTATCTATCTATCTGTCTCTCTATCTCTATTTATACATACATCTATCTCTATACCTATAGAGATATCTATCTCTCTATTAGAGATGCAGTGAAATTAAATTCCACCTGAAAAGTGAACGTGAAGTGGCCACTTTGTGTTATCATTATGCTACGCAAAGTGGCCATTGGAAAGTGCTAACTTCACTTTGTTATTATGACTTCACGTTGTTATTCCACCTTAATGTGAAGTAAGACAGAATGACAACAATATAGGCACTTTAGGCAGCCCCCTCCACACATCACATGGCTTACAGTACTGTAAACCGCATGCTTTAGTTTGGCAGGAAGGAAGTGAGTCATACAAGCTGATACTTTCACTTTCTTCTTTGCAGAGGTAGAGAGAGGAAGCATTTTGTGTAGGAGAGGAGCGTTTGTGTTAACAAGTTTCTTTCTTGAGCAAATTCCAAAAACCTAAAATATTTTTTAAAAGTTAATTCTTTCGTTTTTTTTGTACAGCTTTGGCAGTTCTTTTTGGTGACTGATTTCTTTGTTTTATAAGTTTTGTTTTGTGTGTGTGTGTGTGTGTGTGTGTGTGTGTCTCTCTGTGTGTGTGTGTGTGTGTGTGTGTGCCTGTGTGTAAGTGTGTGTGAAGTCGCTCATCACATCAGAGAGAGAAGGAGTGTTTTTTTTGTATGATGGACCAGGGACAGTATGTGACCCATGGCCAGAGGGGAGTGTGCATGCATAGGGATCATAGACAGATGGTGTTGGACTGCTCCAGACTCTTTGGTCCTGCCTCCCCCCCTCCAGAAGCAGCACCGCCACGAGTGTCACAACCATGTCCACCAAGTCTGCCACCACCACCACCAGCAGCAGCTGCAGGAGCTCCAGCAGCACCACCTCCACAGCAGCAGGTGGAGCCCCAGGTGCATGACCATGCTGCCAGCACTGCATCTTCCCCTCCTGTGCCTGGTCCCCCCTTGCAGCTCCCTAGTTTGGCAGTTTTTTAGCTGTGTCAGCAGGGGGTAGCAGCCTTGTGGTGTGTCTGTTTTGTGGTGTGTAAGTGCACCGTGACCCTGGGTGACACATCAGTGGACTGGGGGCCAGCACACACATATGCTGAACCACCACAAGGTGGAGTGGCAGGCTGCCACTGAATGGCTAGGCCTCCACATGCTGGCCCTTCTGTGGCAGTGGCAGAGGGTGCTGCTGTCATGTGTCACTGCAGCAGGAGGAGGAGGACCACAGCAGCAGCTACTCCACCACCACCACCACCCCCACCACTGCCACCAGCACCACCCTCACCACCACCACTACCTGGTTCCCCCCTGCACCAGTGAACCTCACAATACCTGCAACTCAGGCAGACATAGCACTTTTGTGGGGCATGGTAGAGGAAAATAATGAGAGGATGGGTGCTGTCCAGCAGCAGGTGGAACAGATCGAGCAACACCAGTTACAGATTGTGGCAATGCTCCATCTGCTGCTGGAACATCAGAGGATCCCCATTAGCTTTTTTTCAGCACACCTGCCCCCCACTGCTGAAGTGTTTTGTCTTTTGTTTTTGTTTAATAACAGACAGAGGGAAGGCCACAGTATTAGTCTGAAAGGAAGCAGTCAGCAAAAGGAGGCCCTGCCCCTTGCAAGGCTTACCTTCTGGTTAAGCCTTTTAAGTATGTTGCGGCATCGTTTTGTCCCTCAACATACTTTATTTTAATAAAGAAAAGTCAGTGACCCAGAAGTATGACAGATGCTATGGGGGCTCCATCATGTGTAAAGGTGCAACGGCGTTGCACCATGCTCTTCAATACAAAAGTATTGAAGCGCATGGTGCATCACTGATGCAGCTTTCATTTACACATAATGTAGCCCCCATAGAGTCCGCCATACTTCCGGGTCACTGACTTTTCTTTATTAAAATAAAGTATGTTGTGGTGCAAAAAAAACTCTGCAACATATTTAAAAGGCTTAACCGGAGGGTAAGCCTTGCAAGGGGCAGCAGCTCGTGTTGCTGACTGCTTCCCTTTAAATATATACATACACATACAGACATACATGCTCCTTATTGCCTTGTTAATATAATCCAGTACCTCAGTAATATTTACTTTCTGTTGTTGAGTGGTTGTGGAAAAGCAGGTGTGAGTAGTGCAAGTATGATGCGCTAAACTGCATGTGTGCAGTCAGTGTTGTTTCGTGTGTGTGTATGTGTGTGTGTGTGTGTGTGTGTGTGTGTGAGACATCAGACATTGTCCGGCTCCTTGCAAACATATATATATATATATATATATATACTGTATATATATATATATATAATAACTGGTCAGCAATTTCTCTTAATGTACTGACCAGGTTGATATTTTCCATAACAATCGGCTGGTTGTTATGACATTCATGAGCCATGCCAGTCAAACTATGCTGCTGCCTCATTGGCCAACATTCTGTATGTGGGTGGGGCCAAACAGTCTCACAAACTGCTGGAGAAAAATTGCTGGTCTGCTATTATAAAAAATAAAAGACGGGGAGGGTCTTTCATATGAGAATGTAATGCACAACCTCGTTGTGAGGTGCTTTGATAAACCCCTCAGGCTTCACCCTCGGGGTTTATGTAGCATCCCACAACTTGGGTGTGCATTAAATTCTCATATCAAACCCTTCCCCATCCATTATTCTCTATATACAGTATATATATATATATATATATATATATATATATATATATATATGTATACATATATATATATTTATAAAATGGGGTGGTAAAATCATAGAAATTCCACTAACATGATTGGACAGAATGCATCACATGACCATGCATTATTTCCCAACGACCGCACGCCTCCCAGTATAACCGCACACCTAAACTACTTTCCAGCCCTCAAAACCTTCTCACCAGCACTGAGATCACCCCACCTAATGCAGTTAAGCACCCACATACACACACACACACACACACACACACAAGTGGCACCCACAGGCATAACTAAATATATGACTAGTAATCCCACACTGTACAACCTGATGTACTTGATCCCACCACTCCTTTTTAAATAAACTATCATCTAAAAAGCAAATTCTGCCTGCCATTTTCACACTCTTACTGCAGAGCCACTAACTTTTAGTACTGCACACTGTGTCACCACCCTAAATTCTACAAAACAATATAATGCAAGCCATTTAACACAAACCTAACTGTGTAGAAAAAAAACAAGACAGACTACAGTTCCCTTACTTCCTACTCTCACTTTCTGTTAAAAAAATCTCCCTTTCTACACAGAGTTGTCTGATCCTTCAGCACTTTTACTTTTCCTTCCTGAACTATAGCGTGACCGGCAAGGCGTATTGCAGGGAGGATAAGCTGTCACGAGTTGAAAGTAACTCGCTTTTCTGTTTAAAAGATAAAAGTGTTCTCCTGCTGTGAGTTTCTCTTAATTTCAGTAAAACAATCTGCAGAGTCTATGTAGAATGGAGCGAGGAGACGCCGAGTAACCACAGCTTTGCCCCAAACCGCCGACATTCTCAACCGAACAGCAGCCGAACCACCGCAGAGCCCTCTATACACTACCGCGGAGCAGCAGCCCGCCTTTTCCACAACGAAAACACTGCCTCCGACATACATACTGGCCAGGTCCCACAGAGCACCAGACGACACACAAACTCACCCGATCCAGAATAACACAGACTCCACACATGACGAAGAAGACTTCCCCACAGATACCGAAGATGATCAACAGCACTTCCCCATACAAAATTCACCCAGAAGCTGCGTAGAAATAACCGTGCAGCCCCAAACCGCAGCCGTCCTCCAACCGTCCCTCACAGAGCCAGAAAAAGCGCTACAAAACATAAAAGAAACACAAGGCACTGAAAGAAAAAATGAGCCTTAACTCCCACGTTAAAGTTCAGCACTTCGGCACTGTAAAGCATTAAGCACTTCTGCCACAGTTCAACACACGTTTTCTTCCCAAAATGAACCACTCTTAAAGTGACAGTACTCATTAATGTTCAACTGTTTAAACAGCCTATTCTGAATGTTCAACTATTGTATTCACTTACACTGTTATCCAGTTAAATGTTTATTCATTAAAACTAATTCAAATTAAACAGCCTATTCTGAACTATTTATCATCTCCACATAGAACTATTTCATCACAACAGGGGCTATTTTATAAGATAGATATACCACTTTGGAGGTGTGTCGGCTCTGATATACGTGACGCCTTGGGGAGTTGAACGCACTCGCCTTCAGCCTCGTGCATGTCACAACACACACCAAGGCGCTATGATATCAGAGCACGCACAAGACACCCAAGAGTGGTATATCTATTATATATATATATATATATATATATATATATATATATATATATATACTGTATATATATATACATATATATATATATATATCTGACTTGTAGCAGTGTTTATGGTATAAAGAATAGAGATAAGAGTTACATATATTTTATTGTCACCATCATCATCAGTGGATTAAGTGGTATGATATTTTTTCAGAGGTGTCTGGCCATAGTGCACCTTAGTCACATACTGCACACATGACTTTAAGGAGAGCATGTGTTTTTTGTTCTATGATCTCCGCAAAGTCATGTGTGCACTGTGAGGGACTGAGGTGCACAGTGACCCGATACCTCTGAAAAAATATCATATCACTTACTCTGCTGGTGCTGATGATACAAATAATATATACTTCATATATTCCTTCTTATCTTTATTCTTACATACTGCAACAAGTCACATCATATATATGTTTGCATGAAGCTGGACAATGTCTGCACACACAGGAAAGAAAACTGATGGCACACATGCAGTTTAGCACAACATACTTGCATTGCTCAGTCCTGCTTTTTGAGAAACACTTCACGATCGCCGACACCAAGTAAACATTACTGAGGCTCCAGAAATATTTCTTTTTTGAAATAGACATTCAATCAGTGGTGCAACAATCTGTTGAAAAATTTGACCTATTCTTTTTTATGCTATTTTAAATTGCCACTTTATTTACCTCCTGACTTGTATGATACCATTCTTTCCAAAATTTGAGTCTGCTTTAGTACTTTATTTCATGCCTCAAATAATAAAAGGAGCACTCCTTCTAATACGGTGCGGACCAGGTCTTCATCAGTATTTTCCACTGTTTTTCTCCATCAGTTGTTTATATATTTCTTCTGTTGTAAAATTAACAGTTATGCAGCTGGTAGTGTTTTATGACCTCACAGAACAAAATTTGTTCTAAAAAAAGTTGAGAATAGTGATGAAAACCTGGTCACAGCCATATTAAAAGGAATGCTCCTTTTATTTTTTCAGACATATCTATATATATATATATCTGTATTTTCTAGGTGGGGGTTGATATATATATATATATATATATATATATATATATATGCATGTACTCATTGTATTGTTTTGTATCACAGGTCACATACTGTTGGTGTGCACATTACAGTGCTTGATGAGAAATGTTGGCATTGAAATTGGAAATGGAATACTATCAAGCCAATGAAGGTTGAGTATTTTTTTTTTGGGGGGGAAGCATATTTGCAAGTAGGTCTTATTAATGGTTTATTATTTGGTTACTTCTTAACAGATTTCATCTGCATCCTTCTCCAGTCTGGTAATGATGGTCATGGTCATTGATTGAAATGACTTCTGCTTGTTGCATGTCTGCCCCAGCCCAGGGGGAAGGGGCATGATGTTGAAGAAGTTCTTTGGATAAGGCAACTATGACACAACAAAGCATCTGGAAGTTTCCTAAAAAAAGAAATGAAGGACTTATTGCAACTTGATTGCAGCAGTAAGACATTATGTTTCAAGCCATGGCTGTTCCATGGGTATCTGGATTAATGCAGACAGCAAGCTGTACCACTGCAATTATCAGATCACAATTTAATTTAGTACCAGGCTGTGCAACAAATACATTGCATCAGTGTCCCTGCGTCTCAACCCAAGATACATTTTAAAACCACATCTCGTCAAGTAACAGAACCTGGGTCCAACTTTTTCAACACTGTCATGGCTGCACAGCTACAAATTTGGAATACAGTGCATGATATGTTGCAGAAACATTTTTTGTGACATACATGTCACCTAGTTTATGAATCATCAGTTGGATTCTTTGCAGTCTTATGGAAAAAAAGGAACAGATGAAATAAAATTGATATACTTACCAGTATGGATTGGAAATGGATATCCCATAGTTTCCTGTAGACAGTACTGCTTCTGTACCATTGATATATGCCTTCAGGGAAGGAGAGTCATTTGTTAACCTGTAAAAAAACTAAATAAGTTGACCATATGTGTTTGACCATTGCAGCTCAGAAAAGCAACACAAAACAAAACACACAGCTAAAGGAAGTTGAATAGCATGAAAAACATTAGTACACATACTCTCTTTATAGTTTTAATAGTAAGAAACCTTGTGCCTGTGGCTGATGGGTGTGGTCTCCTGTTTGACTCCCTCTGCCTTGGCATGGTCAATGTAATGGAAAAACATTGTCATTATGGCGGCAGTGGAGAACAGCGGTCTTATGATGGTAGTAGTCCGGGGGCCATGTTATACTGTGCTCTGTGTTATAAATGTGATGACATGACTTATGGAATTAATTTGAGTCACTATGAGTGGGATAGTGATTTAACTTTATGAAAAAGAGAACATGTGTCATACAAGACATGTGACAGCCTTTTACCTACTTAAGATAAAACCTGCCAACATTAACCTCATCATCATTCATCAACCTCATCCTCAGAAAGAAAGCTGCTCTCGCAGTCTTCTATGTCTGAACTCTGACCAAGAGGAAATATTTTCTCCATTGTGTTATCATCTACATCAGTGGTAGGCTGCTTCATGCTGTGACTGCCACCAGGATGGTCCCTTTCTTCAACTTTGGCAAAACCATGAGTATGCCCGGGTATGAATACTGAGGTTGCAGTCTGAGCTGGTATGTGTCTCTCATTCATTTTTATGAATGTCAGCAAACTGACATTTGCAGGAGAGAGGTTTGTATGATGATCCCAAGCTATTGCACCTGCTGAGCTGAATACCCTCTCAACACTTGCACTGGAGGGTGAGCATGTCAGGTACTTCAGTGCCACAGCGGTCAGCTCTGGCCATTCACTGGCCATTCCACTCCAGTATAAAAGGGGATCATCAGTGATTGACAGATGCCTGTTTTCAGACATATATGACTGAACCATTCGCTGTGCTGATCTAAGTTCAGTGGTTGATGCATCATCCGCTTCTCCGGAATCATTTATGTCACAAATCCCCACTTGGGACAAAGCCTCCCAAAGTGGGTTAACACCAGTCGCTTTTGATGACAGACCAACTGGAACTGCAGTCCCCTTTCCCTTACAGGATATGCTTGATACTACTCCTCCTCCAGGTTCACCTCCAGCCTGATTATGCTGTGCAGGTTTCCTGACCTTGGCACTTGACTTCTGTGTTCCATGAACCAAGTACACCAGTTGCCCACTGACATTTTTACCTGTTCAGGCCCTCCCTCCAGTACTGAGGCAAGTCCATATTTGTATCGTGGATCAAGCATTGTTGCTATTGCAAAGTTGTCACTATGCTGAATGCTCAAGATGTGACAATTCTGGTTGAATACTGTCAGCATGTGTTTCGGCAACACACTGCTAGCACTGTCTCTGTTAACATCAAGGCTATGCTGTAAATTCACCAATGTCTGACTCAGCACCCACAGCAGTGGAATTGATTGGCTAATGGAGGCAGACTCACCACTCACTGCCTGTGTGGCATGTTCAAAAGGCCTCAAGATTCTTATTACAGAGTCCATGAGGGGCCACTGTTCAGTCGTCATAGACATGGAGGCCCCAGAACTGTCATGGCTAGTGTGCATAACAAGATATTCTGAGATGGCTTTGTACTGTTCATACAACCTCTCTGCCATGTATAAAGTGGAGTTCCACCAGGTGACAGCTTCCAGCTTCAAGCAGTGCTGTGGGAGGTTGTTTCAGATCTGCAATTGTTGAAGTTGGTCATGGGCCATTGCAGAGCATGAAAAGTGAGAACAGATATGGCATGCAAATGTCAGCATTTCCTTTATATCAGGGTGCTGCAAAAACTCTTGCACCACAAGATTTAAGCAATGGGCCATGCATGGAACCCGAAAAAAGCCACCATTGGCAATGCATTTCACCACATTTGACCCATTGTTACTTGCTATGAACCCAACTCTCAGGGACAGGGGGTTCAGCCACTTGTCAGTTTCAGTCAGTACCATCTCCAACATGTTTTCACCAGTGTGTGAACAGGTCACATTGCACATAGCAATTGTTGCATGCTATCGAATTCATGGAAGATTGCTACCATGATACTCCACCTTACTACATTGATTATTCACACTACCAACAGCACAAAAAAACCCTGGCACCTGAACCCAGTGTGCAGTTATACACAAATATGAACTCCCCACTGTTTTGCCACTTGTCCACATATCCATACTTAAATGGATGAATGGAAAGGAGGAATGTTGAAGGGCATGTCTTACAGAGTCGGGCACAGAACAGTACAACTCGGGGGCAGCACAGGTAGAAAAGTAGGTCCTGGATGAGACTTTCCATTTTGGACAGGCACATGCAGCAAACCACAGGAACCCAGAATTCTCCACAAAGGAGAAGGGCAAAAGGTCAATTGCCAGCATTTAAGCTACAGCAACATTAAGTTCACTTGACACTGTCAGAGGAGCTGACTTTGATAAGATGGCCAACAGAGTTAGGCTAGCCCTGGCAAAAAGAAACACAGGTGAGGAGGTACAGGCAAAGTGGGCAAGCATTAAGGATACAATACTTGAAGCAACATCCCATTGTGTTAGACAGAAAAGGAAGTGCAAAAGAAGAAGGAAACCACTTTGGTTCTCAAATACAGTAGCAGAAAAGGTCAGAGCCAAAAGGCTGGCCTTCAGAAAATATAAGGAACACAGCGATGAAGATAGGAGGCATACCAAACTGCCCTAAGGAAGCAGGTAAGGCAGTAAGGCAGGCAAAGTCCCAAACTGAGGAAACACTAGCACGAACAGTAAAGAAGGTGACAAGACTTTCTATAGATACATTAGTGAAAGGAGAAAGTCCAGAGGGGGTATTGCTAAGCTTAATGGAGAAAAGGGAGCATGTGAGGAGGAGGACCCTGTAAAGGCATCTATCCTAAATAGATACTTTTGCTCAGTATTTACTGAAGAGAAGGTAGGCAGGGCCCACAGCTCAGCATCATGGACACAGGGAGGGAGGTGAGCACTACTCCCTTCACAAAAGAAAGGGTCCTACAAGAGCTTGCTAAGCTCCAGGTGGATAAGGCAATGGGACCTGATGGCATACATCCCAGGGTACTTAAGGAGCTAAAGGAGGAACTAGCAGAGCCATTAGCAGAATTGTTTAGTGAGTCTCTGAGCACAGGAGAGGTCCCAGAAGACTGGAGAAGGGCTCATGTGATCCCACTCCACAAGAGTGGTAGCAGGGAGGAGGCGGGAACTACAGACCGGTCAGTCTTACCTCAGTAGTGGGCAAGATTATGGAGGCACTCCTTAAGGAAAGGATAGTGCAACACCTGGAATCCATAGGGCACAGGATCCAAGACAGCATGGGTTTACAAAAGGAAGGTCCTGTCAAACTAATCTCATAGATTTCTTTGACTGGGTAACCAGAGTGGTGGACCAAGGGGGAGCAGTTGATGTCGCCTACCTTGACTTCAGCAAAGCTTTTGACACTGTTCCACATAGAAGATTGATAAATAAGCTAGGTAGGCTCGGGGGGGTCAGAAGTTGGTCAACTGGGTGGCAAACTGGTTGACTGGCAGAAAACAGAGAGTGGTGGTAAATGGTATACAGTCAGAAGAGATGCAAGTCACAAGTGGGTACCTCAGGGATCAGTCCTGGGGCAGTCCTATTCAACATCTTCATTAGTGACCTAGCAGATGGACTAGAGGGTAAGGCTTGTCTGTTTGCAGATGACACCAAGATCTGCAACAGAGTAGATGATCCAGATGGGGTGGGCAGAATGAGAAGAGATCTGGATAAACTAGCAGAATGGTCAGAAGAGTGGCAACTGGGATTTAATGCAAAGAAGTGCAAAATCATGCACGTAGGGAAGAGAAACCCTGAAGCCACTTATAGGCTGGGAGGGGAGTTGCTAGCAGTCACAAAGGAAGAAAGAGACTTGGGCATCATCATCACTGATGACCTAAAATCATCAAGCAGACCTCTAAAGCAGTAGGTAAGGCTAGGGGTGTTGAGGTGTATTAGTAGGGGTATCATAAGTCGTAAGAGGGAGGTAATCCCTCTGTACAAGACATTGGTTAGGCCCCATCTGGAGTACTGCGTGCAGTATTGGAGGCCACACCTTCACAAGGACATTAACCAAATTGAGGCAGTCAGAGAAGGGCAACAAAATGGTGCAGGGACTGCATCAGAAGACATATGAGGACAGATTAACGGAGCTCAATATGTATACCCTTGAGCAAAGGAGGAGAGAGGTGATATGATCGAGACATTTAAACACCTTAAGGGCATAAACAAGGTGAAAGAGTCTAACATGTTTAAATATAAGAAAAATAGCAGGACAAGAGGACACAGCATGAGATTAGAGGGGAGGCCGATTAAGGGGGAATGTGAGGAAATTCTTTTTCACAGAAAGGGTGGTAGATGCATGGAATGGCTTACCACAAGAAGTGGTGACTATGAATACAGTGCAGGGCTTCAAACAGGCATGGGATAGGCATAAGGGAGCAATACAAATGACTATGAATAGATAGGTCACTGACAGAGCAAAGGCCGATGGCACATTTATAAGGTAGAAAAAGAAATGGGCAGACTGGATGGGCCTTGCGGTCCTTATCTGCCGTCAACTTCTATGTTTCTATGTTTCTATGTATGAATGGGTGGGTACTTCAGTTAATGTGCAAAAACATTCAGTAATGTAGGCTGACTTAAACATTTTACATGGGGTATGATGACAAATGGTTCTGTTCTGTGAATGGCAGAGGGTGGAGTGTGGATGTGTGATGAAGATGGTTGGCACAGGTGATGACAAACCCAGAAATGCAGTTATTTTCCTGGATTTAGCAACAGGGGTTGATGGACCATTTGCACTAGACATACTGCACTGACCACCACAACTACCAAAACTGCTACTCTCACCCCCACTAGACAAAACTTCAAAATCATTCTTCTGTTCCACCTTATTATGCTTGTAGTTATCCTCTGATGTTATTTCATCACTACTGCACACATTTACTTTTGTACTACAGTCATGGAAGGGGATAACATGCTTGTTATGGTTGTTGATGAGGGTGAACGCCCCACTGTGGTACAGGTAGTAGCTGCCATCTTGTGCTGAATCCACAATGCCATGCTTCTATTCTTGATATGTGCATGCTGTCCCCCTGTGCCCAGATAGCTCCTCTTTTTGCCTCAACTCACACGCACCTGGCAAACCTGGTGGATTGCAACTGACTCATGATTTGCATCTTCCACAAAAAAATCCTAAACAAGGGATTTTGATGCTCTGGTTTTAACACATCCCCCTGATGCTGCTTATTGGACTCTGCTTTTTAACCCATGAAGTGGGGGGGATGCTACATGATTTTTCAGGCAGGACACATTTGGACTGCAACTGACCACCATGACTACCTATCATTATTACTGGGTCATCATCATCAACTGAAACTGGTGAATCACAACTTTTTATGGGGGGGAATGCAAACAGACCCAGACAAAGCCACCTTGAGTTTCTTTTTCTCCAGTACCCAGTAGGGGTCACTGACATCATCATCATAGTCATCAACATCATCCACATCTTCTGTTTGAATGCTGGCATATGGCCTGCATGTTGCAAACACAGCAGCAACATCAGCATCATCAGCACCACCATCGCCCAACATTTTTTCACCACACTGAATTACAGCATGGCAAATCTATAACCTGAGCCATGGTGGAAGAAATGTCACTTTGTGTGCTATCATTGACATGATGATCAGAATCCTCATGTTCAGTTACTGGGATGTTACTGGGGAGTATGACATCTACACTGTCACTCACTGCCACTGCTTCACACTCCACTATATTTTTGAACACGGTAAACTGGTCAGAAGTGGAACTCAAGGCAGCAATACACATACCACCATCAGCAACTGCACTAACACTACCAGCTCGGATAACATCATCTTGTCCAACTATGAGTGAAGCTACTGATTGTGCTGTAAAAAAACACTGAAGGAGAAATACCTTTCCTCGCATCAGCAATGCAGTTCTGCAACTGCGCACTACTACCATGCCCACAGACAATCTTACCACTGGCAGCAGTGCCATGGTGAGAAACAGCTTTGCTTGCACATCTCTTTGCAGGCATTTTGGGGGATCAACAGGAATATCCTAAACAAATTTAGATTTTGGAACATTCACTCTGGGTGGGGGCTGAGGGGGGATGACGCAGCATGTGAAGCCAAAAAAATAACTGTGGCTTCAACAACAGATACAGATGCAAAGTCACAACAAGTTCAATGACACCTTAACTAACCAGTGGTGTTCTCAAATCACAAACAATCCAATCTGGAAAAGAATACCTTTTGCCGGGGGGGGGGGAGCACTGACTGCAGATTACTGCAGTGCAAAACCAAGAAAAGATACCACAATGGCAGTACAAAATCATGCAGCTGCAGTGGATAGCAGGTTCATTCTGCTGTGCCTGCAATTATAATGTGGCATAATAAAAGGTGGATTAGCTGATGTCACATCATGCACCACACACACACACACAGACACACACAGAATTTGTCTAGAAGTAATGCGTAGCAAATTTAAAACTACAGTAATATAAAACATATTTTAAACAACCTCAGTTCTGCACCAGGTCCCTCCAGACTACAACGCACACAATCAGCAAAAAAAATGTCAACAGTTACTGACAATATTATTGTGTGTACATTAACACAGTCAGTTATACAAGAAAGATATAACCAAAAAACAAAGAACTCTATTTTTCTCCAACTTAAATCTACCTACACCAGATACGCCCCTTCCCCAAAGCACACTTCCACTGTCTCTCAGTACACAGCTTGAATGTTGTACATTAACATTCAAAATCCACACACAAACAATAAACGCTTGATGATATGAGCACAGGAGGGTTTCCTACAATCGATGAACTAAAGTTTCAGCAAACCAAAATGACTCAAAAATAATTTTTTAACAGCTTTAAATAGCTCTCAGAGCAGACTGTCTCTTACAGCTTCCTACACACACTACCCAGAACTGAGGCTGTACAGAACAATCAAGAGCCCATGTGACCTGAAATCCCATGAATCACTGCAAAATTCACCTTTGCAGCTTAAAAACAAGGCAAAGTACATTGTTCTCAATGTACTTAACCTTCAGATTTGGTGGAGTAGTAGTTTGGGAAGGTGGAGTAATGCGAAGTCATTGTCTTCAATGGACTTTGTGTTGTTCATTATAACACAAAGTACTCTGCTTAGTGTTGCGGAGCACTCTGTAAAGTCACCTTTACTCCGTGAATCACTCTGCGGAGCGAATTGAGGCCACTTCGCCCATCTCTACTGTCTATCTATAGATCTCTCTCTCTCTCTCGCTCTTTATTGATCTATCTCTCTATCGCTCTATCTCTTTATTGATCTATAGATATAACTATCTCTATCTATAGACATATCTATCTATCTCTCTATAGATACATATCTATCTCTTTCTCTCTCTATATGTATTTCTCTATCTCTCGAGCTATCAATCTATTTAGTTATCTGTCGAGCTATAGATATATCCTTCTATTGATCTATAGATATATCTCTCTATTGACATATCTATCTATTTCTCTATACCTCTGTACTGTGAAACTTTTCAATGACTACCACTGTATCTCTGTATCTATCTATCTATCTATCTATCTATCTATCTATCTATCTATCTATCTATCTATTTTTCTATCAATCAATATATCCCTCTATCCATACATAAATCTATATCTCTATCACTCACTCTGTCTCTATTTCTGTCTATCTCTCTCTCTATAGATATATGTATCTCTCTATCTATCAATATATAGCTCTATAAATCTCTCTCTCTCGATCTCTCTCTATCTAATTCTTAATCTATCATTCTATCTCTATCTCTATCTCTGTCTCTCTCTCCCCTATCTCTCCCTCTATCTCTCTCTCTATCTCTTTCTCTATCTCTCTCTCTCTCTCTATCTTTCGATGTATCTCTATCTATTGATCTATCTCTCTATCTTTCTATCAATCTACCTCTCTATCTGTAGATATATCTATCTCTATCTATAGATATATTTATCTCCCTAGCTATAGATCTCTCTCTCTCTTTCTACTGTATCTATCTTTCTATCTCTCTCCCTATATCTATCTCTCTGTCTCTATATCTCTTTCTCTATCTCTCTGTCTGTCTCTCTATTGATCTACCTCTCTATCTATCGATATATCTATCGATAGATATAGCTATTTCTCTATCTATAGATGTATCTATCTATCTATAAATATATTTCTGTCTATCTCTTTATCTCTCTCTCTATATCTGTCGATCTATCTCTCTGTCTATTGATCTATCTATCTATCGATTGATCTATCTTTATCAATATCTCTCTCTCTCTCTCTATAGATATATCTATCTCTTTATCTATTGCTATATCTATCTAGCTAATAGATATCGCTATCTCTCTATTGATCTATATCTCTATCTCTCTATTGATTTATAGATATGTCTATCTGTCTATCTATAGATATATATCTCTCTCTATAGAGAACTCTATCTCTTCCTATCTCTCTTTATATATATCTATCTCTCTATCGCTTGACCTATCTCTGTATCTATCGATCTGTCTCTCTATCTATCGATCTAAAGATATATTTAACTATTGATCAATAGCTATTTCTATCTATGTTTAGATATATCTATCTCTCTATCTATTGATCTCTCTCTCTATCTATCGATCTCTCTCTCTATCTCTCTCTCTCCATCTATCTCTCTCTATCAATCTATCTAACTACAGATATCTCTGTCTGTCTATCTATCTATCTATCTATCTATCTATCTATCTATCTATCTATAGATCTCTCTCTCTCTCTATCTCTATTTATCTCTCTCTCTCTCTCCTTCTCTCTCTCTCAATCTATCTCTCTATCTATCAATATCTCTCTATCTATAGATAGACATATAGACATATCTAGCTTTCTCTCTCTCTCTCTATCTTGGTCAATCTGTCTTGCACCATGTAGGTCTGGATTGGGGAAGATGCTGGCCCAGTTTTTGAGGCTGCTATCCCTTCTGGGTATACCACAGTGCACTGCCCCAGAGGGGAATGTAGGGGTGGTGAGGTAGCCATCTGCTTTAGATCTGACTTGGGCTTCACCATGCACCCAGTGAGAATCCCAGGTTCTTTTGAATGTGAGGCTGTCTGTGGGGGTCTAGGCACAGGCTGGAGGATTCTCCTGATTTACCGCCCCCCGGGGCAGCAGGAGATTTCCTGCAGGAGGTTGCTGAATTCTTCATTGGTGAAACATTGGAAGCCCCAGATGTATTGTCAAGGGTGACTTTAATGTTTGGGTCAATGATGAATCATCTTGACTTGGTCATAACCTCCTCCACATCATGTCATCACTGGGACTGTTGCAAGTAGTTTCTTCTGTGACCCACCAGGGTGCACGTTGCAGTTCATGTTCATGGCACCCACTGGATGCCCTCCCTCTACAAAGATGATGAGGTGTCATCCTTTGCAAAGCTTGACCCCTGAGAGCTTTTTGGCGGTTGCTGATCTATCTAGTCTGGGTAATGCATGCATTGCACCTGTCTGTGTATGACCCAAATCTTCCTACCTGAGGTCCCCATGGTTTGATAGGGACCTTAGGGAGTTGAAGAGAAAGGGTCAGAGGTTGGGGCACTGCTGGAGGAAGACCGTCCTGGAGGAGGACAAACTGGCCCTGAGTATGCATTATAATGCATACCAGGTGGCAATCAATCATAAGAAGGCCAAATTCCTGTCCAGGGAGATTGCTGCCGGGAAGAACCAACCAGCTGCACTTTTTCAGACTGTGGACAGCCTACTTCATCCGGCCTGCCTACAACTGAAGAAGGCTTTTCCTAACGCTGAGTGTGAAGAGTTTCCGCCTTTCTTCTTGGATAGGGTGTTTGGTATCCAGCACGGAATTCCCCCATCAGCCAATCCAGAGCTGGCAGTGGTCACCTGAAGTGTCCTGAGTGTGCTCCATCTGGTTGAGGGAAGTTTAGACCAGTGGAGGTAAGTGAGGTCATGAAGGTGGTGACCAATCTGAAGCACACCTTTTGTGAATGGGACCTGGTGCCAACACATTTCTTGATGAGATTCATCAATGCCATTGGCCCAGTGGTTGCCCTGATTATCCAGTGTTCCTTGTCAGAGGGGTCTTTCCAGATGCCTTAAAGGAGGCATTGGTGAAAGCACTCCTTAATAAACCATCTTTGGACCCAGAGGTCAGGGCAAATTACAGTTCTATCTCCACCCTTCCATTTTTGGTGAAGATTGTGGAAAAGGTAGTGGCGCTTCAGTTGGAGGAGCACCTTGTGACCCATGAGTTATATGAACCTTTCCAGTCGGGGTTTCAGGTGAGGCATAGCACGGAAATTGCACTTGTTTGGGTGTACAGTGATGTTCTCAGGGCCAGAGATCAAGGGGAAAGGACAATTCATGTTCTTTTTGATTTCTCCTCAACATTTGACATGGTGGACCATTGTGTGGTGCTTGACCACCTCAGGGAACTCTGCAGACTCACTGGCACTATTGTCTGCTGATTTGAGTCATCTTTAGCCAACAGAAGGCAACGGGTTGTGATGGGGAATTTCTTCTCCAACCCTTGTCTCCTATCCTGCAGCATTCCCCAGGGTTTGGTCCTGGCCCCAATGTTGTTCACAGTGTACATGCTGCCCCTGTGAGGGATCATTAGAAAGTATGCTCTGGGTTTTCATTGCTATGCTGATGATACCCAGCTATACTTGTCTTTTGCCCCAGGAATATCCAACATGGCAGACATGCTAAACAACTGCTTTGCTGAGATCAACGACTGAATGAACTCTAGCAGGTTGTGGCTGAACCCTGATAAGATGGAGGTATTGGTGGTGGAGACAAACCGAGTGCAGGATAGGATGGTCTCTGGTGCAGAGACTGGACTTGTTCTGGTATCTGTCCCATCGAAGGTCTCCTCTGAGTTGTGGAATCTTGGTGTCATTCTGGACAGGGGTTTGACGATGGAAGTGCATATGTCTTCCACTGTCTGCTCCTGATTTTTCCATCTTAGGATTGTTACCAGGATGAAGCCTCTTGTGCCACCTCTGTATCTCCCCACTTCAATACATGCCTTGGTGACATCAAGGCTTGACTACTGTAATGCGCTCTATCTCGGGGTCATGGGATGATCTCTCCGCAGGCTGCAGCTCATGCAGAATTCATCTGTCCGGTTACTTACTAGGCAGCCTTAATATTGCCAAATTACACCAGTACTATGTGAACTGCACTGGCTGCTGGACAGGTAGAGGATTCTCGTTAAGGTGAGTCTTCTCACCTATGAGGCCCTACATGGCCAGGGCTCTGGTTACCTGATGGACCTTCTTGCACCAGCTCTCTTGGTTCATCCCCATCGCTCCTCCTGTGGGGGCCTTCTGGCGATTCCCAGGATGAGGTTAAAAGTGACTGGTGACAGGGCTTTTAGTGTCGCCACCCCGTCCTGTAGAATTTGCTACCCATAGGGGTTAGGGAGGGCCCCAACTTTGGAAGTATTCAAGGCCCACTTTAAGGCTCTCCTATCCAGCCAGGCTTTTCCCAACCTAACTTTTAGTGCTATGGTTTAGATCTACTTCCCGGCATCCCTCTTTTTAGCTTATTTCTGTGACAATCTTATTTTATTACTTATGGATTTTAAAGTTAAAATGATATTTGTCTATGAATTTATTTGTGTTTATTTATTTGTCTATTTCATTTTGTATGGCACCCAGAGCCTCCGGGATTGGGCGTATTTGAAATAAAAATTGACTTGCCTTGCCTTGCCTTGTCTTGCCTTGCTTTCACTAATATCTCTCTCTCTCTCTCTCTCTCTCTCTCTCTATTTATCTCTCTCTCTATTGATCTATCTCTCTATAGATATATCTATCACTCTATCAATCTATAGATATACTGTATCTATCTCTCTATGTATAGCTATATCTATCTCTCTGTCTAATATATATATATATATATATATATCTGTCTTTCTATATGTACAGTATATATCTATCTCTCTCTCTCACTTTATCTCTCTGTCTATCACTCTGTCGCTCTATCTCTTGATCTATCGATCTCTCGTTCAATCGATCTGTCTCTATCGCTCTATCTCTAGCTATTGATCTATCTCTCTATCAATCGCTGTATCTCTCAATAGTTATCTCTCTCAATCTCTATCTCTCTATTTCTCTCTCTATTTCTATCTTTCTCTAGCTCTCTCTCTATCTGTATCTCTCTCTGTATGTCTCTCTCACTCTCTCTCTATATATCCTTTTAATTGTCTATCTATCTATCTATCTATCTATCTATCTATCTATCTATCTATCTATCTCTATCTCTCCATCTATATCTCAATCTTTCTGTTCATCTATCTGTCTATCCATCTCTCTCTCACACTCTATCTCTCTAGCTATTGATCTATCAATCTATCTCTCTATTAATAAATATATTTATTTCTCTGTCTATTGATATATCTCACTATAGATATATCTATTTCTCTGTCTATAGATATAGCTCTCTCTCTAAAGATGTATCTCTCTCTCTGTATATCTCTATCTCTTTCTGTCTCTCTCTCTATCGCTCTCTCTCTATCAATCTGTCTATAGATATATTTATCTCTCTCTCTCTATCCATTTCTCTATTTATCGATCTAGCTCCCTATCTATCGATCTATCTCTCTATCAATAGATATATCTGTCTCTATCTATAGATACATCTATCTCTCTATAGATCTCTCGCTCTCTCTTTGTCTCTCTCTTTCAATCTATTTCTCTATCTATTGATCTATCTCTCTATCAAGCTACAGATATAAATAGCTCTCTATCTCTAGATATATCTATCTCTCTCTATAGCTATCTCTCTCTTTACATATATATATCTATCTCTCGATCTAGCTCTCTATTTCTCTACATATCAATCTATTTCTCTATCGATCAACCTCTCTATCTGTTGATGTATAGATATATCTGTATTTATAGATATATATATATATCTATCTCTCTAGCTAGCTCTCTATCTTTCAACCTAGTTCTCTATCGAACTCTCTCTAGTTATATATATATATATTTCTCTATTTATAGATATACCTTTAGCTCTCTCTCCATCCATCTATCTCTATCTATTGATCTATCTCTCTTTGTCTATCTATTGCTCTCTCTATCGATCTATCTCTCTATCGCGCGATCTGTCTATCTGTCGATCTATTTTTCTGTCTATATCTCCATCTATATATATATATATATATATATATATCTATAGATATGTCTATCTCTCTATCTATTGATATCGCTCTCTTGCTATCTCTCTCTATTGATCTATCTCTCTATCAATCTACAGATATATCTATTTCTCTAGCTATAGATATATTTATCGCTCTCTCTCCAGATCTCTCTCTCTCTCTCTCTCTCTCTCTCTCTATATATATATATATATATATATAGCTGTCTCTCTCTCTCTCTATATATATATATATATATATAGCTATCTCTCTTTCTCTCTCTCTCTCTCTCTCTCTCTATATATATATATATCTAACTATTGCTCTATCACTCAATCTCTCACTCCATTGATCTGTCTCTATCTATTGATCTATCTCTATCGATCTATCTCTCTATTGATCTATCTCTATCTCTCCATTTATAGCTCGATCTGTCTATCCATCTCTCTCTATCTCACTGTCTTTTAATCTATCGATCTAGCGATCTATCTGTCTATCTACAGATACATCTACTGTATTTCTCTATCTATTGATATATCTCTCCATAGATAAATCTATCTCTCGCTCTAAAGATACATCTATCTCTCACTCTCTCTTTCTCCGTCTTTCTCTCTGTCTGTCTCTCTTTCTGTAGATATATCTCTCTCTCAATCTATCTCTATCTATAGATCTATCTCTCTATCTTTTGATCTAGCTGTCTATCTAGCTATCGATCTATCTCTCTATTAATCGATCTATGGCTACAAATATCTCTCTGTCTATAGATTTAGCTATCTCTCTCTATCTAAAAATTCCCTCTCTCTCTCTCTATTGGTCTGTCTCTCTATCTAGTGATCTATCTCTCTATTGATCTATAGATATATCTGTCTCTCTATCTATAGATATATAGGTCTCTCTCACTATAGCTATATCTATCTCTCTCTCTCTAGCTATATATATCTATCTATCTCTCTAACTGTCTCTCACTCTCTATCTATTGATCTATTTCTCTATCAATCTATCTCTCTTTCTATTGATCTACAGATATATCTATCTATCGATCTATAGATATATCTATCGCTCTATATATATCTATCTCTTTCTCTATCTATTGATCTTTCTCTCTATCAATCTATCTCTCTATCTCTCTATCGCACTTTCTCTCTATTGAGCTATCTCTCTATCTAGCTATCAATTTATCTGTAGATATATCTATCTCTCTATCTATATATATCTCTCTCTCTCTCTCTCTTGCTTTCTATAGATATTCCTCTCTCTGTTTCTTTCTATCTCCATTGATCTATGTCTGTATCTGTTGATCTATCTCTATCTATTGATCTAAAAATATCTCTATCTATAGATATATAGAAATCATTCTCTATAGAGATATGTATCTCTCTCTATCTCTCTATACATGTCTCTCTCTCTATCGATCTATTTCTTTATTGATCTTTCTCTCTATCTATCTATTGATCTATAGTTATATCTAGCTATCAATCTATAGATATATATCTGTCTCTCTATCTTGCTCTCGATCTCTCTCTCTATCTATTGATCTCTCTCACTATGTATCAATCTCTCTTTCTACCTGTCAAACTATCTCTCTATCAATCTATCTTTCTATCTATCTCTCTATCTCTCTAGCTATAGATATATTTATCTCTCTAGCTATCTTTCTATCAATATATCTCTCTATCTATAGATATCTCTCTCTCTCTAGCACTATCTATCTCTTTCTCTATCTCTTTCTCTCTCTATATCTCTCTCGATCTATCTGTCTATCAATATCTCTCTATCTATAGATAGACATATAGATATATCTATCTATCTATAGATATCGCTGTCTCTATACGGCTCTCTCTCTAGCTATCTTTTTCTCTATCTGTCTTTCTCTCTCTCTCTCTGTATCGATCTACCTTTCCATAGATATATCTATCTCTCTATCAATCTATAGATATATCTATCTCTCTGTCTATAGATATAGCTATCTCTCTATTTGTTGAAATATCTATCTATCTATAGATATATCTTTCACTTTCTCTCCATTTAAACATATATCTCTCTCGCTCTTTCTCTCTATCTATCTATCGCTCTATCGCTCTGTCTCTCGATCTCTCAATATCACATAGAAACATAGACTTTGATGGCAGATAAGGATCACTTGGCCCACCCAGTCTTCCCATTTCCCTACCTACTGGATAAGCTGCAGATTCTAGATAACCATCAGCCTTACTTCCTGCCACCCCCCACTAAAATTGCCTTGTGTCTGTCCCATGCGCGTTTGAATTCCCCCACTGTTTTAGCCCCAACAACCTCCCCAGGAAGGCAGTTCCATGCATCCACCACTCACTCCATGAAAAACGATTTCCTCACATTACCCCTGAGCCGTCCCCTCTCAATCTTTAAATTGTGTCCCCTTGTTCTTACACATCTCTTTTTCTGAAAGATGCTACCCTCCTGGACTTTGTTGATTCCTTTGAGGTACTTGAACATTTCTATCATGTCCCCCCTGTCCCTCCTTTCATCAGGGGTATACATATTAAGCTCTCTCAGTCTCTCTTTATAAGATTTCTGATGCAGACCCTGCACCATTTAAGTTGCCCTCCTTTGGACTGCTTCCATCCTGTCTATGTCCTTGCGTAGATGAGGTCTCCAAAACTGCACACAGTACTCCAGATGGAGTCTCACCAACTGTCTGTACAGAGGGATAACCACTTCCCTTTTTCTACTTGTGATGCCCCTTCCTATGCATCCCAGTATGCCCCTGGCTCTCCTTACTGACTTCTCACATTGCTTACCCACATTTAGATCATCTGATATGACTACCCCCAAGTCCTGTTCCGTTTTTGTTGTTGTTAGTACCTCCCATGCTATTGTGTACTCTTCTCCTGGGTTTTTGTTTCCCAGGTGTATTACTTTGCACTTCTTTGCATTGAATCTAAGTTGCCATATGTCTGACCATTCCTCCAACCTTGCCAAGTCCCTTCTTATCTTTTCTATCCCCCTTGTGTATCAACTCTGTTACAGATCTTTGTATCATCTGCAAAAAGGCATACCATTCCCTCCAGGCCCTCTGCAATGTCACCTATAAAGATGTTAACGAGGACTGGACCCAGTACTGAGCCCTGAGGTACTCCACTAGTGATCCCCCTTTCTTCGGAATGTGTTCCACTCACTATTACCTTCTGTGTCCTGTTGTGCAGCCAGTTTGCAACCCAGACTACCACCCTGGGACCCACTCCCAAGCTGGCTAACTTGATTATTAATCTTTGTGTGGGACTGTGTCAAATGCCTTGCTAAAGTCTAGGTAGGCCATATCCACAGCCCCTCCCTAGTCTATTATTTTGGTCACCCAGTCAAAGAAATCTATGAGATTTGCCTGACAAGACCTTCCTGCTGTAAATCCATGCTGCTTTGGGTCCTGTGCCCCAATGGCCTCTAGGTACTCAACAATTCTTTCTTTCAGAAGTGGTTCCATAATTTCCCTACCACTGAGGTCAAACTTACAGGTCTGTAGTTTCCTGCTTCTGCCTTGCTCCCACTTTTGTGAAGGGGAATCACATCTGCCCTCCTCCAGTCCTCAGGTACCACCCCATCCTCCCATGATTTGTTAAAAAGTGTGGTCAGTGGTGTCACTAGGTCCTCCCTTAGTTCTTTTAGGATTCTGGGGTGAATCCCATCAGGTCCCATTGCTTTGTCCACCTTGAGTTTTAGGAGTTATTTCAGGTTATATCTTCTGTAAATGGACTGGTGTCAACCCCCCCCACCCAGATTGCTTCTATTGTCTGGTTTAGGTAACTCCTCCTCATCTTCTTTTGTGAATGCTGAGCAAAGTATTCATTCAGTATCTCTGCCTTTTCACTGTCTCCCTCTGCCCACCTCCCCTCTCCCTTATTTATCTTCACTATTCCTCCCTTAACCTTTCTATGCTCCCTAATGTACCTATAAAAGGTTTTATCTCCCTTCTTAACTGACTTGGCTATGTTTTCCTCAGTTTGGGCTTTTGCTATTCTGACTGCCTTCCCCACTTCTTTCTGCTTTAATTGATACAGTTTCCTGTTGTGGTCCTTCTGTAATGCCTTATACTCTTTGAATGCAGACTTTTTCTCCTTAACCTTCCCTGCCACCTCTTTTGAAAACCATAGTGTTTTTTTACTCCACTTTGTTTTCTTTATTCTTGATCTATCTATCTATATCTATCAATCTATACATATTTATCTATCTCTCTACTGATCTAACTCACTGTCTATAAATCTCTGTCTCTATCTCTGTAGCTCTCTCTCTCTATCTATTGCTCTCTCTCTCTCTCTCTACCGCTGTCTGTCTATCTATCTCTCCATCTCTCTCTTTCTATGTCTCTCTTGCTCTATCTCTTGCTCTGTCTCACTCTCTATCACTCTCTCTTTCTATCTTTTACTCTATCTCTCTCTATCTATCAATCTTTCTCTATCTCTCTCTCTATCAGTCTATCTCTTGCTCTATCGCTCTATCTCATATCCCTCTCTCTCAGGCTATTTCTCTAGCTATAGCTCTATCTATCTATCTATCTATCTATCTATCTATCTATCTATCTATCTGTCTATCTCTCCATCTATCTCTCTATCTCTCTATCCATCTCTCCCTCTCACTGTATCTCTCTATCATTGTATCTATCTCTCTATCTATTGATCTATCTATCTATAGATATATCTATAGCGCAATCTATCTATTATATCTCTTTATAGATATATCTGTCTCCCTCTCTACAGATAAATATATATATATATATATATATATATGTATATAGATCACTCTCTCACTATCTCTCTCTCTCTCTATCTCTCTGTCTCTGTCTCACTCTATCAATCTATGTATCCATGTATCTATCTCTCTATCGATCGATATGTCTCTGTATCGATAGATATATCTATCTCTCTATCTATCTCTCTATCTATCGATCTATTTATATCACTCTATCACTCTATTGATCTATAGATATATCTATCGATCTATAGATATATTCATCTCTGTATCTATAGATATATATATATCTATTTCGCTTTCTTTCTATCTAGCTATTTCTCTGTCTATTGATCACTCTATCTATCAATCTATCTCTCTATTCATAGATAAATATATATAGATATAGATATATCTCTCTATCTATAGATATATATCTCTCTCTATCTATCTCTATCCACTTCTCTATCTCTATCAATCTATCTCTATCTGTCAGATCTATCTCTCTGTCTATCGATCTGTTTATCTATCGATCTATCTCTCTATATCTGTAACTATAGATACATCTATTTCCTATCTATAGATACTCTATCTCTATCTATAGATCTCTCTCTCTCTCTCTATCTCTGTATTGAGCTATCTCTCTATCAATCTATAGTTTATATATATATATATATATATATATATATATATATATATATATATATCTATAGATATATATTGATCTCTCTATAGATATATCTATCTCCTTCTATCTCTCTCTCTCTTTTTATCTCTCTCTCTCTCTCTCGAGCTATCTCTCTATTTCTCTGTCGATCTGTTTAGCAATCTATCACTCTATATCTCTAGCGCTCTGTCTCTCTATCTCTCTCTATCTCTCTCTATCTCTCTATGTATCTCTATCTCTCCATCTATCTCTCTCTATCCATCTAGTTCTCAATTCATCTTGCTCTCTCTAGTTCTCTATCTCACTATGTCTCTTTCTATTACGCTCTCTCTCTTTCTCTCTATCCATCGTTCTATCTGTCTCTCTATTTCTATCTCTCTATCTCTCTAGCACTTTCTCTGTCTATCTCTCTCTAACTCTGTCTCTCACTCGTTCTCTCTCCCTATCTCTCTGTCTATCTCTCCCTCTCTATCTCTATCTATTGCTCAATCTCTCTCTATCTTTCTCTCTCTCTCTCTCTCTCTATGTATCTCTCTATCTCTCTCTTTCTCTTGCTCTGTCTCTATCTCTCTATCACTCATTCTTTCTCTCTCTCGCTATGTCTCTCTCCCTATCTATCTCTCTATCACTCTCTCCATCTATTTATCTTTATCTCTCCATCTATCTCTTTTTCTTTCTATTTATCTCTCTCTCTATTGATCTATTTTTCCATAGATATATCTATTTCTCTATCAATCTATAGATATCTCTCTCTGTCTATAGATATATCTATCTATAGATATATCTATCTATAGATCTTTCTCTCTCTATCTATTGATCTATCTCTCTTCGATCTATAGATATATCTGTCTCTCTATCTATAGGTATGTCTCTCTCTTTCTCTGTAGATATATCTATCTCTTTCTATTTCTCACTATCTCTCTATATATGTATCAATCTCTCTATCTCACTCTCTATGTCTATCTCTCAATCTAGCTCTCTACCTATCTATAAATCTTTAGATAAATCCATCGATTTATGGATATATCTATCTCTCTATCTCTCTGTCTATGTCTTTCTTTATCTCTATCTATTGATCTCTCTCTCTAGCTATTGATCTATATATTGCTCTATCTCTTAATCTATCGCTTTATCTCTCTATCTGTTGAGATTTCTATCTATCTAACTATCTATCAATATATCTCTCTATTTATAGATGTATTTGTCTCTCTCTCTATCTCTCTGTCTCTCTAGCTCTCTCTCTGTCTCGATCTATCTCAATATATATCAATATCTCTCTCTATCTATAGATGGATATATAGACATATTTCGCTGTCTATAGATATAACTCTCTCTCTCTTTCTCAATAGATATTTCTATCTCTCTGTCGATCTATAGATATATCTATTTATCTCTATATCTATACATATACCTATCTATGTCTATATATATATATATATATATTTATATATATCTGTCTCTCTATATATATCTCTCCCTCTATCTCTCTATGTATTGTTCTAGTGTTCTCTCTATCTCTCGATATATCAGTCTCTCGATCTGTAAATCTCTGTATTGATCTATCTCTATCGATCTATCTCTCTATTGATCTATCTCTCTATCAATCAATCTAGTTCTCTATCTATAGATATCTCTCTATCTATCACTGTAGCTCCCTCTTGCTATCTCTCTCTCTTTCTCTCTATATGTCTCTCACTATATATTTCTCTCACTCTATCTCTCTCTATGTCTCTACCTTTCTCTCTATCTATCTACAGTGGTAATTATCTAAAGGTTTCCTACCTCGAGGTACCTCAAGGTACCACTGATGTACCACTGAAGCAATTTGCATTGACTGTTTTGTGATACTGCTTTATTCTGCCTCAGTATGCCTAGGTATTCATCAGTACTGAGAAATGTTTCCTTGACTACCACTGTATCTCTCAGTCTCTCTTTCTTTCTCTCACTCTCTCTATCTCTCTCTCACTCTATCTCTGGCTCTATGTCTCTCTCTCTCTCTCTCTCTCTATCTTTCTTTCTAGCTCTCTCTCTCTCTATATATATATCTATATACTGTATCTCTCTCCCTATCTCTCTGTCTCTCTCTTTATCTCTCAAGCTCTCTGTCTATCTCAATCTCTCCAACAATATCTCGATCTCTCTATCCATCTCTCTCTCTGTCCATCTCTTTCTCTCTCTCTATCTCACTGTCTTTTTATCTATTGATCTAATCATCTAACTCTCTAACTACAGATATATCTACTGTATTTCTTTATCTATTGATATATCTCTCCATAGATCTCTCTCTCTCTCTAAAGATATATCTATCTCTTGCTGTATAGATATCTCTTTCTCTCTCTCTATCTCTCTCTTCATCTTTTTCTCTCTTTGTCTATATCTCTCTCTGTAGACATAACTATCTCTCTCTCGATCTATCTCTATCTATCGATCTGTCTCTCTGTCTATTGATCTAGCTGTATATCTAGCTATCAATCTATCTCTCTATCTGTCGATCTATTTCTCTATCCATAGCTATAAATATATCTCTATCCATAGATTTAGCTATCTCTCTGTCTAAAAATTGCCTCTGTCTCTGTATTGATCTGTCTCTCTATTTATTGATCTATATCTCTATAGATTTATAGACATATCTGTCTATCTATAGATGTATCGGTCTCTCTCATTATAGATCTCTCTCTCTCTCTCTCTCTCTCTCTCTCTCTACATTATGGTAGCACGGTAGTGCTACCATAGTTAGGGTTGAGGAGCCATTTCTATGTTAAACCCCAAAACTTTGCATCTTAATAACTTTGCAACCGTTTGATGGATTTGCCTGAAATTTGGAATTTGTGATCAAGAACCATAGGCCTTGGGATCTGCCAAGTTTTGTACTGGTTGGATATACGGCTGTGGAGTTATTAAGTGTGATCTGTGCACGCATTTACGCTTTTCTGGAATTCTGTGGTCACGCCCAGGTCGTATGGTTTATGTGACCAGCCCAAAATCTTCAGGGACGTGCAGCTCAGGTCCCAATGTGCCTTTTGAAGATTTCGAGAAAATATTAAACGTTCAAAAGTTATTCAAAAACAGTTTCCATTATAAGTCAATGGGAAAAGTTAACAAAAGTTCAACACTTTCGCAAATGCATTTTACTTTCGCAAATGGGCCTGTTACTTTCTGAATCGGCCATTTTGTTTTCAGTTGGTGATCAGAAAATGGTTGGCATTTAAATTTGGGACCTCTAGCAACCTAATTTTTTTGTATTCACCTAGTCGGGCCCCTGAGGATGCTTGCCATGTCTTTATTTTGTGGTAAAACACCCAGAAATATGTTTTCAAATTTCTGGAAAAGTACTTCATAGTACTTTCGTGTACTCATGAAAGTGTCGTGATTTTGCAGCTTCCATGAAATTAAACAGTAATTTTTCTAGTCTGTGGGAAAATGACAGCAATTCTTTGGCACTGCACTGCAAAATAACCGTTGGGAGTTTTGGGCTGAAATTTGGAGGGAAAGCAGCCGACATCTCACAGATGTTCCTTTCAGTGTTGTATTGCAAAAATATCACATGGCGGCAAAGTTACGGCACTCCAAAATTGATGGTTTTTCCCATAGGATAACATTACGGCGCCCGACACTTAACAGAAATCATTTGGAGCCCTGCTGCAAAATAACGGTTTGGTCTTTTTTCCTGAAATTTGGAGGGAAGACTGCCAACAGCCCACAGGTGTGCCTTTCAGTAGTTTGGTGAAAAAACATTACAGGGAGGCAAAGTTATGGTGCTCCGAACTTTTCTTTTTCCCCATAGGATAACATTACGGCGTTCGCCGCGGCTTTCAGGGCCCGTATCTCGGAAACGGTGCGAGATACGGACTTTTCGTCAGAAAACTTCTTAGCCCCCTCATGGGGCTAAGATTCAAATTAGCCAGGACAGTTGTAAATAATGTGACTTTTAAATTTTTTTTCCACGTCGTACGGTTCCTGACATATAATGTATTTAGTATTCCAAGATCTCATTTTCTGCGCCGATATTCATTATTTTGCATATATTATTTGTACTCACTGTCTTTCTCAATGCAGGTTTTGGGGAAAACCAGCCTGTGCACTTACATTACTGTTACTGTTGCCCTTTCCGCCAGGATCTGTACCCGCTTTCACTTACCATTGACGCCTGCGCCACCACGTGCGTTATCGCTGCTGTTTCATTTGCGCTATGCTTTGTTATTTTTGCCATTTCTATCTACAGTACTGTTTATCTTACTGTTTCACTTTACATCACCATGCCCATTGACATTTCTGTTTGCAGGCACCATGTTACTATGTGACAACACATCACATGGCAGACCATTCCGCTCACGCCACCATGTGCGCACTCTTTCTGTTCTCATTCATGCTTGTGTTACCATGTGCGCCACTGTTAGCATTTCTGTTTGCATTGCTGTCCCTGTTAGTATGCCACAACACATCATGTGAGGGGAGCGAGGGGCCCAAGTGCCCCAGGCCCGCCCGCTGCATTACTTTCACTATTTCTGCTTCATTCTCAAAAGAGAGATAGAGGCAAAACTCCATTTACGATAGCATGAGCGGACAGTGAGGAAGTGTTGCAGAGTCTTGCTTAGCCTCTCTCTCAACCTGCATGGCGCGCTTTGGGATCTGGGTCCCAACTCTCACCCCATTCTCTCATACTTCTGCTGCTTTACACATGTCATGGGGTGAGAGTTAGGCTGATTATCCCAATGCGCACCCCAATGCCGGTTGGGGGTGGGCGGGTCCAAGGGGTTTTCAACCTCAACAGTGAATTTCCTCACTTTGTCGCGAGAACAACCCTAACTAATGCATTAAACTGAGTTTTTGCCTCTAATATATATATATATATATATATATATAAATATCTCTCTAACTGTCTCTTGTTCTCTACCTAGCTATCTATTTCTCTATCAATTTATCTCTCTTTCTATCTCTCTACAGATATATCTATCTATCAATTTATTGATATATCTATCTCTCTTTCTATATCAATCTGTCTCTATCTATCTATCAATCTCTATCAATTTCTCTATCTATTGTTCTATGTCTCTCTCTATCAATCTATCTCTCTATCAATTTATCTATCTATAGATATATATATATCTCACTATCTATAGATATATCTTTCACTCTATCTATAGATATCTCTCTCCTTGTCTCTTTCTCTCTCAATTGATCTCTGTATCTGTTGATATATCTCTCTATCTGTTGATCTAAAGATATATCTATCTCTCTATCTATAGGTATATCGATCTCCTTCTCTATAGATATATGTATTTCTCTCTTTCTCTCTATATATTTCTATCTATTTCTATCTGTCTATCAATCTATTTCTCTAACAATCGATCTGTCTTTCTATCTCTCGATCTATCTCTCTATCGATCTAAAAATATATCTATCTCTCTATCTCTCCCTCTATCTATTGATCTCTCTCTCTATGTATCGATCTCTCTTCATACCTTTTAAATTATCTCTCTATCTATCAATCTACCTTTCTATCTA
>CM057455.1:1408155000-1408492500 GCA_016271365.2 Neoceratodus forsteri | reverse complement strand
TCAATAGATCTAACTCTCTATCTATAGATCTCTCTCTCTCTCTCTGTCTATATCTATTGCTCTCTCTCTCTCTATCTCTCTCTCTCTCTCTGTATCTTGGTCTATCTCGTTCTCTGTCTCTCTATCTCTCTCTCTCTTTCTCTCCTGCTAGCTCTCTATCTTTTGCTCTATCTCTCTGTCTATGAATCTCTATCTCTTTTTATCAATCTCTCAATCTATCTAACTATCTCTATATCCCTTTCTCTCTCTATCTCTGTCTCTCTCTATGTCTCTATCTATCTAGCTGTATCTCTCTCTCTATCTCTCTCTAGCTCTCCATCTAACTCTGTGTCTCTCTATCCATTCCTCTTTATATCTCTCTATCTTTCTATACAGCTCTCTATCTATTGATCTATCTCTCTATCTATAGACATATCTATAGCTCAATCTATCGATATATCTCTTTATAGATATATTTGTCTCCTTCTTTACAGCTATATCTCTCCCTATTGATATCTCTCTCTCTCTCTCTAGCTCTCTCTCTCTGTCTCTCTCTCTCTCTATCAATCTATCTCTCTATGTATCAATATATCTATCTCTCTATCAATCAATCTATCTCTCTTTCTATATGTCAATCTATTTCTCTATCAATCTATCACTCTATCTATTGATCTAGAGATATATCTATCTATAGATATATCCATCTCTGTATCTATAGCTATATCTCTCTTTATATCTCTATCTATGTATCTCTCTCTCTATCGATCTGTTTATCTATCGATCTATCTCTCTATTTATCTATCAATCTATGTCTCTATAGATAAAGATATATATATATATATATATATATATATATATATATAGATATAGATATATTTATCTCTCTCTATCCACCTCTCTATCTCTATCTCTATCTCTATCTCTATCTCTATCTCTATCTCTATCTCTATCTCTATCTCTATCTATCTCTCTCTCTATCGACCGGTCTATCTATCGATCTATCTGTCTATCTATCTATTGATCTATCTCTCTATATCTGTAACCATATATAGAGCTATTTCTCTATCTATAGATCTATCTATCTCATTATCTATAGATCTCTCTCTCTCTCTCTCTGTATTGATCTATCTCTCTATCTATTGATCTATCAATATATCTATATGTCTAACTATAGATATATCTATCTCTCTAACTCTCTCTTTCTCTCTCTCTCTTGATCTATCTTTTTATCTATCGATCTATCTCTCTATCTCTCTCTCCATCTATCTATCTCTCTATCTCTCTCTATCTCTCATCTATCTTTTTATGTCTCTATCCATCTATCTCTCTATTCCTCTCTCTCTATTGATCTATTTTTCCATAGATATATCTATCTCTCTATCAATCTATAAATATGTCTATCTCTCTGTCTATAGATATATCTATTTATAGATATATCTATCTATAGATCTTTCTCTCTCTTTCACTCTATCTCTCTACCTATCGATCTATAAATATATCTGTCTATCTATAGGTATCTCTCTCTCTCTTTTTCTGTAGATATATCTATCTCCTTCTATCTCTCACTCTCTCTCTATATATATATCAATCTGTCTATCTCACTCTCTATCTCTATCTCTCGCTCTATTTCTCTATCTACCGATCTATCTCTCTAGCAATCTTTAGATATATCAATTTATGGAGCTATCTATTTCTGGATCTATCTCTCTATCTTTCTATGTCTCTCTCGATCTCTATCTATTGATCTCTCTCTCAATCTATCGATCTCTCTCTATCTATTGCTCCATCTCTCAATCTATCAATCTATCTCTCAATCTATTGATCAATCTCTCTATCTGTAGATTGATCTAGCTATCTATCTATCAATATATCTCTCTATCTATAGATGTATCTGTCTCTCTCTTTCTATCTCTCTATCTCTCTAGCTCTCTCTCTCTCTCTTTTGATCTAGCTCTCTATCTATTGATATCTCTCTCTCTATCTGTAGATAGATATATAGATCTATCTATAGATATAACTCTCTCTATTGCTCTATCTCTCAATAGATATTTCTCTCTCCGTCGATCTACAGATATATCTATCTGTCTGTCTCTAGATATATCTATTTATCTCTATAGCTATACATATATCTATCTCTCTTGTATATATATATATATATATATATATATATAAATATATATATATATGTATATATATATATGTCTCTTTCTATGTATCTCTCTCTCTATCTCTCTATGTATTGCTCCATTGCTCTGTCTCTCGATCTCTTGATATATCAGTCTCTCAATCTGTAAATCTATCTCTATTGATCTATCTCTATCAATCTATCTCTCTATTGATCTATCTCTCTATCGATCAGTCTAGTTCTCTATCTATAGTTATCTCTTTTTCTCTCTATCTATTGCTCTAGCTCCCCCTTGCTATCTCTCTCTTTGTCATTCTTTCTATCTGTGTCCCACGCTGTCTTTCTCTCACTCTATCTATATCTATGTCTCTACCTCTCTCTCTCTCTCTCTCTCTATCTATCTACAGTGGTAGTTATCTAAAGGTTTCCTACCTTGAGGTACCTCAAGGTACCACTGATGTACCACTGAAACAATTTGCATTGACTGTTATGTGATCCTGCTTCATTCTGCCTCAGTATACCTAGGTATACATCAGTACTGAGAAATGTTTTCTTGACTACCATTGTATCTCTCAATCTCTCTCTCAATCTAGCTCTCTCTCTCACTCTATCTCTGGCTCTATGTCTCTCTCTCTCTCTCTCTCTTTCTTTCTAGCTCTCTAGCTCTCTCTTTCTCTTTCTTCCTATCTATCTCTCTCTCTATCTTTCTTGCTATCTCTCGAGCTCTCTATCTATCTCGATCTTTCCATCAACATCTCTATCTCTTTATCCATCTTTCTCTCTGTCCATCTCCTTCTGTCTCTCTCTATCTCACTGTCTTTTATCTATCGATCTAATGATCTATCTCTCTAACTACAGATATATCTACTGTATTTCTCTATCTATCGATATATCTCTCCATAGATATATCTATCTCCCTCTCTAAAGATATATCTATCTCTCACTGTATAGATCTCTCTCTCTCCATCTTTTTCTCTCTTTGACTATCTCTCACTCTGTAGCTATATCTATGTCTCTCTTGATCTGTCTCTATCTATTGAGCTATCTCTCTATCTGTTGATCTAGCTGTCTATCTAGCTATTGTTCTAGCTCTCTATCTATAGCTATAAATATCTCTCTAGCTATAGATTTAGCTATCTCTATATCTAAAAATTTCGTCTCTCTCTCTATTGATCTGTCTCTCTATCTATTGATCTATATCTCTATTGATCTATAGACATATCTGTCTTTCTATAGATATATTAGTCTCTCTCACTATCTCTCTCTCTCTATATATATAAATATCTAACTCTCACTTTCTCTCTATCTAGCGATCTATTTCTCTATCAATCTGTCTCTCTTTCTATTGAACTACAGATATCTCTATCTATCAATCTATAGTTATATCTATCTCTCTATCTATATCAATCTCTCTCTGTCTATTGATCAATCTCTCTCTATCAGTCTATTTCTCTATCTATTGCTCTATTTCTCTATCTGTTGATCTATCTCTCTATCAATCAATTTATCTATCTATAGATATATATATACCTATCTATACATATATCTTTCACTCTATCTATAGAGATCTCTCTCCCTGTCTCTCTCTCCATTGATCTATCTCTGTATCTGTTGATCTATCTCTCTATGTATTGATCTAAAGATGTCTATCTCTCTATCTATAGATATATCGATCTCATTCTCTATAGATATATGTATCTCTATCTCTCTCTCTATACATATCTCTCTCTCTCTCTCTATCAATCTATTTCTCTAACTATCAATCTGTCTCTCTATCTATCTATAGATATATCTATCTCTCTCTCTATCTATCTCTATCTATTTATTTCTTTCTCAATATGTATCGATCTCTCTGTCTTTTAAATTATCTCTCTATAATCTGTCTTTCTATCTATCTCTCTATCTACAGATATATTTATCTCTCTAGCTATCTCTCTATTGATATATCTCTCTATCTATAGATCTCTCTCTCTCTATCTCTTTCTCTCTATATCTATCTGTCTATCAATGTCTCTCTAGCTATAAACATATATATATAGATATCTATCTATCTACAAATAGATCTGTCTCTATCTCTCTCTCTCTCTCTCTATCAATGGACCTCTAAATAGATATATCTATCTCTCTAGCATTCTATAGGTATATCTATCTCTCTGTCTCTAGATATATCTTTCACTTTCTCTCTATATATATATACATATATCTGTCGCTCTCTGTCTCTTTCTCTCTCTGTCTATAAATATATATATATATATATATACACACACAAACACACACAGTGGTAGCCACTGACATTGCCAGCTATTTCCAGATATTTTGCTAAATTTCTGAAGAGTTTCTCTCTGCTGCCCCTACTGTTTAAATGCAGAAAGCATCAGATATTTCTGGAAATATCACAGAAATTTCAGGAAATAGCTGGCAGTGTCTGTGGCTACTACTATATATATATCTTTCTCTCTACCTCTCTGTCTATCACGCTATCATTTGATCTCTTGGTCTCTCAATCTCTCAATCTTGTGATCTCTTGATCAATCTAAGTATCTGTATCTATCAATCTATATTTATTGATCTATCTCTCTAGTGATCTATCTCTCTATTGATCTAACTCTCTATCTATAGATCTCTGTCTCTATCTCACTCTATCTATTGCTCTATTTCTCTCTCTCTCTAGCTCTACCTCTCTGTCTATCTATCTCTCTCTCTGTCTATCTCTCTCTCTTGCTCTGTCCCTTGCTCTGTCTCTCTCTCTTGCTCTCTGTCTCTCTCTATCTCTCTATCTTTCACTCTATCTCTCTCTATCACTCTCTTACTCTATCTCTCGCTCTATCTCTATATCCCTCTCTCTATCTCTCTCTCTCTAGCTATATCTCTATCTTTCTATCTCTCTATCTCTAGCTCTCCATCTATCTCTCTATCTCTCTATCCATCCCTCTCTCTCTATAACTCTCTATCTTTCTATCTATCTCTGTATCTATTGGTCTATCTCTCTATCTATAGATATATCTATAGCTCAATCTCTCTATCGCTATATATCTTTATAGATGAAACTGTCTCTGTCTCTATAGATAAGGCTATCTCTCTCCCTACAGATCTCTCTCCCCCTCTCTCTCTGTGTCTATCTCTATCAACCTATCTCTCTATGTATTGATATATCTATCTCTCTGTCAATCGATATATCTCTGTAGCGATAGATATATCTGTCTTTCAATCTATCTCTCTCTATCTATTGATCTATTTCTCTGTCTATTTATCTATTATTCTATCACTCTATAAATTGATCTATAGATACATCTATCTGTCTATAGATATATCCATCTCTGTATCTATAGATATGTCTCTATCTCTCTATCTCTCTATTTCTCTATCTATCGATCTATCTCTCTATCTATCTCTCTATTTATAGATAAATATATATATATATATCTCAATATATCTCTCATCCTATAGATTTATCTCTCTCTCTCTCTCTCTCTATCTCTATCCACCTGTCTATCTCTAACTCTGTCTATTGATCTCTCTCTCTCTCTCTCTCTCTCTATCAATCTATCTCTCTGTCTATTGATCTACCTGTTCATCTATCTATCTATCTATCTATCTATCTATCTATCTATCTATCTATCTATCTATCTATCGATCTATCTCTCTATATCTGTAACTATAGATATATCTATCTCTCTATCTATAGATATGTCTATCTCTCAATCTATAGATATATCTCTCTCAGTATTGATCTATCTCTCTATAGATCTATAGATATATCTATTGCTGTCTCTATAGATACATATATATCTCAGTCTCTCTCCTTCTATCTCACTCTCTCTCACTCTATCTCACTATCAATCTATTTCTCTATATATCTATTTCTCTATTGATCTGTCTCTCTATCTATCTCTCTCTGTAACAATCTAGCTCGCCACTGATATATCTATCTCTCTATCAATCTATAGATACAGCTACCTCTATGTCTATAGATATATCTATCTATAGATACAGTAGTAGCACCAAATTAGTCAAGGGATTTTTAAGGATTTTTAAACATCCCTATTGAGAACTGTGAAACCTTTTATTAAGGATTTTGTTTTGTTTGCTAGGGTGTTCACTGCATCCAGGAGAGGGTGCTCTCATCTGATAGTGTAGTTGTAACTCTACCAGATGCCACTCAAGTACTGTAATAGGAACTGGCCTCTTTCAGTAGGTATAATAAAAAAGATTTTAGAGGATTTTTCCTCTAAATTTTGCTATGGGTAAATAGGGAATCTCACAAAATTGCTTGACAAATTTGGTGCTACTACTGTATATCTATCTCTCTAGCTATATCTCTCTCTCTATCTATCCCTCTCTCTCTCTCTCTATCACTCTCTCTCTCTCTCTCGCTGTATCGATCTAGCACTCTAGCTCTCTATCGATATATCTCTCTAATCATTCAATCAATCTTTATTTAGCCAGGTGAAACATCATTGAGAAGAACTCATTTACAAGATGGACCTGGTAACAATTACATATGAGACAGAATAACATTGGAGTTTACAATAACACATTCTCATAGAGTAGATATATCAAACATTTACAACATACAATTGGGTGTTTATACAAAGTGGTTAGGATATATACAGATGTGTTGAGGCAAAGTACAAAAAGAAAAATAAAACAAATATGATAGACATTCTATTGGCTAGAGTGGTAGAGCTAACACAAATTCGTTTAAAGAAAAATACACAAATTTCACAAAGTACTCAAGAGTTCTAATAGCTAGCTGTACCAGCCCATACTGATAGTGTTAAAGTTGACTGATGGATGCCAGGTCAGTGCCAGTAGGTCAATGGTCTGCAATGAGCAGAGGTCAACTCTGAAGGGTGAAAAAACAGATCTAGAGAAAGGAGTAAGAGTCTAGGGCAATGGCTATCTGATGTATTGTAAATGTGTGGGCCAGAAGATGTAGATATGCTGGATCACTTATAAGAGAGGTAAGAGACAGAGAGAAGACATGAGAGGTGATAACATGGATTTTATAAAGCACACTTGTAAATTTCTGTAGCTGTCTTGACCAGTAGACATTTTGTGAAGCATCCTTATAATTTTCTGTATCACTCTTGTCTATTAGACATAGGTAGGGGAACGAGGAAGGGAAGTTAGCATAGGGGTTTTAAGATGCACAATTACTGTGTTCTGTGGCTGTCCTGGACGGTAGGATTTTGAAGGTAGCTGGGGAAGTGAAGAGGCAATTTGTAGTACTTTTTGGAGCTTGCTCCATAGGGTAGGAAGGGAGTAGCCAATGCAAATTTTGCCAAAATGAGTTTTGACTTTGGGAATAACAAGCGTGATATAGGTGGATTTTCTTAGTGCATATGAACCAGGGGTACAGATAGGGAGGCAGTCAAAAATATGTGAGGGCATTTTCTTGATGACAGCATGGTAGGTCCAGGTTGTGGCATTTTTGTATCATTTCATGCCAAGGGAAGTCCAGCTGACCTGGGCATATAAGGAACAATGGTGTGTAGTGTAGGGGGCTCCTGATATGAATCTTAAAGCCAGGTGATATAAGATGTCAAGCTTTTTTAGCACTGTGACATTCCCTTATCCGTATAGAATATCCCTGTAGTCTAGTAATGGAAGGAAGGTGGATTGTACGATTCTGGTTCTCCCTTCCAATGTTTGTAAGTGCTTAATACGGAAGAATGTACAGAGCTTCTGTTTAAGTTTTTTGGAAAGTTCTTCAGCATGGTCAAGAAAGGACAATTTGTGGTCAATCCATATCTCTAGATATTTAAATTTATGTACCAGTTCCAGGGGTTCATTAAGGAGGGTAATAATAGAGGTTTGCCCACCCACCACATTAGTAGGGATAGATCTCTGAGAGGGAGAGAACAGCATAACTTTTCTTTTTTTTTTGCATTAAGCAGGAGCTTAAGATGCAATAAGTTGTTCTGTAGATGGTTAAATTCAATTTGGAGATCTGACCATGTTTTGTCAGGGGTCGGTCCGGCAATGTATAATACAGTGTTGTCTGCAAATAAGTGGATGTCAGCATGATGGATGCCAGTGTGGATGTTATTTACATAGATGGCAAAGAGGAGGGGGCCCAGTATTGAGCCTTGTGGTGCATCTCTATGTAGGGTTTTCATAGGGGAAAAGTCTCCTTCTACTTTAACCTGCTGCAATCGTCCCACCAGGTAGCATTCGAACCATTTGAGGGCAGTACAGTCCAGACCAAGGTTATGGAGAATATCCAGTAGGAGGGCATGGTCTACATTGTCAAATGCCTTGCTTAGATCCAAGAATAGGGCACCTACATAAAGTTTATTGTCCAATGCATTTAGCCAGTCATTGGTAACTTTTGCAAGTTTTGAGATAGTGCTGTGTTGAGGTCTGAAGCCAGATTGTATAGGGGTGAGTAGGTTATGTGTTTCAAGGTGGTCTCTAATCTGCAGGTTGGAATCTTTTCCAACATTTTGGATAGGGTAGGAAGCAAAGAGATCAGCCAATAGTTATTAAGGTCTACAGGATCTCCTGATTTGAATAATGAGATAACATGGGCAGTTTTCCAGCTATCTGGAAGGGTACTCTGCATAAGGGACAGGTTGAAGATGTAGGTTATGGGGACAGCTAGTATATGGTAGCTGATTTTCAGAAAGTACGGGTCAATGAAGTCAGCACCAGCACTTTTTCTAATGTCTAGGTTGATTAACATGTCTTCGACTTGTTTGAGAGATACCTGGCTGAAGGAGAAGGATGGCACAGCCTTTGCAGTGGGGAAGGGTGTCTTGCTCTGCCCATACAGATAGTCTCTCAGGGCATTAGCTGGGGAGGAATCTAAGACCAGTCCAACTGTGGCAAAGTGGTTATTTGGCCCAATCAGAATATCATGTTTATCTGTGAGCATTATGCTGTCGATGGAGATCTTTGATGGACAGGTGTTGGATGTCCTATGACCTTCAACTTCCTTAATTGTCTTCCAAAAGGTGGATGGTCTGAGAGTAGATGCATTCAGTTTGGTGCTATAGTAGCTGGATTTGGCAGCCCTTACAAGCTTAGTGCATTGATTTCTGGCAGCTCTGAAGGAAACCCAGTCAGCATGAAGCTTAGTTTTTCTTGCCCTTTTCCATAAGGTATCCCTGTGCAAAACAGCCAACTTGAGATTGGTGGAAAACCAGGGGCCAGAAATTTCTTTGTTCAGGTTTTTACCAGTGGTGCATGCTGGTTTATTGCATCCATGAGGATAGTATGGAAAATATTATATGCTTTAATAAAGGAAGAGGCAAGGTAAAACTCTTGCCAATTAGAATGCTGTAGGTCAGCATGGAAAGCGGAAGTGTCAAAATTCTGTCTGTGCCTTTTTTGGATGTACCTGGAGGAGGAGATCATTTTAGGCAGGGTCCTTACGCACACCACAATGCAGTGGTCACTGAGCTTGCTAGCGAGCACTCCCACATGAGAGAATAGATGAGGCTTGTTAACCAATATTATATCAAGTAGTGAACTGTTGGCTGGATTTTTGGTGTTTGGCCAGGTGGGTTCCATGATAAGCTGATGGAGACCCAAGGCGTCACTTAGCTCCTTGAGAGTCTTAGTGCGAGGGGTGTACCAGTCAAGATTTAGGCCACCTACAACTATGACCTCTGAAGATGCAGAGTCGAGTAGGGAGCTCAGGTGCTGAATGACCTTTAGGCCTGCAGATGGGGGTCTGTAACATGCAATGATTTTAATGGGATGGGAGGGTGACAGTTGCAATTTAATTGATAGACTTTCATATTCTTTAGGCTCAGAGATAGAGCTGACGATGGAGGTATAGTACTTTTCCTGTACATAAATAGCAACTCCACCACCTCTGGTTGGTCTGTCCATTCTATAAACTTTGTAGGAAGGTATATTTATTTCAGTGTCCTTGGTTGAGGGTTTAAGCCATGACTCAGAGATAGCCAATACATCAGGAGTGGTGTGGTTTATTCATGTTTGGATAAGATCCAGCTTTCTTATGAGACTACAGACATTTATGTGTAGAATTTTTAGCCCTTTTAGGTTTGTTAAATCTGAGGGAGAGGGAATAATAGAGGGTGGGCCTGGGTTAAGTTCAGTGTCACCAGAGCAAATTAGGAGGAGCAGTAGAATGTTTTTGAAAGCAATCAGGGTCATTTCGAAGGGCTTTGTATTGCCCTTCCTGTAAGCGCAAGAAGGTGGCATTGAGGATGCAGTAGGTCAGTGTTGGACACCCCCCAAGGAGGCAAAGAGGAGCACCTGGGCAGAGAAGAGAAGTGGGTGTTGCATGAAACAGGCTGGTTGAAGTGGGGGGAATTGATTTGAGATGAGTGCAGTACCGTAGGTAAGATTACAGCACATGTTAAGGTGAGAATAGAAGGTACTATGGCCCCAGTGTGTGCTAGAACTTTGCATGGGGATGGTGCCAGAGATAAGTAGTAGTGTGAATGGGCCAAGTAGGTGGCAGAGAGTAGAGCAAGCACCTTGCATGATGGCAAAAAGATGAAGAGAAAGAAAAGAAATGTTAGGGTAATCCACTATGAAAATTAGACAAGCGATCAATATATCTATCTCTCTATCTGTATATCTACCTGTCTATCTATCTACAAATCTCTCTCTTTCTCTGCCTCTCTCTCTCTCTCTCTCTCTCTCTCTCTCTGTATATCGATCTCTCTATCTATTGATCTATCTCTCTCTATCGATATATCTATCTCTCTCTATATAGATATCTCTCCCTATCTCTCTCTATCGCTCGATCTCACTCTCATTATCTATAAATGTAGCTATCTCTCTATCTATTGATATCTCTCTCTCTCTATATAGATGTATCTAACTCTCTGTCGATCTATCTCTTGATCTGTCTCTCTCTATCTCTCTTCTTCTCTCACTCTCTCTCTCTCCATCTCTCTATCTATTGATCTCTCTCTGTCTATCGATCTATCTCTCAACCTATCTATCTTTCAATCTCTTTCTATCAATCTATCTAGATATATATCTATATCTATCTCTATCTATAGATATATCTATTTCTCTATGTATAGATCTCTCTCTCTCTATCTCTCACTCTCTCTAGCTCTCTATCTCACTCTTTTATCTCTCTCTCTCTCTATCAGTCCATCTCTTGCTATCTATCTCTATCACTCTCTCTCTCTCTGTCAATCTAGCTCTGTTGATATATCTATTAATATATCTCTCTACCTATAGATATATCTGTATATCTATAGATCTCTCTCTCTCTTTCTCTCTCTCTCTATGTATCTCCCTCTCTATCTATCAATCTATCTCTCTCTGTCTCTCAATCTATCTCTCTATCTAACGATCTGTCTATCTATGAATATATCTATCTCTCTATCTGTAAATAGCTCTCTCTCTCTCTTTCTCCGTTGATCCAAATCTCTATCTATCATTCTCTAGATATACCTATCTCTCTATAGATCTCTCTCTCTATCTCTCTAGCTTTCTCTGTATCTCTACCTCTCCATCTCTCTCTCTCTCTCTCTCTATCTCTCTGTCTCTATCCCTCTCTCTCTCTTTACTGATCTATCTCTCTATCTATTGATATATCTCTCTGTATATCTATTGATCTCTCTAGCTATGGATATATCTATCTCTCTAGCAATACATCTCTCTATCTATCTATCTATCTATCTCTCTATCTATTGATCTATATATATATATCTATCTATCTGTCTCTCTATCTCTTGCTCTATCTATCTATTGTTCTATCTCTCTCTATTGACCTCTCTATATATTGATATATATATATATATATATATATATTTATATATTTATATATATATATATATATATAACTGTCTCTCTATCTATACATATATCTATCTCTCTATCTACCTTTCTCTCTCTCTCTCTAGCTAATGATCTCTCTCCATCTATTGATCTATCTCTCTCTCTATCTATCAATCTATGTCTCTATCTATTGAGCTATCTCCCTATCAATCTTTTTCTGTATCGATCTACCTCTCTATCTATTGATCTATCTCTCTATCCATCTATAGATATATCTATCTATTGATCTATAGATATTGCTGTCTCTCTATCTATAGACATATCTATCTCTCTGTATCTCTCTTTATCTCTATCAATATTTCTCTCTATCAATCTATCTCTCTATTGATCTATCTCTCTATCAAAATCTCTCTATGTATAGATAGATATATAAATATATCTATCTTCCTATAGATATTTCTCTCTCTCTCTCTAGCAATCTCTCTGTCTCTCTCTATCTCTCTCTATTGATCTATCTCTGTATAGATATATCTCTCAATCGATCTATAGCTATATGTATCACTCTATCTATAGATATATCTATCTCTCTATCTATGGATATATCTATCTCTCTCACTTTCTATCTATATGTGTGTTTGTGTGTGTGTGTGTGTGTGTGTGTGTTTGTGTGTATATATATATATCCCTCTTTCTATATATATATCAATATGTATCTCTCTCTCTCTATCTCATTGTCTATCACTCTGTCTCAATCTTTTGATCTATCAAGCTATCTCTATCGATCTTTCTCTACTGATCTATCTCTATTACTCTATCTATCTCTATCTCTCTAGCTCTCTCTCTGTCTCTCTCTGTCTCTAGCTCTCTCTATCTTTCTCTCACTGTTTCTCTCTATATATGTCTCTATCTCACTGTCTATCTCTCTCTATCTCTCTCTCTCTTTCTCTCGCTCTATCTCTCTCTGTCTGTCTCTTGCTTTCTCACTCTAACTCTATCTCTATCTCTCTATATCTCTCTCCATCTATCTCTTTCTATCTCTCTATCTAGCTCTCTATATATCTCCATCTATCTCTCTATCTGTCTCTTCATCCATCTGTCTCTATGCATTTCTCTTTCTCTCTGTATCTCTCTATCTATAGATATATGAATTTCTCTATCTATCAATATCTCTCTCTATATATATAGATATATATCTCTCTATCTCTCTTTCTCTCTCTCTCTCTCTCTATATATATATATATATATATATATATGAGCAAAAACTCCATTTAATGCATCAGTTAGGGCTGTTCCACAGTGACAAAGTGAGGAAATTCAATGTTGTGGTTGAAAAAAAACCTTTACCCACCCACCTACTTCAGCGGCATCAGGTATGCATTGAGGTCATGCATTCTCACCCCATCACTTGTGTAAAGCGTGAGGTAGTGAACTATAGAAGAATATAGTGAGAGTTGGGACCATGACCCTAACGCACACCCTGATGCCAGCTGGGGGCAGGGTGGATGTGGGTACAAGGGGTGGTTTCAACCCTAACATCAAATTTCCTCACTTTGTCACTGTGGAACAACCCTAACTGATGCATTAAATTGAGTTTATTGCCTCTATATATATATATATATATATATATATATATATATATATATATATATAGATAGATAGAGATACAGATACACAGCTATAGAGACAGAAAAAGAGACAGAGATTGATATAGAGATAAAGACAGAGACAAAGATAAATATACATTAGATACAGCTATAGATATAGATATAGATATAGATATAGATATAGATATAGATATAGATGTAGATAGATATAGATATAGATATAGATATAGATATAGATATAGATATAGGGGATACATGATGGGCAGGATTGTGATATGGAAAATATTCCCACTCCTGCAGAGTGAGATATCCATGCCTCATGATGTAGGAGTGGGGATATTTTCCATATCACACTCCTGCCCATCATGTGTGCGATGTATACAGTAGGGGTGAGGTGATACACAGTGGAATAAAACTGTGAGAAATTGTTAAATTTGGGTGCTTACTTGTGTGGTTGTTGGTTTATGTTGTTGGCAGTCCATTCTGTGAGTTGGTATGTTGATTGGTAGTTGTTGTCTGATGATTGATTGGTTGATGTTGTTTTCTCTTTCTTGTGGTTGGCTGTTTTGTGCTGTGCTGTTAGATTGGTTATTGTGTCACTGTCTCTTTTGGTTGGTTATGTGTTGTGCACTAGGTGGTGTGATGGGCACTTGTTTTGTGTGTTAGTATTGGTTGGTGCTGGTTGCAATGTGTTGTGATTATTTATTTATTTATTTATTTGCTTTTGGTAACCGGGTAAGCACACTAGACAACCAGTGCCTATTTTCAGATGCGACCCGGGAGAATAACAGGATAATTACAAGGGAGAGGATACACAGACAACAAGTACAATCAGGAGCATTGGAGAACAGTTACAATCTGGAGCGGGTAAGTTCCAACAAAGAAGCAGAATAGGGGTTACAAAGATAACAATTGTCTGAAAGTATTACAGAATAATTTACAAATAACAGTTAGATACACAGGTAGTACATGTATACAGGAGCATGACATTATCAGTGAGCACGACCCAGGATAAGGAGAGGCTGTGAAGTTGTATGTGGACAGCCAACACGGTACAAACATGATGACCTAGGGGCTACAGGGGGGAGAGAGATGCCTCCAGGGTGGAAGGCAGGCGGGCAAACCTGGTCCAGTCGAGTACTGCCCCTAGCCAGCAACAAGGAGGGGAGAGAGCAGATCAAGGGGTAGGGCACAGGCAGGTGAAGCAGGCTCAGGAAGTGCCATAGGGAGGATTTGAAGCAAGAGTGGGAGGGAAAGGCCTGACCTTGGAGGGGAGGGAGTTCCATAGCTTGGGTGCGAGGGAGGAGACTGCCTGTCGCCAGTAAGGGTGCGGGTCCTAGGAACCAGATGGGTCTGGGACTCACAGGACCTAAAGTGGTAGGAGGGGGAGGTGTGTTTCATGGGGAGGGCAAGTGAGACAGGGACAGAAGTACGGATGATGTTGTCAATGAAGTTGCCCAAGGAGTAAGTCCGGAATTTGTCGGGGGGAGCCAGTCAAGACGGGAGTAAAGCGCATAGTGGTGGGTAAGCCGTGGGGCTGAGAGCACGAAGCGACAAATGTTATTGTATGTGGTGTCCCACTTAGCCAGGCAAGAGGAAGAGGCAGGGGCAAAGGCAACAAGACCATAGGAGAGGGTGGGCAGGAGTACCCCCCTGGCTAAGGCCAGCCGAGCAGCGGGGGTGATTGGTTGGTGTTAGTGTGTGGCTGGACTATGTGGGAACAGCAGTAATTATATTAGTGTGTTCCTACAAGTTTGGTTGATGAGGGTTAGTTCGATAAAGTTTATTTATTTACGGGGAGTTTTCTTCAAATATTTTTTTCTTTTTATGGTGCAACATTTTTTATTTAGTGACATTTAATTGTATGTGCTGCTTCTGTAAACTTGTGTCCAGTTTCTTTCACCAGATATTGTGCATTATCAACATGTATACATTATACGTTGTCACAGATGTAGCATATTTTGTTGCACTAATTCTTCTTAGCAGAATTGCAAAATCAATATTATAGTTTGGTGACTGTTGGCCATCAGCAGGTATCTCAATCTGAATCACTATCTGACTCTATAACTCTGAGGACTAGATATTCAAAACTTTGTCCCGGGGCTAAATTAGCACTGCTCGGCAGGCAAACGTTGCCCGGAGCAAAAAGCAAGCTATATTCAAAAGGACTAGCCCGGTGCTAATCCTGCTGAATATAACATGCTAAGGAAGCTGGGCAAACTGGTCTGGGAGTGCAGGGCAAAAATAGCCTGAGAATAAGACAGCACTGAATATAGCAATCAGGAAGTGTGCACTGCAGCAGAATCTCAGTAGACACTGGAGCAAGCCTGTGTTGCAGGTGTAGAGCATTGTGTGTGATTGCACAAAGATGTCTCACACCCACTGCAAATAACAGTTCAAGCCACACACCGCAGAACTGTGCTATGCTGAAGTGAGGTTTGCCCAGGGCTAACCTGATTGCACAGTGTTAACACATTAGCCTGGTGCAAACTGGTTAGCCCAGGGCAAACGGAAGCTATATTCAAAGCTCCCATGTGCATGAGCCTACTTAGGTAATCTGTGGACAAACAGGCACATTTGCATCTCATTATGTGCTGCTTAGCATACATTACCATTCAGTTAGCCCAGTGCTACTGCATGGAGCATACAGCACCACCTATTGGTCAGAATGGAAGTACAGGCAGGACGCTGCAGGCAAAGGTATGCCCACAGCATCCCCTGTTGATTGGAATATAAGTACAGGCTGGAAGCAGTAGGAACTGTGTGGTGGCAGGCACAGTCAGAGCATACATGCCTCACAACCCCTTGCCTCCTGACAAGAGACAAGGCTTCAAAGGATCAGGGGCAAAGACCCCTAATTTGGGAAACAGTTTAGGAGGTATGCACTCAGAATGCTGATAGAATAAGGGGATTTGTCTTAAGATGCAGTTTCAGAAGCAGAACCAGTCTGTAACAGTTATGTATGACATTAATGTGTGAGGCTAATCCCCACTGTTCTGTCACATAAACACATATTCTGTGAGGGGACAGAGGAACATTTGTAGGCTAAATCAGGGACCTCCATGTATAGAAGGGACAGTCAGGAGGTGTAAGTGCATACAATGCACCCATGCATATGTGTGCTTGATACACCTAGTGCCCCTGGTAGTCTAGTGCCCCCCACCCCTAGAATGATCCCCAACACCCGTAGCCACAGTAATTAATTAATTTCCCTGGTGTTCTAGTGATCCCCCCACCTCCCACGCATGATCCCTGTAGCTGCAGTAATGAAATAATTTCCCTGGTGTTCTAGTGGTCCCCCCACCCCACAAAGCACAATCCCCAACCCCTGTAGCCATGGTAATGAAATCATTTCCCTGGTGTTCTAGTTGTCCCCCCACCCCCCAAGCACGATCCCCAACCCCCATAGCCATGGTAATGAAGTGATTTCCCTGCCTGTAGCACAGTGCTATACTTTTGAATATGCCACTCAGCTGACATTTTTGGCCACTCCCCTAACTCCTGCCCCAGCATGCATTTACTTTTAGTATTGCACTATCACACAGTGCCAGTGCTATTAGAGCTTCTAAATATTGCAGCCTGGCACAAATCCAATGCTGTTCCAGCGCTACGGCTTTACGTCAGGTGCAGTGCTTTGAATATCTGGCCCTGAGTCTCTTACAACTTTAGTTCTCATATTTATGACCTGTGGAAAGAAAAACAAATGTTGTTAATTATGCATAGTGAGGTGTTTTAAATGTATATAGATGATGCATAATAACAGCAGTTTATCTTAACTTGTACTATATTAAATTTAATATTTGTGGCATGTATCATAGGATTGTTAAAGCAAGCAGACATTGCTTCTATTCAGGTTCCACTGCACTCTTTTCATGTGTCTGGATGAGCTGTATTTTAAAATGTTCCCAGTTCATTGTCAGAGGTTCTTAGTATGTGGGAAATTGTTTGATGCTTCTTGTCATTCAGTTTTGAATAATCATCCAGAGGCTGTAATTTCTTGTGGCCAGAAACTTGTATTATGTCATTGGGGGACACATTAGAATCAATTAGTTTCTGCACTAAATGCTTGCAAATAGAATGATTGGTGAGGCATTCATCAGTGTTGATGCTAGCCTTGTCAATCATATTTGTAACTATTTTACTCATAGAATTAATTCCAAGTGGTTGATTTTTGTACCAAACTGTAGGATATTGTGCAGTTGGAGTATAATTAATAGCTAAAAAATACGGTGCATCTGGATTGTTAGCTTTTTCTGGAAGTTTGTGACAGCATATTTTGTAGTTTAATACAGGACATTTGTTAGGGTCTTTGGTCTCATAAACTCAAGGTTTTACTTCTCTAGTATCTTTCAGATTGATACTAATTCTGATTTTTGTTTGTCTTTCCTTTGTATACTCCAAATACTGATTATTTTGCTCATCTTTTTTTAGTTGGATATCTCCCCATTTCAGGTTTCTCATCTCAGTATTACCTTTAATGTCAACATAGAGTGTCACTGTTAGCCACAATGTATTCAGGAGGGCTTGAGACCCATCATGTCCAAGTTGTTTAACTGCAAAGAGTTGGTCAATGATATTATCTGCTAACTCATCTGCAGCCTGAGGAGATGAGCTCCTTTTCCTTTCTCCTTGAGTTTTTTTTTGTTTTGATAGTAAGACTTGTCTTGTTTTTAAAAATTTCTGGGATGTGCTGAATGATTCAGGGTAATTGTAGTCCTTCAGATATCTCTCAACACTTTGTAATCTGAATCTTGGCATAAGTGATTCATAGTCAGTGCCACCTAGGCACCGAGAAGTGAAAAAATAATGGCAAAGTATTTGATCTAAGATTTTAGGAGGTATATGCTGAATTGCAGTTTCAATGGGCATCGTTTCTTTCATAAATTTTTGTAAGTTGTTAATGTCAGCCATTGTTTTTTGTGTTGTATTTTCATTTCTTGAACTTTTAATGAACTGGTCTACAAGTTTACTGTCTATAGGTATATTATGACATGTGTGTTCTCCTGGATTTTTTGTGTCAAGAATATTGTAACTCTGTTCATTAGGCTCTAACAGTGGCTCTTCATCTTGCTCGGATTGAGTATGACTCAGTATGACTTCTTCGAGGATATTCATAGGCTTCTTATTTCGTTTCAGAGATAATTTGCTGTAACTGTGATGTTCTTCAGTTTTTGGTAATGACTTATTTAAGTTTCTGACAGACATTTTAGAAAACATTCTTAAACTGCTTCATTTTATACATGATTGGAGAAAGACACGATGCAAATGCTCAGATCTGCAAGATCTTAATGTGAAACACAAACTGGAGCTTCAGGTCAGTAACTCGTGCTTCTTTTCAGCTGTGCCTAATTGTTAATTTAATTTATTGGTAACACATTTGTGTACAGTGGAACTAAAGATTCATGACGTATGCAAACAACAGATATCTGATGTGTGACGTATCGAGTGTATGTATAAATATTACATAATGCTACTGTGCATACGTCACTATTGATTTATTCAATGGGGGGTGAAAATACACAGTTTTATTCCACTGTGTATCACCTCACCTCTATTGTAATAATATAAATATATTATAGTAGCACAGTAGTGCCACTATACTTATGGTTGAGCAGGGGTTTCTTTGTTAAACCTCATACTTTGCACTTTAATATATTTGCAACCATTCAATGGATTTTGCACAAAATTTTGCATGCACTATTTTTGGGGGTATATCTCTTAGCATTTCAAGTTTTGTTCCAGTTGGATATGCTGATTTTGAGATGTAGATAGCAAAAAAAGTTACAAAAATCTAAGTTTTTTGCTGTTTTTCTGTCATCATGTAGCACCCAAATGCTGTGGGTTTTTCTCTGATGTTCTCAGGGTAGAAAGGGCTTGGCCCACAGATATGATATTTTACTGGTGTGGTGAAAAATATTAATCCATTCCAAAGCTATTTCATTTAGAAAATTTGGTTCAGATCACGCTTAGTACAGTCTTTTGGATAGCTGCTTAGAATGGAAAAAAGATTTGACCCATACAAAAAAGGATCCTTTTTCATAGGGTAGTAATACTTTTTCGTGAGGAAAAAATCTTTTTTCGTATGGCCACCATCTTTATGCAGCAAATTGATAAAAAAATGGACTTATATAATGAGAGGATGGTACAAGTGGAACAGAAATTAGATGCAGTGGTGGAAATGGCAAATGCCTCTGAACGATCAGCAGAACAAGCTCAGGCAATGACAGCGACATGTGTTAAAGATCAGACTATTCTAAAATCTTGTTTGGAACATCTAGAGAACATCATTAGATCAGTGAATGTCCATATTATTGGTCTGATAGACGGGGTAGAGGGAGAGGATTTATTTTTGCACATTGTTGCCTGGATAAAGGAAATGCTGGAGCTTGATATTCAGACCTCTGTGATCCGTGCCTATTGAGTGAATATACAAAGGGCTGGCGGCCCTCCTGAGGCTCCAAGAACAGTAATGTTAGTAACAACTTCCATGGTGGTAAGTGATACTATTTTGAATGCAGCACTGTGAAAGAGGGGGATAATGATAGACGAGGTAAAGGTACTTTTGTATCCTGACTTAGATACATAGATACATAGACAGTGTCGGCAGATAAGGGCCTATGGCCCACCTAGTCTGCCCATTTGAGCTTGTAAGTTCAGTTTGTTTTCCTAGAAGTCTGTTTCCCCTTACCCCTGACCTCTAGAATTCCTTTATGTCTATCCCATGCATTCTTAAATCCCGTGATTGTTTCAGCCCCCACCACTTCCTCTGGCAGGGTGTTCCACTTGTCCACCACCCATTCTGTGAAGAAATTCTTTCTCATGTTTCCTCTGAATCGTCCTCCCTCCAACTTCATCCCATGCCCTCTAGTCCTGAAACATCTTTTTCGCTTAAAAATAGTGTTTTCCTGCACCCTGTTCCTCCCTGTAGATACTTGTATGTCTCTATCATATCCTCTCTCCCTCCTCTCCTCCAGGGAGTACATGTTCAGTTCCTTCAACCTGTCTTCATAGGACTTGTGATGCAACCCATGCACCATCTTTGTTGCCCTCCTCTGAACCTTCTCTACCCTGTCTATGTCCTTCATTGGGTATGGTCTCAGAACTGTACACTGTGACTCCAGGTGGGGCCTCACTAGTGTCTTGTATAGCGGAATTATGACCTCCCTTTTCCTGCTGGTGATGCCCCTGCCTATACATCCCAGCATCCTATTTGCTTTACCTGATGCCTTGTCACACTGTTTCCTACCTTGAGGTCATCAGAGATGACAACCCCAAGATCCCTTTCCTGCTTGGTGCATGCTTATCCTCACCCCCCAGCTGTATATTGTGCCAGGGTTTTGTGCCCCATATGCATTATCTTGCACTTCTTTGCATTGAATTTCAACTGCCAAACCCTTGACCATTCTTCAAGTTTCTGAGGTCCTTCTCATTCTGTCTACACCCTCTGGTGTGTCTACTCTGTTACAGAGCTTTGTGTCATCAGCGAACAGTGAAATTCTGCCTTCTAGATCCTGTGCAATGTCACTGATGAAGATGTTGAATAGGACCGGTCCCAGCACTGATCCCTGTGGTACCCCACTGGTTACTCTTCCCTCTGTGGAGTGACAGCCATTTACCACCACCCTCTGTGTCCTGCCACCCAGCCAGTTACCTACCCACCACACTACTGTCCTGCCCACACCCATATTCCCCAGTTTGTGTAATAGTCTTCTATGTGGCACAGTGTCAAAGGCCTTGCTGAAGTCCAGATAGGCCATGTCCACTGCCCTCCCCTGATCCACCTCCCTAGTCACCCAGTCAAAAAATTCAATGAGGTTGGTCTGACATGACCTCCCCTGGTGAAACCATGCTGCCTTGGTCCTGTAGTCCATTGACAACCAGATGTTCCACCAATCTCCTTCAGTAGTGCTTCCATGATCTTTCCCACTACCGAGGTGAGGCTGACTGGTCTGTAGTTCCCTGCTTCCTCTTTGTTCCCACTTTTGTATAAGGGGACTACATCTGCTGTCCTCCAGTCTTTGGTACCTCCCTGTTTCCAGTGATTGGCTGAACAGGATAGCCAAAGGTTCAGCCACCACCTCTCTTAGTTCTTTAAGGACCCTGGGGTTTCCCATCTGGCCCCATTGCTTTATCAGCTCTCATTACTTCCAGTTCCTTCAGGACCCTTTCGTGTAAAGGGACTTGTGTCTATTTCTGCACCATTCTCACCCTTTGTACTCCTTCAGACCCATTACCCCTCTTCCTTAGTAAAGACTGAGCAGAAATACCTGTTCAATATGTCAGCTTTATTGTTGTCATCCCACGTGGCTCCCATCCTCCCCTCAGTCTCACTATCCCTCCCTTTGTCTTTTCTTTTTCACTTATGTACCTGTAAAAGGTTTTGTCCCTCTACCCACTGATTTTGCAATGTGTTCTTCTGTCTGAGCTTTGGCTTCCCTTACTGACTTCCCTGCCTCCCTTTGTTTCTCCTGGTACTTCTCCTATCCCTTCTGCCTGTGTCTTTTGTATTGCCTGAATGCAATCTTTTTGGCTTTCACTTTCTTTGCTACTTCTTTGGAAAACCATAATGGTCTCCTCTTCCTTTTCCTCTTGCTAACCTGCTTAATGATAATTCTGTTGTTCTTATAATCCCCATTTTAAATACTGCCCACTGTTCCTCAACCCCTGATTCCTGTCCCATTCCCCTTAATGCCTCTTTCAAGTATCTCCCCATTTTCCCAAAGTCTGCCCCCTAAAATCCAGGATACGTGTTTTTGTGTGGTTTGGTTCTGCTCTTTCTGTGATTTCAAATGACAATGACTGGTGGTCACTGTTACCCAGGTGCTCCCCCACTGTTACCCCCATCACACTGTCCCTGTTTGTGAGCACAAGGTCCAGTATTGCCTTCTGCTGAGTTGGTTCCATGACCAGTTGCTTGAGGAAGGCACCATGAAGGGAGTCCAGGATAAATCTGCTCCTAGTTGATGCTGCTGCTGGGATGCTCCAGTCCACGTCTGGTATATTGAAGTCTCCAACCAGTACTACCTCACCCTTGTCTGCCATCCTTTGGATGGCTAGCATCAGCTCCCTATCTGTTTCTTCCTCCTGGGCTGGTGGTCTATAGACCACACATGTGCAGATGGCTGGCCCCATTTTCCTTTCCAGCTTAACCCACAGTATCTCTCCCCCATTTTGTTCCTCCTGGATCTGTGTGGCCCTTATGTCATTTTTCACATACAGTGCCACTCCTCCTCCCTTCCTGCCTGCTCTGTCTCTTCTGAATATGTTGTAGCCAGGTATGGCCATCTCCCAGTCATGGTTATCATTACACCAGGTTTCAGTGATGGCCACAATGTCCAGGTCTGACTATACCATGACAGCCTCCAGATCTTCCATCTTGTTGCTAAGGCTCCTGGCATTTGCACACATGTATTTCCATGATTTGACCTCCCTAGACTGCTTCACTGTTCTACTCCAGCCCCTTCCTTGGTTGTCATTTATCCCTGGTTCTCCTTGCTGTTTGCTCTTCTGCTGAATTTTGCCCCTTTTCTGCTTATCCACCTTTTGGACACTGATCTCCATCTTTTGCACACTGCTTTGCAGAGATAACCACTCCTCTGGTTCACTGGTTCCACTACTAGCTTTGGGGGGTGAGCAAGTAGGTACCATCCTTGCTGGCCTGCCACCCCCCCTTTGCTAGTTTAAATGCTTGTCAATGTAGCATTTAAACTTATCATTGAGTGCTTGGATTCCCCTCCAGGATGGATGCAGGCCATCAGGCTTGAACAAACCTCCATCCCTCCAGGTGGGTCCCCAGTCACCAATGAATCCAAACCCTTCCTCATAGCACCAGTTCTTCAACCATGAGTTAAAGTTCCTGGTGCATGCACTCCTTCTTGTACTCCACTCACATGAAGCACAAGGCCTTTGATACAGTTTGCCATAGGCTGTGATAGCACTAGATATCCCGAATAGTATGATGATGCCAGCACACCTGCTTATATCAGTGGACAGGAAATCTTATATTTATACAGACCCCAAGGAAGCAGTTAAATTGCTGGACAAACTGGAAGTGGAGAGAGCAGCAAGAGAGGGAGATTTATCCTCAGAATCTGAGATGGGGGACACCTGAACTTTTTTTTCTTTTGGTTTAGCAAATCTGGCCTATTCTTAAACTACCCACTGGAATAGAGAGGAGGGGGTGTCTCTGTGTCTTCTTTAAGGGGTTCAGCCTTATAATTAGTTTGGATGGGAAATCCAGCTTATAATTTCAATTGCCTCTTGACTAAACCCTTATCCTGCAGGACAGTTGGACAATAAATAATAATTTGACAAATTTATATGATTATATTAGATTCGTTGTACCTAATTTTTTGATATTATTAATCTGAATGTAATCACTTTTATAAATGTCTCTTTTAAGATTCTGAATGATGCTTATATTGGGAAAATGTTTGGATGTTTGGGGAGCTATACTGAGAGTCTGGAGTTTTGTTTTATTAATGAATCTATATTATAGGTCAGATTGACCTGATTTAGAATTTATTCTTTACATAAAGGACTTTAAGTCAGTTCAAATATAGCATTGGCAGCTCAGCCTTAAGTGTTGACATTAAAGACTAATTATTTTATACAACGGTTATACCCTCATATCTTGTAGCAATTGTAGTACAGGTTTATTAATCTGCTTATCACCAATGTCTGATATTTGTATGATGTATGGCTATAATCAGTGTGTTTATGTACAACATAATGTCGTAAAACCTATAAATAAAAAGTAAAAAAAAAAATTCAAAAGCCACAGAAATTACATTCTGTACTTACACACATCAACACATGCATCTTGCTAATACATACACCAGTAGGTGGATTCTGCAGTTAGTTTCTGGAAAAATTACCCAGAAATATATTTTTTAAGCATTAAAAAATCCTTTTTGTGAGCAAATTTTTTTTTTATATGGGCATATGAAAAAATAATTGTTCTATACAAAAAAGGATAACTTCATATAGAAAAAAATCTGGCCTTCATTTTTTTCCCCATTTCTTTTTTTGCATAAAGAAATTATTTTTTTCTTTGAATGAAAAAAGCATATGAGAAAAGATGCCTTCATATGAGTAAAGAATTAGGAAAAAAACTAAGTCAAGTTTCTTTTTTCGTAAGAAGGCATCCTTTTTTGTATGTTTTTTCTTTCAAACAAAAAAGAATGCCCTCATACAAAAAAAAAAATTGGACTTTTTTTTCTTTTTTTATATGAATGCATCCTTTTTTATATGGCTTTCTTTGTTCATATGAAAAAATAATTCCCTCATATGAAGAAGGATTTTGGAGTTAGTCTTTTTCCCACATTTGAACATCAATGAGCTATAACTCCCTCGATATTTGGACTTAAGAGACAAACTATACATAAAACAAGGGTATTAATGGGTACTACAAGACCAAATCATAACCCTCCCAAAAGAAAACTATTTAGGACCCACATTAAAAAACATATAAATTAAAATATGAAAATTCTCATAGGATAACACTGAAACTTTAACAAGCCATTCCTCCTTCAATATTTTTACTTAAGGGGCAATCTATATATCAAAACAAAGCTCTTAATGAGCACAGCAAGAATAAAACATATTCCACCCTAAACATGTATGGGCAATATAAAAAATGAAAATTCCCTTAGAATAGCATTGAAATTTCAACAATCCATAACTCCCTCAATATTTGGACTTAAGGGACTATCTCTCTCTCTCTCTCTCTCTCTATATATATATATATATATATATATATACTGTATATATATATATATATATATATATATATATATATATATATATATATATATATATATAAACAAAGTTGTGAGGCAGGCTGCTCAGAACCAGGTGATGGAGCCAAGCAGAAAAAATGCAATGCAGCAAGCGAAAGAGCCTGGCTGCCTGTCGGTACCGTAACAAATGTTCCATCATTGGGAAACTTATAAAATAATGCTTTATTGAAATGCATAAGACAGAAGTAGCACCCTCCTATGTAAATATCAATGTTTCTCATCACTCAGATGCTTTTTCAAGATGCTGATGCCATTAAATGGATGTCATTTATAGTAAAATTACCATATTGCCATTGCCACCCCTAGTGCTGTTCCTTTCAATTGATGAAACATTTGTGAGCCAAATAAAACAAATAATTTTTGGTAAGTACATGTTCAGTTTGGCCTACTAGGAATTCAATCATTCCACTAGTGTACAAAGTGTTGTCATATAATGCATTTCTGAATGCATCCAAACCCTCCTTATGGGGTATGTTTGTATATAAGGACTTGACATCCAAGGTAGCCAGAATCCAATTTGGTTCAATCTCAGTGTCTGCAAGTACTGTATGTTGAATATGTGCATAGTGTCCCTGATGTATGCTCTTGATTTTTGGGCAACCACTTTGATGTAATTGTTTATATATTGAGACAATGGTTCTGTTAAAGAACCATTGTTAGAGACAACTGGCCTGGTTGGAGGATTCTGTAAATTTTTATGTATCTTGGGGAGACCATCGATAACTGCCCATTTAGGATGATTTTCTGTTAAACAAGCATTTGTCAATGATGAATGTTCACTGTTGGGATTGCAGTTGTACATGCCTCCCATATGTTTCTGTGTATATTCCACTGCCTTGCATTTTAGGGCATCACTCTCAACACAAATTGCTTATGTTCTTCCAGCACTGGTTCACTTCATTAGAAAAACAAGCATTTGTCAATGCCGAATGTCTGCTTGCTGATATTGGTATTGGTGGTGCAGGAGTTAGAGAGATGCATAATAGGAATGACAGTGAAGTATTGAAATAACACCAACCCCCAACCCTACCCTGCAGATACTGACAGGCATTGGGGTTGAGCCTTTCATCATCCATAACACTTATGTCATTCCACCTAACTCCACCCTGCAGACACCAAGAGGTGTCACAGTGTGCCTTGAGGTCTTTGGCCCTTATGCTCACCCCATTCCATAAGGAGATAAGCTGAGATGGGTGTAGCATAGGAGAACGGGGTGAATGTTAGGGCCAAATACCCCAAGGCACACCTCAATGCCTGTCAGTAGCTGCAAGGTGGGGGTGGGGTGGAATGGGTGAGCTTTATAGACAACGACCCTAAGTCAAACCCCTGTCACCTGTCAGTCTGTACAGGGTGGGCATTATGGTTGGAAACCCTAATGCCCCAGGAGTTTGTTGGTATTTTTGCTTCAAATTTTCAACATGGGTTTTTTGGGACCCCACCTCATGAACAGTGCCAGTATCATTTTGTTACTCAGTGCCAAAAGGTGATTTCACACAGTGAGTGTGCCATTTGATGCCACAGGTGCAAAAACACATTTTGGGCAGGATGTGGAAAAGGACAGCTGTACTGTTCATGAGGAGGTGTGAAGAAATGGCAATGTTGAAAATCTGCAGTGAAAATATGAAAAAGTGGCAAAATTACAAGTGTGCATAGAAACTGTGCAATGCACACTCATAATGCAGTCATTATTTGGAATGCTTTCACCAAATTTTCAGCATGGCCTTTTTAGGACCTCCCCTCATGAACAGTGGCACTGCAATTTCATTAATCTGTCCTGAAAGTTGATTTCACACAACGACTGCACCATTCTGCACCACAGGTGCAAAAATACATTTTGGGAAGGATGCAAAAAATGACAGCTGCACTGTTCATCAGGGGGTGTGAAAAAATGACAATGCTGGAAATTTGGAGTGAAAATATTAACAAGCATTTGTCGATGCTGAATGTTTGCTTGCTGGTACTAGCATTGGAAATGTGGGAGTTAGACAGATACAGAATTGGAATGGCAGTGAATTATTGAACTTCACGCCAACCCCACCTCCACCCTATGGAGACGGACAGGCATTGGGGTATGCATTTGAGTTGTCCCCTATAACATTCATGCCATTTCACCTCACCCTATCCTGCTGACACTGACACATGCTGAGGTGTGCCTTGGGGTGTTCAGCTTTACAGTAACCGCATTCCATGAGGCCATACACTGAAACAAGTGCAGTATGGGAGAGTGGGATGAACTCTGGGGCTGAAGAGTCCAAGGCACACCTTGATGCCTGTCACTGGCTGCAGGGTGGGGGGTGGGGTGAAATGGCATGAACAATAAAGTTGACAATCTAAAGACACACCCCTGATGCCTGCCAGTCTGTACAGGATGGGACATTATGGTTAGAAACCCTAATGCCCCGGACATTTGTTGGTATTTGCACTACAAATTTTCAACATGGCCTTTTTGTGACCCCCACCTCATGAAAGCATTTGGGACCTCTTCTCATGAACAGTGGCACTGTGATTTTATTAATGTGTCCCAAACTTTGTGTTCCCACAGCGACCGTGCCGTTCTGTGCCAGATGTACGAAAACACTGATCAGGCAGGATGTGAAGAATGACAGCTGTACCATTCATAGGGAGGTGTGACGAGATGGCAATATTGAAAATCTGTAGTGAAAATATTAAAAATGCTCAAACTTCTGAGCATATGTGGAAACTGTGCAACACGTGCATAACCCAGTCATTTAGTAGAATTATTTCACCAAATTTTCAACATAGGCATTTTGTGACCTCCGCTCATGAACACTGTCACTATGATTTTCTTAATCTGTCCCAAACATTGATTTCCCACAGCAACTGTGCAATTCTGTGCCAGATGTGTAAACGCATATTTCAGGCAGGATATGGAAAATGACAACTATACTGTTCATAAGGAGGTGTGAAAAAAATGCCAATGTTGAAAATCTGGAGTGAATATATTACAAATGCATGAAATTATGAGGGTGCATGGAAACTGCACAACATGCGCTCGTAACACAGTAATTTTATGGACTTTTGTTACCAAATTTTCAACACAGGCATTTTAGCACCTCTGCTCATGAACAATGTCAGTGTGATTTTTTTTAATCTGTACCGAACACTGACTTCCCACAGTGACTGTGCTATTGTGTGCCAGAAGTGCGAAAACACATTTCGGCCAGGCTATGAAAAATGTCAGCTGTACTGTTCATACTATAAGGAGATCTGAAAAAATGCCAATGTTGAACATCTGGAGTGAATATACTACAAATCTGTGGAGTTATGAGGGTGCATGGAAACTGCATAATGCACGCTCGTAACACAATCATTTTATGGGCGTTTGTCTTCAAATTTTCAGCATAGGCATTTCAGGACCTCTGCTCATGAACAGCGTCACAGTGATTTTCTTAAAGTGTCCCAAACACTGATTTCCCACAGCGACCAAGCTTTTCTGTGCAGGAAGTGTAAAAACCCATTTTGACCAGGAAGTGGAAAATGACAGCTGTACTATTCATAAGGAGGTGTGAAAAAAATGCCAATGTTGAAAATCTGGAGTGAAAATATTACAAATTCACGAAGTTACAAGTGTGCATGGAAACTGCCCAACACACACTCATAAAGCAGTCATTTTTGGGACTTTTTTCACCAAATTTTCAACATAGGCTTTTTGAGAGCCCACATCATAAACAGTGGCACTGTCATTTTGTTACTCAGTCCTGAAAGGTGATTCCATGCAGTGACTGCAAAATCACCTTTTGGGACTGAATAATGCCATGACAGTGATTGAATTCATGAGGAGGGGTCCTAATAACCTCATGTTGAAATTTTTTTGCCAAAAGTCAAAAAAGTGGCAGAGATATCCACAAAAGTTGAAAAAACCCATTTATGCCATTGTACAGCTTACTGGCATGTTTTCAGTTCGCGGTTGGCTTTGAAGAGTACAGACGTGTTCTCGGTCCACTGAAGATCATTGCACTGGTCTTCAGAGGTAAGTATGGGGTGAACACAGAGGGTGGACGCGTGTTGGGGAGAGAGCACTGGACACAACGCAGGACCGTTTCTACTTTTCAGGTTAAAAATAAATTGAAAATGTAATGGGAAGGTTTTCCTTTTTTGCAGATAGATTTGGCACATTGGGGCAGGCTCCCAGCATGCCACCTGCATGTTTTTTTGGGGAGGGAGACTGAAGATAATGGGCATTGGGGCCTCCCATTGGCAAGTAGGAAGGATCTGTGTTTTGGGGGGGTGACATGATGCTGAGGGATATTGGGCACCTCCCTTGGCAAACAAAATGCATGGGAGTATTGTGCTGATGGGGAGTGGCCTCCCCCATCAGCAAATGATCCAGGGAGAGGGCATGCCAACAGGAGGATTGCGCACCCCCTTCAGCTTTTATGGGGACTCTGAGGTGGCGACAGCCATCACCATGTAACTAGAAATGTTACACCAGGCAAGGCACCGCCCTGCAATGATGGGTTGCTCCCTCACTTCAGCGGAATGGCTGATGCTACTATGATGAGGTGGCCCCTCATTGCAGTGGCCAAATTGTTTCAAGTTGGTGGCACTTTTGCAGAACCAGTGTCATCAGGACACTGGGACTGCACTGGATGAACAGTGCCAAGACCAACAATGCAGTACTGGTGTTTGCTGCCACAGTGCCACAACTCCACAATCCACTTCTCTCTAAAGCTGCCACATAATGCTGCTTGCACATGTGTGCAAGCAAACATAAAAGTGAAATCATGTTTATTATGCAGGCATGACAAACAGTGTGATGAATGCTATGATTGGGCCCCAGCACCCTTGATGCCTTACTGTAGTCCTTATTGTACTGACTGCTTTGCTTGTCAGAGTCACTGATGACTGGTTCCTCTCCAACTATTCTGGCTCACCTGCCTTTCCTCCCATCCTGTATTGTGTGTGCTATTTCCTTTTCTCCCTGAACTGTATCATCTACTTTTCCATTTGCAAATTATACTGCAAAGCCACTAAAGGTCAACAACTCATGGAGGTTGCAGTCCTCTTCCCACTGCTCTCCCCTAACACTTCTCATCCTGGGTTCTTCATATCTAAATAAAATTACTGCACCCTTACAAACAGTCAGTGGTGTGATCTGAATTAGCCCATAGCTGTCACCCAAGCATTTCAAGTGGCTGTTCCACAGTCTCACCTGCCAGCTACTTTCAACACTCTGGTTCACTGCCTTGCTTTGTACTGGTTGAAATGGTTCCACCATCTAGGAATCTACTCCTTACCATCTCCATCTCATTCTGCCTCCCCTCTCTAACCCTCCACACACTATTAGTCACAGATCCCCCCCATACATCTGAACTAACCCATCCTATGCATTCCCCCCTCCACTATAACTCTATCTATACCTGTCTCAACCTGGTTCCACTATCCATTCTACCCCTGCTCCTCTCTCTAATTCTATGCCCACCTTTGCTCAACTCTCCACTTATTTACCTCTTGATCAATTCATCCTGACTGCACTAAATTGCCTCCCAGTTGGTGCTTACTCACCATGTGGTGCAAACAAATACTCTCTCACTATTAAACTTTTGCCCTACTACTCCTTGCTGTGGGCGACATAAACCCCAACCCAGGTCCTGCACCTGCCCTTAACCCATCAAGCTCCATGGTCAAAGCCTCTGCAGTGGCCACCTCTACCATTCAATGTAGCTCCCTCCCCCATGGGCTATGCGTACTCCACCTACAGATTCATAGCCTAGCCCTTTAACTAAACCTGCTCCAGGTGCTAGTGGTCCAATATGCTCCTGACATTATCATCTTATCTGAAACCTGGCTAAACCCAAACTTGAAGGACCCCTCCATCACAATTGCAGGATTCACAGTCACACATCAAGACCACACCACCAGAGGCGGAGGAGTTGCTATCTACATCACCTCTGACTTACACTTCTCTGAATCACTAGCTAAAATAGAGCCCTAAGCCTATGAACTGTTAATGCTATACTTGTTCCTCCCCTTCTCACTCCCAATTTATGTTGCTAGCATCTATTGTCATCCTGGAACCCCTGTCACAACTGTCACTGACCTTATAAGCCATCTAGTCTTTCTTGCCCCTTCTGGTGAACTCAATATTATAAGGGATTTTAATCACAACTGGCCTTCTCCCTCTTTAAACAAAGCTTGATCAGAGATAACAGCTTTTAATCTTACCCAGGTCATCTTAGAGCAAACACATACTAACCACAAGACTAGCAATCAGTCCCTTATTGACTGGACACTCACCTCCCACCCTCACCGAGTCATCAAAGCTGGCCTACTACCTGACTCCATAAGCTACCATCACATTACCTACCTAGTCCGTAAAATCCATCATCTTAAAATCCCTACCAAATTTCTGTACAAGACTCCTATAAATCATTAAATATTACCCCTTACTGGAAGAACTGTAGAACTAGCTCATGCCAACTGGGACCACAACCTTGTTAATCATATTGATGATTCTCTTATACATTTCCGAAACACATTCTTTAACGTATGGGAAACATATGCTCCTCTGAGATGCATCAGGGTCCGGGGGAACCACCTACCCTGGATTTCCCCTGAACGAATAGCATGCCAAAATACCTGGGACAAGGAGTTGAAAATTTACAAATCCTTACTCCTCCCAAGTGATAACAACACATACCGCTTGCTCTGTAACAAGTGCACTAAGGCCACCTGACTAGCCAAAGCTGAGTACTTTAGCTCCACCTTCAATGCCAGTCTAAATAGGCCATCCAAATTCTGGAAAGTTGTTCACTTCCCCCCATCATCAAATCCCACTCCTCTACTGGTCTCAAATGGTTGCCTCAGAGTTCAATTCCTACTTCACCACATGTGCTACCTCTCTCCTTGACTCCCTACCAACTGTTGCTCCACCCGGCCCCCATGTTGAATCTACTAAACCCCTCAGACTGGACACCTTCTGCTTCAGAAATATCTCTCCTACTGGGGCTCTACATCCCTTACTTACCTTCAACCCATCCAAGGGTAAATCCCCAATGGGCCAGACACCAAACTCCTCTACCTATTTGCTCCTACCATTGCACCTCCACTAGCTGACCTTCTAAACCTATTGTTTACCTCTGCAACTGTTCCTACAGTTTGGAAACATGCCACTGTCCTACCCCTGCAAAAAGGGGGTGACCCCACCACCATGGCTAACTAGCGCCCTATCTCTCTCCTCCCTGCCCTCAAAAAACTCCAGGAGCACCTCATCACTCAACTTTCCAACTTCTTCTCTGAATCCAACTTCTTCACTCCCTACCAGTCTGGATTCAGGAAGAACCACTCAACTGCCACTTCCCTATTAAGACTGTCTGACATCATCCTATCTATAAGGACAACGGTTTAATCACCTCAGCCATCTTTGTTGACTTAGCCAAAGCATTTGACACTGTCTCCCATTCTCTGTTGATAACCTGCCTCTCTGCAGCTGGTCTATCAGAGTCTGCCACTAACTGGTTGAGAGCCTACCTGTTAGGCAGAACTCAATCTGTAAGAACTGCTGATTCCACCTCCTCTTCACTCCCTATAGATACTGGTGTACTTCAGGGATCAGTGCTCGGCCCTGTCCTTTTTTACATCCTTCTCAATGACCTGCCACAAATCTGTTCATCTTCCTCCACTCATATGTATGCAGATGACACAGTCCTATTTACCTCTGGCTGGACCCCTGAGGAGGTTGCTACCAGTCTTCAGGCTGATTTTGATAAAGTTCGCTCTGGTTTAGCTCCTGCCAACTGTCCCTCAATGCCAAGAAGACAGCCTCCATGACCTTCGGCACCATCAGAGACTATCCAGGCTCACCATCCTCCCAAACTTCCACACCCTTGATGGGACAGTCCTTGAAGACACAACTACTTTTAGATGCCTAGGGGTCTGGCTTGACCAACAACTGTTCTACTCTGCCCCTGTGGATGTTATTCTGAAAAAAATGCACCCCAAGCTCTGTGCTCTTTACAGGAACCACAGTAGCCTCCCACTACCTGTGAGATGCAAAATTGTGCAGAAAATGATCTTACCTACTTTTATATACTTTATTTTTAGCATTTTATCATATAACATGACATTATACATTACATATAGTGAACAGACCATGTGGTGTTATTCTATTGGGGAGATTAACCCCTTAATCATAGGATAAAAAAGAAAACTTGCATTCACTATATAGTGTTACATGAGGACAGGGTAGTTATATGTGTAATCGAAATACAAGTCCCACAGTTGCTGTGTTCTAGAGTCCAAGAGCAACATGGTTAATTTGAGAGTAAAGGATAGTCCATCAATGTCCAGCCTAATAAAGGTAACATGTCCCCAAAGGGACTAGTGTTGCCATGTGTTAGAATTAATGTAAACAAATATTTCAAAAGTAGATTTCTGCAGCAGATTTAAATTACAGCTTATATTCAAAGAGTTATGTCCCCATCTTTATTCCTCACCAACCAAAAGCAATATATAAGTAGTAGAATTCAGGTTAAAATTAAGATTCCCCCTTTTCCAAAATCAGGATCGACCTCTCCATACAAAAACAGTAGGGGTATAGAAGGGTCAAAAGACTTAAAAGCAAAACATACTTTTTATTAAAGGCAAGCAGTGGAGACCCCTTATTAACCGCTGCACTATAAAGTAGGTAACAGAGTAGAATTAGCATTGCAGTACAATGGTGTTCTAGATATCACTAGGCACTTAGCTGACAAGTGAGTACATGTGGTGATTAGTCCTACAGGAAGCCCCTGCTATTCAAGTGTCCCCAAACACCTCTTCACTCATGGCATCCTCTCTTAGACTCCTGGAAGCAGCTATCAGATGAGTAGCCCATTTGCCAGTCTCTACTGGATCCAAGAACAAAAACACTTTACCCTGGTAAGTATTCCAGAGCCTCGCTGGAAAGATGATGGTATGTGTTACTCCTGCTTCCCTTAAGGATCGTCGCAAGGAGTCAAACCTCTTTCGTCATTGTCTGGTTGAGTAACTTATGTCTGGGAAGATATAAACTTGACTATCATCCTGAATGAGAAGACTAGCTTGCTAGGCACACCTTAAAATGTGATCACAGGTACTGACTCCAGGCATCACAACCAATAGCATTCGTGGTTCCTCTGAGTTCTGGGGTCAGCCTCTGTGTGTAATGCTGTATACTTTCTGGATGTCCCAGGAGAGATCATCCCTCTCTGGCAACAGTTTCTCAGTAAGCCATTCTTGTATATTCATTATCATATGGTCTCCCTCACTGCCTTCAGGGAGACAGATGATCCGAATGTTCCCAGAGTAAGCCTGATTCTCTAGGGCTCCAAGCCTAGCCCGAAGATGTTGGATCTCCTTAACCATGAGGGCACTGGTAGTAGAGTTCACATCTGCTTGTTTCTAAATGTCCTGCACCTCACTTTTAAGTCCATCCACAGAGTTTTCAACCACCAGAACCTGATTGTGGAAATCATCTACCTTCTGGTTTAAAGTAGACACAGAGGCTATTAAATCCTGAAGGTTTTGTCCCAGTGACACCATGATTTCTGTGGGACCAGGTTCTACTTTGGCCTGTTGGACTGAATAGGATCGCGAGGCACCACCGTTTCCCTTGCTTCCCTCTCCTCCACCTTGAGATTTTTCCTTCTTGGTGTTGCCCATTTCCCCTCAATCAATGGTGCTCTTTCTGTTAGTTGAACTGGAAAGTTGACCCAGAAATCCAGAGTTGGGGATTTAAGCAATTTTTATAAAATAAATGGAGAGCTGATAAAATCTGCTACTGCTCGGATCAGGGGTCCACAGCACCCCTCAATCTTACCTACTTTTGACTACTGTGATGTAGTCTACAGTGCTGCTCCCATGTTTATCCTATCCAGACTGGATCCCCTCTTCAATGCTTTCTATCACTTTGCCCTTGATGCCCCCCCTCACACCCATCACTGTGAGCTTTACCATTCAGTGACCTTCCCCTCCCTTGACAGCCTGCACCTACTACATAGTGCTAAATTTGCTTCAAAATTCTGGCTTACCTTGCCTCCTCTCTATCATCTCCACCAACCTTCACTCATGCCCTAAGGTCAACAGACACCTGCCTGCTGTTAATCCCTCACTGATGGACCTCAGGGGGCCAAGCCGCCTTCTTCTACCACCTTCCCAAACTCTGTAATGACCTACCTATCCAAATCTGTCACTCCTCCTCTAGGCATTCTCTATCCTCTGCCCTATCTAACTTCTATGTGGTAAATTGCTTGTGTATCTGAGTCCTTTACTCCTACACCTCCACTTGCCCAATTCCCCTTCCCCTCACTATCCCTGACTCCCTTACCTCTGAGTTACCTCCTCCTATCCCTCACTGATCCCATGAGGCCTGACCAGTGGCGTTAGCTATTGCTATGAATGCTGGCATATACCATCAACTTCTGCACTTGCCCTCTATTGCACTTCTAGCCTCATTCTCTCTGTCTAATGTGTTCTTCATAGAGTACTGTGGCTGTCAAACACAGTATTGTGCTAACCTAATCCATGCTGAACCATTGTATTGAAGATAACCTTATGTATGTAACCTAATTTACTCTATGTCATTGTAATTCCTTGTACAATGTAACTCCTATTCCATGTATCAATGTGTACAACTGCTCTCCATCTGTAACCCCCACCCCCGGTCACATAGTGAGATGAGCATCTTGTTGCTCAGACTGCCTTTCCTGGTGAAATATTTCAATAAATAAATACCTAAATAAAATCTTGAACTTCCAGCATTTAAACTGAAGTGCATCACATGCATGCCACTGTTTTTTAGAATAAGTTTTGGCCACCCCGTTTGGCACACAGGACTGATGTGCTTGCATTTTACCTGCCACTATGCCAGCAACCAGGGTTCTGGCATGACCTCAGGATACTGTTGTATGACCGAGAGTGAGAGGACAGAGTGTCCCAGGGACTGCACTCACCTCCTGGGAGGGGTGGCCAAGCCATTTTGGCATTTGACTTCCACTGGGTGGAGGCCCAGTGGTAGTGCAGAGGCTATGAAGGATGGATACTGCAGGTCTGCAGCATGTGCATGGTGCCATGCATATATTCAAGCATGCTGCAACAGCCAGGGAACTGAGGAGAAAGACAAAAAAAGTCATGAGTGAATGGAGGATAACTAGAAAATCACCATGGCTGCCAGCTCACCTACGGCTTGCAATGCCAGTGATCCAGGATTAGTAACGACCCTGGGAGGGCCATTCAGGGGAGGAGAATTGAGCATTTCATAGTGTGCTCTTCCCCAGGAATGGAGGGGGAAGCACAACTGCTGTGCAATCACCACCTGGGTAACTTACGGTGACAATGAGGGTGGTGTGCAGCAAGTGGGTTAGGGGACAGCTGGATTGATGCACACACCTTGCATGAGCATGCCTGTCTAATCCAGTATCTCTTGGGTGGGCTGGTGGGGAGAGTTAGGGAGAAAATCAGAAAATGCAGCCCTCAGACCCTACATGCTACCAACCTTGACTCACTCCTGGGGTTCTAACTACAGCATTTCTGAAGGACCTGGCACAGCCTGAAGACCTCCACCATGGGGAGTGGATACCACAGGGTTCCACCACTCCAAGAGACTAGTATATCCTTGGGGATGGCTGGATTGATGGGTTAGGGTTGTGTGGAGCTCTCAGAAGGGTCAGAGCTGGCTTTGAGGGGGAGGAGAGAGATGAACAGAAGCTAATAAAAAGGAAAAAACAGAAAAACACCCTGGCTGACAGGATGATTCTCTGACCCCTCACAGGTCTCACACCAGTGACCTGGCATGGCTCCAGTCAAATCCTGTCCAGCAGGTTGAGCTTGGCTCTGTGCTACCCCTTTGTGAGGGGGGAGATATGGGTGATACTGTGGCCAGAAAGTTAGAACTGCTAGAGTTTGGTGACTAAGGGAGAGAGCAACAAGAACTGAAGCAAAAAAATGACAAAAATACATAGTAAATATTAAGTTCTGGTGTTGTAGGAAAGACAGCATGTTAGCACCACAGAATCACTACTACTTATGGTGCTGGTGACCCAAGTTAGGAAACTGGCATGATTCATAAACAGCCAGCCAAGGAGTGGATTGAGTGTACCATAGGATGCCCACCATCTCGATGGAGGGAGAGTGGTGGCTCCGCTGCACTACCACCTATTGGTTGACTACAGATGGCGGTGCAGCCAGAGCTGAAGCAGTTGAGGGTATGACACTGGAACTGGGGGCTGGTCTACTCTAGAGTGACTCCACAACAGGCATCACACCTGTTGTTGAGCCATGAATCCATGGACAGAGGAGGGACCCATTGCCCCTTCTTGTGCTGTTACAAGGACTACCAAGGGAAAGGACCACCATTACCCTGGCCAACTGATGCTGCATAGCACCAGTATCAGTACTAGTCATCATGAATAGTTTCAGGAGGGACCTGACGTCACAGCCAGTGCCATATTGCTCTCTGACACCATAACCATTGCCAAGAGCCAGGTTGGAAGCAGATTGCAGCACCAAGGTGTCCACTGGAGAAAACAGAGGATATAGCATCTGCACCAGTGATCACCATCCAGGATGAGAACCTAATGTTACAACTGGCACCACCCCCTCATCAGGACTGAGAAGAGCACCAGACCACAACACCAAAGTGTCCACTAGGGAAGGCTGTGAGTATAGCATTGGACCAGAATTCATAGCTGAAGCCACCCTGCTCACCGGCATGAGACAGCACCAGGCCATGACACTGAGGTGGCCACTGGGGAACAACCAAGAATATAACATGCCTCACCACCAAATACATGTGATGTGAAGGACAGACAGATGGGGAGGCTCACAGCAGGCCACCCAGAAGAAGCCATCTGTCAACCATATCCACACCCCACAAGGTTTCAGACACCTCAGAAGTGCAAGGTTGAAGAGGACCCTGTGCTTCATTGACAGCAGGGATGCCAAGAAGGATCCCAGGGAAAAGCCCAGAGACTGTACCTCAATGCTTGTGTAAATAGTATTGGGGATTGGGGCCCAAGGACCCCCACATACTAGACCCCATGGAAAAGAGTCTTAATTTAATACACTGGCCTCTGTTCAGTAGGGAAACTAGCTCAATATTCCACTGGCGTTATTATATAAATCTCCCTGGTACAACTCTAGCCCCTGGACTGTCAATGATAAATTTTAATAATCCTAGGCTATTAACCCCCCAAAAATCCTCTGTAAGCCAGTCAGGCTACAAATTACAATTACTGGCAACTAGGCCTTGCAGGTGATCAGTGGTTTTTCAGAGACTGTCCCCGAGCAACATTTTCTCTTCTCTTTACCTATTTACTAATTTTATTTCTTTCTCTATATCTTCATCTTCCTACTTTGCCCCATCAGTAACTTTATCTAAAGCTCCCTTTTTTAATACAATGTGGTCCTATTTCCCTTTTGTATCTCTTTTCTTGTTACTGTATTTTCTCCATATCAACATGTTTCACTTTAACAGGTCTAATAGGATGTCGACTCAATACCCATCAGACTCATTGCCAATCACATAAGTATTACTTTATGTCTGACCCGTACTATCTTTCCAATTTATTCCTCCAAGAACTATGGATACTTTGTGACTTCTTTCCTATTTTTATTTTATGGTCTGATGGATGTCATCCTTTCAAGATTCCTGCTTCAGGCTCCGTACAACACAGGTAAGAGACCATTTGCATATTATTTAACAGAGTGATCACCACCCCATGGCTGGGTGTGCTCATAAAAACAGAACCGTACCTAAAATTTGAGCACCACCCTCCATCATAAAACACAAGGAGTCAATGAACATTTGAATCAAAAAGTTTTATTCATAATAGTGCTAAGAATAGATTGGGGACAACAGCGTCCCTGATCTATTGGTAAGAGGTCTTGGCACTATTATGAATACAATTTTATTATTTGAATTTTCATGGACTCCCTGTGTGTTTTATGATGGAAGGTGTTTCTTGAATTTGAGGTATGACCCTCTGCATATTACCTGCACTAGTTGGGTTTACTATAGAAGTTTGGCTGTGCTTGTTACAAACTGAATGGTAATGTTAAACATTCCAAACCACTTATTTTTCATAATGCTTTATGCCTTGGCAATCACAACAGGTGGGCTTTCAGCCCTGTCATTGCATTACCTGTTGAGCTCCCACCTCCAGTAAATGCCCCTCCTTGCAAAAATGGAACAGCAGAGAGGAGATGCCCAGGAATATAAATTCACTGGAAGTAGAGAGGCATAGGAACAATGAGGGAGGAAAGGACCAGAGGGATGGGATGCAGATCCAAGGTTGAGAATTAGGCTAAGGAGGGTGGGCAGCTGGAGGACAGAAAAGGGGGGCATCAGTACCAGGAACAAGAGTACAACAAAGGGTGTAATCAGGCAGGGAGGGCAACATAGGGCAAAGGAAGGACAAAAGAAAATTAAGGGTCATGTGTGCTTCAATAAAGAAAGAATAAAAGTGCTGTGGATATGCCGAAAATGTTTTTGTTTCACTAGTGGATGCTAACAATTTCTCCAGAAAGTCCAAATTCATACCAAAGGAACTCAGGGCACTAACTCCCCACTCCATAATATAAGCTTCCTTTCAGAAAAAAAACTACAAACAATCAAAACAAAACAGCAAGAAAAAAAACAGAGGCAAGAGGCTCAATCTGTCATACTATATATACACAAAAGCCATGTCACACATTCAGCATGCACCAGGGCCATGGGGAGGGTGAATGGAATGCTAGCAAGTATAAGCAGGGGAATAACAAGCAGGAGAAATGATGGCCTGTCACCCCTCTACCAAGCCTTGCTGAGGCCGCACCTCAAGTATGGTGTCCAGTTCTGGAGGTCTTACCTCTGGAAGGACATAGAGTTTGTGGAGAGGGTTCAGAGAAGAGTGACCAAGATGGTGCAGGGGATGTATGACAAGCCCTTCAAATAGAGGTGTAGGGAACTGGGGCTCTATACATTGAAGACTAGAAGGGAGAAGTAGGACATGATAGAGACCTTCAAGTATGTCAAACGGATCCATAATGTGGAGGCGGGGTGTTTATTTCACAGGAAGGTGGGTTCCATAACCCCAGTGCACATCCTGAGACTACAGGGAGAGAACTTTAGGGGTAATGTGAGGGGACGGTTCTTCACTGAGAGAGTGGTGGAATCCTGGAACAGGCTGTCAGAGGAGGTGGTGGGGGCCAATACTGTGTCTGGTTTCAAGAGAGCATGAGACAAGCACATGGGGTTATGGGGAGGATCCCCAAGATGAGGGAAGGGGGAACTAAGGGAGGGGTGAGGGACAGACCTGCATGGCTGGAGGGGTCCTTTTTTGCCATCCATTTCTATGATTCTATGAAGTATCATACTTAGAACTTGATCTAGAAATATAAACTTTTGCTATGTAAATGTAGTTTGTCTCTCTTTTGGCATAAATTTTTAAAAAGACATATAGGAATAGTAAGGACTTAAACAGAATAGGATGTGCCAGAAAATCTGTCATGCCCAGGTTCTGAGATAGCCTAGTTTTTCATTTTTGTTGTAAAAGAAATGAATAACACACTAATAGTAGTTCACAAATCAACAGACACATACATATTTCACATATTACACAAATCTATTGGAGTTACATTTAGGTATCACGGGGGGGGGGTCATTAGTAAACACCCTTGTAATGCCAATGCTGTTTGAGAGGCATTGTTCTTCATTCCACACCCAATATGTCATTCCAGATAAGTCAAACCTTAATGCATTCTGATGTTTTTGTATTTATGACAAATTAAGATAGCTACCTGGTTCCTTAATTGTACATCTCCCAACAGAAACATATCCCCTTTAAAATGATTCTATTAAAGCAGCAGTGTTTGCCAGTCCTCTAAAAAATCTCTTTTTTTTAAAGCAAAAATATGTTTCTGATATTCTTAGATAAATTCTCAGTGTATTTCTAATGTTCTTATTTTTTTAAACAACCTTTTACTACTAATTTTGTAGTTAATAATTCCCTCCATTAAACATGTCTACCACTTGCAATTTCAAAAAAAAAAAAAACTGTCTTGAGGCTACCTGCTCAATGTACATACCAGATTCAAAATGCAGAAGTATTAGAATTGTGCAACCATATATTTCTAATGGTAACAGCACAACACTGGCACTGTATTTATTTTTTCCATGACAGGCATGTCATGGAAATGTGGACATAAAAAAACTTCAAACTCTCATGTCCTGGTTCAGAAATTAAAGAAAAAAGAACACTGGATATCTTGATATTTGTGCTAGAAAACATTACTGCTTACAAAACTATATGATAACAAAGACTGCCGTGCCACACTGATGCATCTGTCCAGATTTCCCATGACCCAGATATTCAAAGGGATGTGCCTGGTGCAGCTCGGTTGCACCAGGCGTAACCCCATAATGCATCCTGGTGCAATATTCAAAAGGGGCATCTGTGCAGTGCAAATCCCAGTGCACTGGGGTTCACTGTAATGGCATGCAGTGCAGCTGAAGGGGGCGTGCCCCAGCATATCCGGTACTTCCTGATATTCAGTCCGGGATGTGTGGCACACATGCTGGCACAATCCCCAGATGGGCCGCAAACCTAGGCACAAAGTTGTTCCAGGAAAAACCAGGAACTACTGCTGGCCACCTACAGGCTGGCTGCTGTATTGCAGGGTGTAACACAGCAGCTGCCAGCCGTGGGTGGCTTCCCAGCATCCCAGAACACCATTCACAATCACCTATATCATACCTGGTAGTCTAGTGGTACCCCTTCCCTCCTGATAGCCATGATCACTGGTATGCAGTCATCCAGACACTCCCTGGTAGTCTAGAGGTGCCCCCTTCCCTCCTGTAGCTGTGATCACAAGTAATATGACATAAATACGTTCCCTGGTGGTCTAGTGGCCCCTCACCCCTAGCCCTGATTGCTGGTGAAGTGCCATGAATACAGTCCCTGGTGAGTCAGTGGCACCCCTCACCCCTTCCACCCACACAGGACCCCATGCCCACCCCACTTCCCCCCCATCATCAGTGGGCAGCTGCAACCCACCTGCATACCACTCAGCTGCCTGCCAAATGACAGCATGCAGTATGAGCTGTAAGCCCTTTGGTCCACACTGTGGACCAATGGGCTCTCTGGGCACATTGTACTGGTCAGTCACAAATATGTGAATGAAGTCATTCACATATGTGTGACTGTCTAGGACAGAATGCCCTGCAAGCCCATTGATCCACACTGTGGAACAATCGGCTTACAGCCCATACTGTAACCTGTCATTTGTCAGGCAGCTGGGTGGTATGTTTGTGGGTTGCTGCTGCCCACCAATGAAGGGGGAGAGTGGGGTAGGCAAGGGGTCCTGTGTGGGTGGGAAGGGTGGAAGGTTCCACTGGACCACCAGGGACTGTATTTATGGCATTTCACTAGAGATCAGGGCTAGGGGTGGGAGGGAACCACTGGACTACCAGGGAATGTGGATTTGCCAAATTACCGGTGATCGCTGTTATGGGAGGGAGGGGGGTGCCACTAGTCTACCAGGGATTGGGTGTTTCATACTAATACCCACAATCATGGCTACGGGAGGGAGGGGGTGCCACTAGACCACCAGGGATTGGGCTTTTATTACTAATACGTGTGATCACACTACAAGGCAGTGGATGCCTCAGGACCCCCTCAGTGCACACATCATTCTGTGCAGGGTGCCAGGTGCATTTTGCCAGGCTACTCTGCGCATAACATATAAATGGGGCCATAATGGCATGCTAATGGCCCCATTTCCACCTTGCATATTTTATGGCCTCATTTGCATGCCTTCTTCTGAATATCACAGGTGCTGCACCCAGCCCAACTGCGTTTGTGCTGGCACATCCCCATGCCTCCTATCTGTGGCTTGCACTGTGTGCAGTGCCACTGCACCATGTACAGTGCCACTGTGCCATGTGCAGTCCATGCCATAGTCAATGGTGCTGTGTTATGGTGAATCACTGTTGAATATCACCTGGTCCTGGCCCCAGCACATCCCAGTTGCTCTGCGCCCATGCTTGCACCACTGTCAGGCTCAGTCTGAATATCCGGGCCTATATGATCACATTCTTTTGGCAATCTAAGGGTTAAGGAGACCTTTCACCCTTCATTAAAATACAATTTTGCCATTTACAACTCTTCTTAGATAAGGTGGCCCCATGCTGTATGTGTTGCCATTCAGCACACATACCTTATGCCTTAATATTTTAATGTTATAAAAATGATTGAAATCCTCACCAAATAAATTTACAGTTTTTCCAAATGGTTCTTTGTACAGGTTTTGTAACCTTCTACTGATGCCCAAATTCACTATGGAACTATCAAAATCCAACACCCATTTGACTGACTCCGAGTTCCCGACAGTTTCAAAATGCCGACTGTAATTTTCTCAACTATCACAATCCCATTTATAATATTACCGACTATTTTGTGGTTTGTCTGTTTGGTTACCATGTTTAACTCACCATCTCCTGGCTAGTACTTAGTCACTAACCATCACTACAGCACAGGGGAACAATTAATGTCATATACAGTAAATAATCTCTGAGTCTCTGAGTGAACTGCAAACAGTAGGCTAAATAGAACTACAAATAGACCACAAACAGAGGAAACATATTTTTGAGAGTCAAATTATTTCATTCAGGTACTTTATTTTTTCACATTACCTGCTGGCAGAAGCTGTAGGAAATTAACAGAGGAAGTGGAGGAATTAAAGGTACTGTGTGTTTCCATTTTAGAAATTCCAGGGTCCACAATCAGTGGTGCTCAGAATGAAAAACATGCAACCCTTTTTGCTAACACATTTAGGGTAAATTGTTCCCCAAAAAGTCTGCAAACAGAGGAAACTTAATTCAGGCAGTGTGGCTCCAACAATAGTTTGAAATGCATTTACGGCTTCTTGCTCACTTTGCAAACTGCAAAACATTTACATACTAAATACTATATGTTATTGTGATCATCTTGAATCAAATTTGTCAGACCCTAAGACTTATTTGGATAGCGTAAACTCTTTGTTAAATTCTAGATCTAAAAATGTTATTCAAAAATTAAAAGTTGGTGATCAAGAATGTACAGAGCCAAGTAACATAGCTAATCTATTGAATGAGAAATTTACTAATTTAAGTAGTTATATGGGGCAGGTTTTTTCTGGAACAAATATTGGTAACCCTGATTTGATTGTAGATTCTTCTCATTTGACTAGGCCTAGGTTTAGTTTTAAATTGGTTGATAGGGTTCAGATATTTAGGCTTCTAAATACTTTGCCTAATAAGTTTAGCGACTGTGGGGGAGAAATGGATGGTCGCTTCCTCAGACTGATTATTCTTTTTATTGTTGACCCTCTTTGTTATATTTTTAATTTATCATCTATTTCTCAGCAATTTCCTTCCAGTTGGAAGCAAGCTAAAGTTACCCATATTCCTAAAAATCATAAGGCTGAATTGGCTGAGGACTTTCTGCCTATCTCAATTCTTAATCAGTTAAGTAAATTGATGGTGAAGATTGTTGCAAATCAGATTAATGATCATTTTTCAGAGTATGGGTTATTAAGTCATGCTCAACATGGTTTTCACAAGAAATGTGGAATGGGGACTGCCTTGGTCAGGTTCACGGATACTGTACTTGATGGTTTTGAGAGAGGTTTCATAATCAGTGTGGTGTTCATGGACCTGACCACTGCATTCGATCTGATTGATCATGGCCTCACTTATTGGAGCCTTATTGAAATGGGCTTTGCTTGTTCTTCTGCAGCATGGCCTGGGGATTATCTGTCTTTGAGATCACATGTTGCTAAAGTCAATTCTTTTGAATCCCTTGGGGCCCCCTTGGAGTGTGGTGTTCCCCAAGGGTCAATTTTGGGTCCATTATTATTTTCCCTTTTTATTAATCAGTTATCTTTTCTTGATTCAGATTGTGAAATATTACTTTATGCTGATGATTTAATTTTGTTTTGTCAGGGAATTTCTTTTGATGTTATTTCAACTAAGATTCAGTCTGATTTTCATAAAATCTGTAATTGGTTTGCTCACAATTTGTTAATTCTTAACTAAAGAAGACACAATCTATGGTTTTTGGAACTAATGCATGTTTAAAAGTAGTTGATTTGGGTGGGGTTGTTATTGATCAAGTACAGCAATTTAAATATCTAAGGGTTCTGTTGGACCCTGCACTGAATTTTTCTTTGCAGGTTTCTAATGTTAGTAAGAAAATTAATCAGAAATTGTGTACATTATTTAAATTTAAATCTTTTTTTAGTTTTGCTACAAGGAAGGCAATTGTTGTTGGTGCTTTTCTTTCCCATTTGGATTATGTTGCTGGTATTTATTTTATGTTGGGCTCAAGGGAATCACACATGCTCTCAATTGCTTATAATAATATTTGTCATTTTATTTTGTTGGTTCCTTATCGTACTCATTCTTGTAAGTTATAGTCTCAACTGGGTTGACTTTCCCCAAATTGTCGTATTGAATATTTTTTTGGTTTATTAATTTTTAGAGCTATTCATGAATATCCTTCTTTTCCTTTACCTGATTTGTTATCTGTACACTCAGTTCCTTCAATGCTTAGATCATCAAATGAATAGCTGCTTGATACTGTTGTTTGTAAATGTAAGTCAGGGCTTTGTGCTTTTAGTAATTTAGCTCCATCTTATTGGAACTGTGTACCTTCTGCTATTCATTTGATTACTTGTAAATTACATTTTAAAGCTGTGTTTAAATCTTTTTTATTTGACAAGTCATGTTGTATTTGCAAGATATGATACTTTGTATGTGTAGTTGTATTTGTTTTGTATTGCTTATTTTGTTCGTCTTTTTTTCTAATGTCCTTGGTCGGACCTGAAAATGGGCCTTTGGTCCAGTTTCTTTACCTGGTTAACAAATAAAAAATTAAAATAAATAAAATAAATAAATTGTAATTACCTCTGACTGCCATCAGTGATTCAAGAAGCTGATTTCCTACAGATTATGCCAGCAGGTAATGTAAAAAACAAATGAAGTAAAGTTACTTAATGCAATATTTTGACTGTTTACATTTCCCGGATATATTTAAAAGCCATAGCTTGTTTCATCTGTTTGCAGTCTTTTTGTGGTTCAATTTAACCTACAGATCAAATTTTAGATGGAGCAACATAGCCTGTGTAAAGTCAGTAGCATGTTTACTCTGTTTGCAGTTTGAGGAGTAGCTGTGCACCAGTGATTGTTAGCCTGAATACAGTCAGAAATTGGAGTCATGAGAAACCACAAGACAGCAAATCACACACAAGAGCCAAATAGCCAAACAGCAAAATAGTTGGTAATTTGATAAATGGGATTTAGATACTTGGGAACATGGTCATCAGTATTTTGACACAAATGGAAATTCAGAATTGGGATAATGACCCCCATAGAGAAAGCAAGTGTCTATGGGAAATTATCTAAAGGCTTATGGCTGCTCTGCAGGAATAGTAGCATGGGACATGGAGGGGGGGAACACAGAACAAGACGGCTCCAGTCCCAAATCCTGCCACTCCATGCTCCGTAAAAGCTGCAAATTCCAGTTGATTCTCCTGAGTCCCCATCTCGCTGACCCCTCTCCTGAGTAATGGTCCCCAACCCCACTCACTCTTATCTGCCCCACAGGTGTGCTGCTGCTCCCTCAAGCATAAGAACCCCTGAGGACCACACTCACCAAAACAAGCAGTGTTGCTATGGAAGCTCAAGTCACTCCCTCCACTTGTCTATTCATGGGTGAGGATGGCTCTGAGGTGCATTGCAGACCATACGCACTCTACTAACTGTCCTGTCAGCTTTAGTGGCTAAAAGATTAAGCTGCTCCAGCTTTTCAATTTGTGATGGCTCGCCTCCTCGCTCACACTGCTGTGGACTCCCAACTCTGCCCTTCCTGCAGCCTCCTCCTGGCTTTGTAAACAGCTCTAAAACTGCTGCTGTCTCTCAAAAAATACCCTTTTTTCTTTCTTTTTTCATGTCTTGTGTGGAGGCCATTTAAACACACCACCGTTAACTGATCCCACCCTCCACCTAAAATTGCAGCCAATCAGGTATGTACTGTACACCCACAGACTTGATTGAGAAATGCATTTACAACTGGTAAGTGAATATCTCAATCAGGTCCGCTGGTGTACGGTACATATCTGATTGGCGGACCCCCCCATGCAAGAAAGCCTGCGAAGCCAAAGAATGTCAGAAGACAGCTGATGGCCCAGCTCCCTGATTGGAGTGGCACATTTCTTTTAAATGCAGGCAACTTCTGGAGATCTGCTGTCATAGACAGCTCCACAATTTATTGGTGCTTGAGGGATGAGCCCCATAATGGAATAACTGCACTGGGCAGAACAGTCACATACCTCTAAAATGTGCACTGTCCCAAGATGTTGCTTGCACCTGTGCAATGCACAAGCTCACAAGCAAACATAAAAATTTATAAATTTATGAGCGTGCATGGAAACTGCACAATGGACGCTTGTAACGCAATCATTTTTTGGAGTTTTTTCACCAAATTAGCAACAAGAGCTTTTTGGGACCCCACCTCATGAACAATGGCACTGTCATTTCATTAATTGAGCCTGAAAGGTGATTCCATGCAGCGACCATGAAATCATCTTTCAGGACTGAGAAACGAAATGACAGTGACCATGTTCATGAGCTGGCTCACAAGAACCCCATGTGAAAAATTTGGAACCAAAACTCCAAAAATTGGCTGAGATATCAATATTGAACCCCCCATTAACTAGTATTATAGGGCCTAACGTCATTTCTTCAGTTCCTGGATGGTCTTTGAAGAGTGTAGATGTGTTCCGAGACCATAGAAGATCACTGCTCCTGACCTCTGGAGGTAAGTATGGGTGAGGGGGTGCAGGGAGGTGGGCTGCACAGAGGGAGGGTCCGGGTTAGGGGAGGGGGCTGGAGGGAATGATGAGGGACCATTTTCTTTTTTTTTCAGATAAAACATTTGTAGAACTGTTTTCCTTTTTACAGGTGAAATATTAATAAAATGGATTTTGGCACACTGGGGTGAGCTCCCAGTGTGCCAAAGTACTGGGGATCAATGCTAACCCAGTGATTGGGCACCCTGAGGTTGGCTGAGAACATAGGGGTATGAGTGTCACATCTGACACCAGGATTGGGCATCCCAGTGTCAGAAACATCAAAGAGATACTTTTCTGGTACACTGAGGTGAGCTTCCAGTGTGTCACATTAATGGGGGAAGGGGATATATGCTGACACTGGGACTGAGCACCCCAATATCAGTGGGGAGGGATCAGCTAGCACAATCATGCTTAAGTGAACATGCCATCAGGTGCTGTAAGCTCCCAGCCTGTATGGAGCTTAGGCTGTGGCCTACTCTGCACAGGTGAGAGAAAAGGAGCAAAAGGAGTCAGCAGGAAGTAGAGGAGGAAGGGGTGGAAAGTGCCTCCTCCCATCTTCCAGAATCACTGCTCTGGTGGCACTATTGTAAATTTATATATGCTCTACAGGGCTTAAGGTGTCAGTCAGGGGTGCAAAGGGCTGGAGAGGGAAGGGACCAGTGAGGTAGCGAGGGGGGTGGAGACATTAGCCAGGCTGATCAGGACACAAACAGCTGTTTGCTGGGTGGTGACCTGCAGTTGAAAGGAAAAAGCTGCTACATGATTTGTGCAGCTTTTTCTTTTCAAGTGCTGACCAATTCAGGCAAAACAGCATCACAATCAGCCTGGCTGATGATTGGTGTGATACTTTCGAGCCTCTTGCAGAGCACTCTGCATTGGACAGATGGTGTCACACCCCTCAAAAGTTACTCGTCCGAAGAAGTTTAATGCGCATGCACAAACTTAAAAAATCACTGGTCTTTGGACTGATGACAACATTAGAAATGGCTTCCAATAGAAAAATATATATTTTTGTCTTGAATCTGTTTGTGGGGTTTATAGATAAACTGGCATAAAAAGAAGGGTCGGTTAGCCGGTTCAACATTTCACACTTGTACTTATCTTTGTCCATTATCACAGTCACTCTGCCTTTGTCAGTTGGCTTTATGGGGATGGTTTCATTAACTTCAAGCCTTTTTATAGTCTTCTACTCTTCCTTTGCAGAGTTATAAAATGCTGGCTTCAGGTGGCTGCTGACTAGGCCCTTCTCTTCTTTTTCACATGCCTTCAAAAATATCCCAACGTCTGGATTCGTCGGTGGGAGGTATGTTGAATTTTTCTTCCCCTTCCCAAGCTCCTGTGATTCTTTAACCAGTTCTTTCTCACTGGTCACATCCATGGTATCCTCCTTGTGATACAGGATCAGTAAATTTAGTTTTTGTGCAGATCAATGAAGATCAACAACTGTGTCAAAAATCATGAATATTGTTGCTGCGGATGAATGTAAGGCCCTTGTTTAGTACACTCATCTCAGCCTCTGTGAGAACATATTTGGAGATGTTGACCACCAATCCAATTTCACCCATTGTGGTCACCATTCACAAATGCCCTCATTTCATTCATATACCTCCCTATCCTCCTGTAGTTCCCCCTGTATGGTGTCCATGTGTAACATGCACCCCAATGTCTCCCCCAATCCTGACTGCATGTTGTTTCTCTTAATGTTTTGATTTCTCTTTTCCTTGCCCTTTTACTTAACTCTAGTGCCCCTCCTGCACCTCAGAGAACCTTTCCAATCTGGGGCTCCAATGTAATGTTCTTGGTGGGGTATTGATACATTCAAACTGTTCAATTCCATTTGTTGGGAAGCTTGTGTAGCTGTCTCCACTTGTCGCACTCTCCGTTTCATTATTAATGCTTCCTGATTGTGGAGGATGGGTAACACTGGAGGATGGGGTTATTATCAATTGTGTTGTGGTTTGCCCTGATGGATCTAGGGCTGAGGCCTGACTGTGTCCAAAAAAGACTATAGGATTATTTGTTGGGCTGGTGCATCCTGTGTGTCATCTGTGTCTGGCCCCGATGCACTTGTATATGTGTCAGTATTTTCAGTCTTTTTTTTAAAATGGGCCATATGTACCTGTAAGTTTTTCCCCCATTCAAAAATATGTCCATTCTCATAATCTCTTCTGTCATGCTCACATTTTCTAATCTTCATTCTCTTAATTCTCTCATCAGTGGTTTTAATAATATCTTTCAATTTTAATAAATAATTATTAAAATCTGAGTGTGCTTGAAAGCTGTAAATTTGTGCCTCGCAATGTTTGAACTCATCATGTACTTCTTGTTAAACTTCAGCAGTATCCTTTAAAGTGATCCTAACCTGCTAATTCTAAAAGGTGGGTTTGTCAGTGTTTTATGGAAACATTCATTTGCATGGCCAATGTTGGCTGGACGGCCAATCGCAAACCCCTGTGGACATGGTTTACTTGGAGGAAAGCCTTCATAGATACTCTTTGCCAATACATGCATCTGGCTTTCTGGGAAATCCTGTTAAGTAGCATGTGATAGGGTGGGTGACCCTACCCCAGTTGGAAAACTGCAGTGATGGATAAAGTAGCTCAGCTTCAACAAAGTTTATCCCATGATGCCAAATTAGGGATGTGTGTAGTAGTCCCTGGAAATAAAATAAAGTTGTAGTTACCTTTTTCCTTCTATGTAAGTTTGTTGTACTTTATATTTTGTTTATCTTTGAGCCTTGCTAGCTGGCCACTATCAGGGTAGTCTTCAATTTAGCTTGTGTTCTGAAAATCTCCCCCCCCCCAAAGAATGTGGCATGCTGGTATATAGAGATCACCATAAGAAGTATTACATGAGGGCTTTGCTTTTAAATAAGAGTAAAAGAAATTGCCCAAGTGGTGTAATCTGCCAGCTAACAAATGAATAAAGTTCTCCTAGCTGTAGAAACACTGAGCATGGCAGCTTGGCTATGTAATGGGAGGATGCAAACCCCCTTCCCCCACCAAGTACAAGTGTAACAAAGTGCTGAGCAGTAAATCCAGGTAAATATACCTGTGCTAAATAGTTTGCTGTTTGCAGGCTGCTACTGATTTTAGGAAATAGTTGAGACTATATTTCTGTGAAACAAAACATGATATAAGGAAACATTTGATAGTTTCAGAAAAAGAGATGTGTATAAACTATAAAAGTACATGAAGGATAACGGTTAAATGTTGAGTTTCTCTAGAAGAATCTATGCTTTTTAAAGGTAGTTTGTACCTGGAAGCTAGGAGTTCAGAGACTCCTGGGTCTGTGTTTCTGTTGCTGCTGCTATTTTAGCAGCTGCAGCCATTTTAGAAAGATGTTCCCTTAGGGAAGGGCTGGCCCTTAATTGCATTAGTATATAGGGAAGGCTTGGGTCTTGTCCTTCCAGGAAGTGATTAGTTTAGAGGAATGTACTTTCTGAAAAGGATATTTATATGTTCTTATGTTTATGCTTTTGTAAGGGGTTTAGCATTGTGTAACAATTGCCCCTATATATGTATCCTGTATATTTCTTTGAAAATAATGCAGTTGTGTGAATTATAAATTTAATATTCCTTTAATTGTTTAATAGAACATGACTGATTAAATCATGTGATACCTGAGCTCTATATAAGAGATGCTTAGGTAACCTATAATTTAGATTTACTTTGGGCTGAGGAGCAGAGAGGAACCTCAGGGAGAAGCAGTGTGGAGCCAGAGAAGCAGCCAAACGAGAGAGACATGCAGTGTTGAAGTACTGAGATCCTGGTTACCCAAAGGTGAAGGTGAGGCAAGCTTAAGGTGGAGCTCAGGTTGAAAGTCCCAAAGCCTAAAAGCAAGGAGGAATCACTGTGGCCTGGGATTGGCCCTGGTCCTCCAAAGGTCAGGTTTGGGCTACCTGGATGCTAGAAGCTGCTCACTTGGAATTTACCAAAGGGAGAGGACTCAGACTGGTGAGAAACTGCAGAGGCCTGAGTGGGCAGATACTCAGACTGCAGAGGAACTTGCAGAAACCCAGGGGGTATTGGCAGGGTGACTATACCATGCAATGGGTTCAGTTCCTGGTCTCTAGAGGGCATTGTAAGGTCCAACTGCAGTGTTCTAGTGAGAGGTCTCCTAGCTAAACTACCAGCCCATACTCTTTATTGTTTTTCTTATAGTAACCTGACAAAAGTTTACATCTGAGAATGCCGTATGTACAAACCTGGCAATAAAACAGCACCTCAGGGTGTTTTACATGATATTTTATGATTCCTGCTGTCTTCCTGAATTGAACCCTGCGACATAGCACATATGCTTGTTTGATATCTAAAGCTTCATTAATGTGAGTCTCCTCCTCCTCGGTCACACACTGTGTTTCTCCATTTGTTAATAAGGGATTAGCATCTCCCATTTTATAAAACAAATTGCCCAATAAAGAATCCTGTCTCATAATACTAGTATTCATAGTCACAACAGGTAAAAGGGAGGGGGGTGCTACTCACATTTTTGGCATTTTCCATCTGACAAAATGCCATTACTCAGGATGACATTGCTTAGTTCAGGTATAAGTTTGAACTGACCCAAATGAATCTGTGAAACAATCTAGTGAGGCAGGCAGCTCAGAACCAGGTGATGGAGTCAAGCAAAAAGAATTAAATGCAGCAAATGTTAGAGCCCGGCTGCCCATTGGTACCTTAACAAACATTCCAAAGTTAGGAAACTTTTAAAATAATACTTTATTAAAGAGCATAAGACTGCATGAATAGATAACACACAGCTTGACTAAATCCACAATCCATAAATAAAAGATAAAAATGTTATACCTATTGTATGGCTAATATTATTTATTTAATCGATCTGTAAATAATATCTGTATTTGTTTTGCTTTTTTCCTCTTTATATTACATACTGTGCGATTTCTTGGTGGGTGGGTGGATGGGGTTGGTTTTATGATGTTAGAATGAATGCACTTTATATGAGTGTGTTTTTATATTTTTTATATACTGCTTCTATAAATAATTTATTCTGAGCCTCACAATATGTATACTTTTTTTTATCTTTTTGTTATGGATTATAGATTTAGTCAAGCTGTGTGTTATCTATTCATGCACTTATAGATGGATAAATAGGGTATATTGGGTTATATCTGTCAATACGGTAATTATACTATAAATGGCATCCATCCAGTGGTATCAGCATCTTGAAAAAGCATCTGAGTGATGTGAAATGTTGATGTTTATGTGTGTGGGGGGGTGCTACCTCTGTAATTTTAAGTTTCTTAACTTTGGAACATTTGTTAAGGTACCGACAGGCAGCCAGACCCTTTTGTTTGCTGCATATCAAAATAAAGGTCTTAATGAGTACTACAAGAATAACACATATTCCCCCATACTACAAGAATAATACATATCCCCCATTAACATTTAGGAGTAATATAAATAAAGGATAAAAAATAAAACATGCAAATTACCACAGGAAAACACTGGAACAAGCCATACAATTAAGGAAATGTGGCATTAGGGTTCACAACCCTAACACCCCAACCCAGTATGCAGGCAGCAAAAGGAAAAACAAACATTACTATCTGACCTCTCCTGCATCTTCACAAATCATGTGTGGGGTGTGCCTTGGGGTTGTCAGCCCTAACACTTACCCCATTCTCATATATTATACATATCTCAGCTTATTTGCTGATGGAATGGAGTGAGCATTAGGGTAGACAACCCAATGCACACCCCATATCTGATTTGTAAAGATGCAGGAGAGGTCAAATAGTAATGTTTGTTTTCCTGTTGCTGCCTGCTGGGTGGGGGTCGGGCTTTAGGGTTGGAGCCCTAACACCACATTTCCCTACTTTTGTCAGTTTAAACCTAACTAGTGCACTAACAATGTTTTTTTTTTCAGTCAATATTTATATATTCTTTGCAAAATGCTTTGTTAATGCATTAATTAGGGTTAAAATGAAAATGTAGGGAAATGTGGCTTAAGGGTTTCCAACCCTAACACCCCACCCCATCCTGGAGACAGCAACAGGTGTGGGGTGTGACTTGGGGTTGTCAATCCTAACATTCATCCCATTCCATGAGTAAATAAGCTGAGATGGGTACAGTATTTGAGAATGGGGTAAGCATTAGGGTTGACAACCCCAAGGCACACCCTGTGCCTATTGCTGCCTGTAGGGTGGTGGTGGGGTGTTAGGTTTGGAAACCCTTATACCATATTTTCCTACTTTAGTTGCTTTAACCCTAACTAATGCATTAACAAAGTTTTTTGCACAGAGATTCCTTACTTTTTAAGATAGTATTGGAAATGGACTTGGAGACCCTATTTGAATAGCCAATTCAAATTGGGTCTCCAAGCCTGCTTAGCACAAGAGAATGTCTGCAGTTGCTTCTGCAAAGCCTAGCACTATCTAGCCCTGCTATGCAGAGTCCTCTGTCTTCCTTCTTACCTCTCCTTTGGTTACTAAAGGCATCAGTTATGTGCCCTCCCCTCCCCATCAATGTTGCCCACCTCACATCTCTCCCCCTCATGTATATCACCCCATGCCACCCCCTCCTCCTCCCTGTTTACTCCCCTCATGTCACCTATCTCCCCACCTCACTGGCCCTGCCCCCTCTTATTCCTTCCCTCCCTCCTCCTCCTCTTCTACTACTCCTCCTCCTCCTCCCCTCTGCTCACTTATATCTCATCACTCCTCCCCACCACTCTCCTTCACCTATGCCATGTGCTGGCAAAGCCTACTCTGGCTGCTACTCCATTTCAAGCATATCTGAATCATTATTATTCTTGTGTATTTTGTACTTGCTTGGGAATGGCTATATTCTACATCCTGCAACTGAATTATTACAGCTCTTCCTATAGTGCATTGAATTCTAATCCTGACATGTTGTGTCCTGGGTTACCAGGCTCACCAATTTCCTTTGCACTTATGTATTTCCTGTTATCCAATGTAACTGCAATGGAACTGACTATTGAATCTGTGTAACCTTATTTAATCTATGTGTTGTTTGTAATGTCATTGTATCTGTATCAACCTGAAATCTTTGTTTCCCCCTCAGGTACCCCCTCCCCCTCTCACTCCCCTTATGGCATGGACCTGGCATTTAACCTAAGCCCTTGACTGCTCTTGAGCTACAACAAAGGATCTCCATCCTGCTAACCCTCTGATCATTGCACTCCTACTGTTTTCCTCCCCCAACTTCTGAATACCTGTATTTTACTTACTGCTTGCTAATGTATAGTTGTTGTATATACATGTAATTACTGTTCCATCACTGCCCCTGTATTGTATCTCTGAACACTATTTTGTACTGTTTGCAATGTGACATGGAGCCTTTGTAAATGAGTCCCTGATTCAAAAGATTGTAATTCCGATATCTCTAATAAAATTAAATAAATAAATGAGTCCATGACGCAAAGGCATTAATCCCAATCTGAAAGAATTAAATAAAATAAATGAATACCCACATGTGTCCATCCCTTCTTAGATGTGTACTATAACAGGAATGGAATTGTCAGAATAACTTTCTTATTACCCCACCTCATGAACCCAGTAAAGAAAAGTTTTAAATTCTTGCCAGAATGTGATCCATAGCCACCACAATGCCATTGTGCACTACAGGTGTGAAAACATAATTTGGCCTGGGTTTGAAAAATGATAGATATGACATTCATGAGGTAGTGTGGAAAAAAGATTATGTTGAAAAGTTGGTGTCAAAATATTTAAAATTGCCAAAGTTATGAGCGAGCATAGCAAAATCTCAAGATATTGGCATAACTTTGCCATTTATTATATATTTTTATCTAAATTTTCAAGATAGCCTTCTTATGACCTTACCTCGTGAACAGCACTGGTAAAAATGTTCAAATCCTAAGCGAAAGGTGATTTTGCCACATGACTGCAAAATCACCATTTGGACTTGATTCATGAAATTCCTCTGACATTTGGCATGAGGTGGGGTCCCAAAAAGGCTATGTTGAAAATTTGGGGTCAGAATCTGCAAAAATGACAAAGTTATACATCAAAGTTCAAAACCCCATTGAAATACATTGAACCGCATTTACATTAGTTTTTCATATTGAAGTTGCCGGTTCCAGCAGCAAGACGTGTCTTCAGTTGAAGAATGGATCTTGACCATGGGACCTGTTTAGGTGATGCTCAAAGGAAAAACCACCTCACAGCCTGGAATGCTATGAGAAAGTTTTCACAGTCACACAGCAGGAACTTAAGCACTATCCGTCATCAGAAAAATAAAACCAAAAACCAAATGATGATGCTCTAGCTAAACTGGTTGGAGGTTTGTGTGGTCCTGCTGGTGTTCACCCTTTTGGTAAGAGATATCAGCAACTTATGTAATAAAACATACTAATTTTACTTATTTGGTTTATGGTTTTATTTTTCTGATGATTGGTGGTGCTTAAGTTCCTGCTGTGTACCTGTTCAGGTGAGTCAGACTGTGTGGGGGATGTGAGAAGGTGCACGGTTGTGGGTGCTCAGTGGGAGGTCAGGATGGAGGGGTCGGAACTGTGAGGGACCATTTTTTTACAGATTAAAAAAATACATTATGGGAAGGTTTTCTTTTCATAGGGTTTTAAATGACAGGGACAGTGATTGGATGGTGGAGGTGGTGCCAGTAGACACCACAGAAATATATTAAAGGATGGGGATGGCAATCAATGGGCATACCTTTAGATACCACAGGAATATTGTATTAATTATGGAGACAGCAATTGGAGTAGGGGAAGGGTGCCATTAGATACCAGGAAAATATATATTTTAATTACAGGGATGGCAATCAGATGGGGAGTGCCTCTAGACAGCAGGAAAATATACATGAATGACAGGGGCAATAAGAGGGTGGGAGTGGCAGTAGACACCTGGAAACAATGTTAATAATCTGGGGACAGCAATCAGAGAGTGGGGGGTGCCACCAGACCCCAGGGAACATGCAGTATACACAGAATGCCTCTAGACACCAAGAGATCATATATGAATGACAGGGGCAATGAGGTGGGGTGGCAGTAGACACCTGGGAACAACTTAAACTTCATTTAGATGGACTGATATGTAGTGGGCATGATCTTTTCTACTACTTAATGGATTAGTATAAGAGCATTACGGGTTTCTGCCTTTTCACTCTTGCACTTACCTTAGTATGAACCTTAGTAAGAACCAATGTTAATAATATGGGAACAGCAATCAGAGAGTGGGGGTGCTACTTGACCCCAGGGAACATGCAGTATACAGGGAATGTCTCCCAAATGGACTTTTGGATGCTGACAAAGGATTAAAAGGATTTTTCCTTCATGAAAAAGAATCCTTATTTTGTGACTTGTGATGCAAAAAAATAATCTTTTTTCATATCATCAGACAAAAAAGGTTTATAATCTTTACAAAACAACATTTCAAGGGCATTTCTGCAACAGTTAAGTGCAGAATACAGCTAAGGGGGTCCTGATAAGCAAGCTACATGCGTTGGTCACTGTCCATAAAGTTATTTTTGTGATTTTCCAAATTTTGAACTTTAGGGAAAAATGGAAAACAAGATGGCCGCAAAAGAAAAAACATTATTGTCGTCACAAAAAAATATTCCCTATATGAAATCTTCATACAGCTATTTTGTTGACTAACTGAGCATGCTCAAAATTCCCAAATTTAAAATTTAATAACTTTTCACCAAAACACCAAAGGAAATCCTTCTGTAGCAAGCTCTTTCTACCCCCAAAATGTCAGACCAAAATTCCAAACCATCTGGGCATCACACAATGACAAAGAAATAGCAAAAAATGGCAATTCTTTATATTTTTTTTAACTATGCACAGCTTGAACTCCACACAGCTGACTAGAACAAAATGTGACAAATTAAGAGATATACCCCATAAGACCACACTTGCAAAATGTTGTACAAATCCATTAAACAGTTGCAAAGTTATTAAATTGCATAATTTAGGGTTTAAAATAGAAAGCCTTGATCAACTGTACCACTATAATATACAGTTGTTTTCCTTGTCTGCCATGATGGATAAAGACTGACAGACAAGGAATCGACTGGTGGAAAAGAATTCCTTTCTGGCCATCTGGTTGAGAATATTTCATGACCAGATGGCCTGACAGAGAATCCTTGTCCATCAGCCATTTTCCTTGTCTGCCATGATGGATGAAGACTGACGGGCAAGGAATTGTGTCTGCAAACAAGGATTTTTTTTCTTTTTTTTGCCCCTTTTTCATCCATTATTCCTGGTGGCTAGTGGTACCCTCCACCCCTCTCTGATTTGTTTTGTGTGTTTTTTATACATTTAAAAAAATGTTTAAATCATTGTTTTGTTTTTATTATTATTATTATTGTGGCTTTCTTGCCATGTCTCCCTGGTGATCAGTGGTACCAACTCCCACACTCCATTGCCCCAGTTATCATTGGTGGCAGTGGGTCTCATTTCTGTGCCACTATTATTTAATTTTTTTTGCAAAAAGTAGAAAACCATCCCTCATTGTCTTTTGCTGCAGTTTGCCCTGTAAAGAAGAAACCTGTCCATTGCTGCTCATGCCGGTACCCACCACCTGACACCCACTGTGCACCCCTTCCCCAACACCCCCTGATGTTCCCCAAGGCCATCACTCACCTGAGAAGGTCCCTGGTTCAGCATCTACTCCCTCAATCAGAGAAACATCTTGCTGCTGGAACCAGCTACTGCAATCTGAACTGAGGTAAATACTGTCCTATGTATTTCAATGGGGGGAGTTCAATGTTCATCCATAACTTGCCCATTTTTTTTTAATTGTGTTCCTAAATTTTTAACATGGAGTCCTGGAGACCCCATGTTGAACAGTATGACTACCATTAGGCAACTTGTGCTGGCAACATCATTTCATGGTCACTTGGTGAAAATACCTTTCCAGTGGGATTTGCATAATGACAGTCACATTCTTCATCAGATGGGGTAATACTAAGACTTGTTGAAAATTTGGGATAGAAATTTTGAAAATTGTCTATGTTATGGGCATTTGGTGGAGTCTCACTATGCACACTTGTAACTTCATACATTTTCACTATTTTTACCCCATATTTTCATCATGCTCTTCATATTACCCAACCTAATGTGTGTCACAACTGTCATTTCTCAAATCCGGCCCAAGATGTGTTTTCATGCCTGTGGCATAGAATGGCATTGTATGTATACAGAATTACATTTTGGCAGGGATTTCATAACTTTTTTCCTGTGTACATGTGGTGAGGTCACAAGAAGGAACAAAGATTTTAGATAATAATTTGGTCAATACTGACCAAGTATTTGAGTTGCAAAAAAAAAGAATACTTACTCAAAAAAGATTGTAGAGCAGGCATTAAAATTTAAAAATATTGAGGTACAAGAAACAAGAAAAGCACTTTTGGACCTAGATGTAAGTAAGGTTATGGGGTTAGACAACACAGATACTAGACTACTAAAGTATGATGCCCCTTTTATTGATTATCCCTTAACCTATCTATTTAATTTTTCCTTAGCCATGGGTGAATTCCCTATGGGTAGGAAGGTAGCTAAAATATTGCCTATCTACAAGGGTGGATAATGGAATGATAATAATAACTGTCATCCCATCTCTTTATTGCCAATAGTTTCTAAAATATTAGAGAGATTGATAACCATTCAGTTAAAACATTTTTGGGAGGAAAACAGGTTAATAAATCCCTACCATTCAGGGTTTAGATCCCTTCACAGAACACAAATGGCTTTGGCAAAAGTAGTGGGCAATTTTCAGGGTAGTCTGGACAGGAGAATGTTCGTGGGTGCCTTATTTGTAGATTTATCTAAGGCGTTTGATACCTTGCACCATGGCATTCTCCTGTCCAGACTCCAAGATGTTAAGGTGAGGGAGAATGAGTTAAAATGGTTTACAACATATCTTTTAGATAGGGAACAATTAGCAGAAGTAGTCCCCTTTAGATCAGAACTGGTTAAAATTAAAACAAAAGACCAAAGGGTCAATATTGGGCCCTTTTCTTTTCAACATCTGCATTAACAACTTAGAATTTAATGATCAGGGAATATGTTATCATATATATACAGATGATACAGTTTTTTATATATATATATATAGATACATAGATGCATAGACAGTGTCGGCAGATAAGGGCCTATGGCCCACCTAGTCTGCCCAAATATATATATATTTTGAGAGGAAGGACCCTAAAGCTATACAAACAAAACTTAAGGCAGCATGTAATAGTTTGCAAGTCTTCCTTTTGGATCATAGTCTTGTCTAAATGTTAAAAAAACTAATTGGATTTTGTTTACAAAAACTATATGTGACTTAAATAATTTTGAAATAAAATCCTTGGATGGCATAACTGTTCAGCAAGTTGATAAATACAAATATCTTGGGGTAATGGTGGATGAGAAATTAAATTGGAGACCCCATAATAAGGTCCTGATTAAAAATGTAGGTAAATTGTGATTATTGTATAAACTTAGGCAATATTTGTCCCTCGACATCAGACTGAGGGTGATTAATAGCATACTACTGCCAATCTTGGATTACAGAGAAGTTTTCTGTGTAGGGGCCTCAGTGGGATGGGGGGGCTCTTGACAGATTGAATGTTGTATATAACAGGATAGCACATTTTATGCTGGATATGCCCAGAGAGACCCACCATTGTATGCTTAATATATCTGTGCAGTGGATGAGATTGCATGATTGGAGAGATTGGCATTTCCTCACCTTCATGTATAAGGTATATAAACGAAAATTACCACAGTACTTATTAGCTTCATTTACTGCAAGGAAATAAATCCTAATTTGAGGTCAGCATCTGGTTTGGAATACTTAGTTCCTAGACGTAATTCAAATATGGGTAAATCTGCTGTTTGGCATAGGGAACCCCTAATTTTAAATGTGTTGCTTATTACCCTTCATCAAATAAATCAATTAATTAAATTAGGCTGTATAACGCAATGGTATAAAATCGAGTCAAAGGCTCCCTCTACTTGCTGTGCTGAAGGATTTACTTGAGGGATTATTTTAAATCATCATTGCCTAAATATATAATGTTTGCAGATTAAAAGCTATGTAAAACTTGTACGTATGGATGATTGTATTCCTGTACCATGGAGAAAGTTGATACGCATTGTGTTGATTTGTATTTATTGTATTGTCTATTTATATTGCAGATGTATATCTCTATTGTGCAATTGTGTATTTGCAACTATTTATCTTAAATAAGGACCTCCTTTGAAATGAGCCTCCATTCAATAAAGTATGTAACACCTATCTTATTCATGCAACTTGAATACAATTATATACTACTACAACTTTTTAAGGAAAGTTATGGGACTCAGCATTTTGTGTGACAACCACTATAGTAATGGAAATATAATGAATGCTATGCACTGGCTACACTAGGTTTGCTGAAGTGTGTTGTATAAAACATAAATGCAGCATGCTCCAAAAAACAAAACTAATTCAAACTTTGTGTGCTTTTTCCCTGCAAAGGGCATCAAGAATAAAATAGTTGCTGATTAGCCACATTTAAGAGTCTGAACAGTTGATTATTCTCATAAGAGGCAGTATAGTGTAGTGGTTTAAGGCTCTGAGCTGCAAATCTGGTGACATCCCGCAGACCAGACCTGGGTTTAAATCCCACAGCTTCCACTTGCATACTGTGTGACCTTAAGCAAGTCACTTAACTTCCCTGTGCTCCCAGGTCGCTCCTATAAAAAAACTTTCAGCTTAGTGTGCTACTCCTGGTTAAACAACTACAAAAAAAACCAAAAAACTTTAAAGCACAACACAGGTTATTTATTTGACTAATCTGAACCCTAAATGAGTATGAAGTTATGACTACTCCATACTGTGGAAGGAGGCCTTACATGTACATTAATAGCTCTTGGATGTCCATTTTGTTGGGTTTCAGGTCAAGAACTGAGCTTTTTTTTTGTTTACTTTCTTAATACAGCATTTTAGCTCACATTAATAAAACATCATAGGTCACATTGCTCATCTCTTTCCATTTTATGTTTTAGCTTTGGTTTTAATGGATCAATCAAGCAGTTTATTGTTCGGCAATATGCCATTACAATATTTTAAACACAACAAGACATTTGCAAATGCACAATATAAATACACAGTTTACAAGCTTAAAATACCAGATTTAGGCAATCTTAAAATACTCAAATCTATTTATGCACTCTCTCTCTAATTTTTGCCAATTATGTCAATCAAATTAAAATTGCAACATCTTTTGACAATTTGAGCTATTACACCCAAAATAAGCTGCAATTGTTACATGCTTTTATAGGTGTATATTGGCAGTATCATACATAAACCAATCTAATCCAAAGTTAATAACACTCTAGTGTAAACAGATCTAGATTTTATGTTTAAGTTTTTTAAGGCTTCATCTTAAATTTGAAGTCCAACTGTTTCATTAATAAGAAATATGAAGCTCCAGTTGCTCTAAGGAGTCCATTCATTTATGAACAAAAATAAAATCATAAGGCGTCATCTTAAAATTGAAGTCCAACTATTTCATTGGTAAAAAATGTGAAGCTCCAAGTGCTCTGAGGAGTCCTTTCATTTGTGAGCAGAATCAATCACCTGCACTCCAAGAACTAGACATATAGAAAATTATTACATTAGGAACCAGCAGTACACTTTACTTTAAATAGGATTTCAGCAGGGAAAAAACAATGTCCCTTATCAGTGGTAGTTCTTTTGCAAAACTTCAACTGCTATAAGCAGAATACATGCTGAGGCATCACACAAGGAATCCTTCCAAGATAAGATGCTGCTATATTATTAGTTGAAAAAAATACTAAAATGCTCCTAAATGAGGAGTCCAACTATTTTTAAAGAAACCATTAGGTAACCATACTGAAATGCAACTCATATGAGGCGCTGTAGTCCGATGGAAATAACCATTTAAAAGAAATTCATCTGGAACATTGTTTTACTCACTATCCAGGAGAAAAACATTTGTATATCACCTTTTCACAAGTTCTGCCTCCATCAGTACTTAAACAGGGCTCCTAGTGTGGATTATAATGTTATAGAGTGATTTAAATAATCTCCTAATGTATACAATCAATCTGGTGCTGCCATTTACATTCTTCCAAACACGTTGGTGTACATCAGTGAAAAATAGTGTCCCCATTCTTCATTTTCAGTCCTTGTATGTGGCAATGTTAAGTTTTCCACACCTAAAAAGGAAATAAAAAACAGTTGCTCCACTAAGTGTAGTAACTTAATCATTCATTTGGTGCCTTCTACCCCCCCCTTAGGCAATGTTAGCATACCTTTTAAAAGAAAACCTTAGGCATCTCAACACAAACTGTGTTCTCCTGGTTGCAAGACAGCAAGGTCTTCAAATGCAACAATCTGGCTAAATTAATCTTCAAGTGGACCTCCATGCCCGTCTCTTTCACAGCCGAGAATACTGAAAACGAGCTTTTGAGCACATAGAAGACAGCCTATTTATCTCAAAAAATGCTAAAATAAACTTTTCAAAAGTATGGTCTAGGCTTTGACATCTCCTTTACTGGGCACTCATACCTATGGTGCTAGATAATACCAGATGGCTACAATTCTTTAGCTTCTGTCTTGCTAAAACAACAGTTTACTTAAAATATCTAACTCTCTCGTTTTTACCTTTGTTAGCCCCACTGAGTGCTCAGTCAATATTTTTACATGACTCAAGGATACACCCCACAAGCATCTTCATCTCTAATGGTATATTAAAACTATCGCTACATCAAGTAGGCAATTAAAAATAAAAGCACAAACAAGCCCGAAAAAGAAGGAGGGTTTCATTCATTGATTAGATGAGGCTTCAATAGGGCTTCCAAATTGTTACAATGCCATCCATTTGGAGAGAGCCTCAGGGAGCAGAGTGGTGTTGCACAGCAGTGCTGCAGCCCAAGCTTTAATGTATGGGTGAGAAACTTAAAGCTTGTGATGCAATAGGTGAAATAACTTATTCAAAACAATTCTAGAAGCGTTGAGGCTCTTAATGATAAAAGTTGAAAAAATTGGGATAAGCAGTGGAAGTATAAAGGTAACATTTGTGGAGTTCAAAACAACTCTGACAGAGAGTAAAAGCACAGGAATACAAATCAGTAGATTGCAGGTTAAAGTCTTCTAAGAAGCACAAGCCATCTTGTTCAGAAAATATGAGGTAACACTTGTATTTTCTTTATAGCTTGAGAAAAAATGAGGCAATGTTACAGTAGTTGTATTTTCTTTATATCTTGAGAAAGATTAAAATGAAACTTGCAAAGGATTCAGCTTTTTATCATTAGCATCTTAGTGCCACTACCTTTGTAGCTTTTCTAGTCTTTTCCTTTTATCTTGAGTTTAAAGAATAAATCTGAACTACTAGAAGTTCCAAACTTTTCCAAGCCATACTATTCATTGATGTGCTTAGGATTTCTCACCTTTAATTGAAACTGGTAATATGGTGAATGACGCTGTCGGAGATCATTCCACATCTTTGAATCTTGGGTGAGGAACTGGATGGAGGATAGGCATTAGATGGTGGTGGTAAACACAGTTCACTCCAAGGAATGGAGGGTGACCAGCAGGGTACCACATGGATCAGTACTGGGACCAGTCTCCCTTAATGTATTTGTTAGTGACATTGCAGAGGTAGTAGAAGAGAATGCATGTTTTTTTGCAAATGACACTAAAATCTCTAATAGGGTAGACATTCTGGGGGGAGGGGTGAACAGGGATCTAGGAACTCTTGAGGGGTGGCCGATAATCTGGCAACTATGTTTCAATACAAAGAAGTGCAAAATCAAGCATTTAGGGCATAGAAACCCAGGGGCACAGTACAAGATGGGTGGAGTGGTACCGATGATCACCAAACAGTAAAGGAACCTGAAGCAATCATATCTAATGACCTAAAGGAGTCCAGTGTGACAAGGTTGTGGAGATAGCCAGTGGGATGCTAGAATGCATTGGGGGGGATATCACCAACAGAAAAAGGGAGGTGGTGATACTGCTGTATAAATCATTTGTGAGATCTCATCTGGAGTACTGTGTCCAGTTCAGAAGACCACATCTCTAGAAGGACATAGATAGAGTAAAGGCAGTCCAGAGGAGGGTAACAAAAATTGTGCATGGTATCCATCAGAGACCACATGAGGAAAGACTAAAGAACATCAAAATGTACACTCTGGAAGAAAGAAGGGGAAGGGGGCATATGATAGAGACTTTCAGATAACTCACTGGTATAAATAAGGTCAATCAATCAATCAATCAATCAAGTCTTTATTTAACCAGGCATTCATCGTTGAGCAGAAGCTCATTTGCAAGATGGACCTGGGTGGAGCATGAACAATTGTATATACAGGTCAACACAGGTATTTACAAGGCAATACAGATAATACTCTTTACAGAGAGGAAGAAAAAGAAGTTCATATGTACATAGAATTATACAGATATTGTACAGATTACACGGTATTTACATACATAGAAGTGTCTATAGGAAGATAAAGCAGGTTATCTAAGGTTGCAGGAGGAAGTAACGGAAGAAAAAATAAAATAAAAATATACACCAGGTAGAGGTGAAGGTAGGGGGGAAGAGAGGGAGGGAAGTAGGGGGAGAAAGGCTAGGAGGGCACGGTGCACAGAAAGGAGTTGGTAAAGCTGGATGTAGAGAAGGTGGATGGAGAAAAGGAGTATGTGTGAGCCCCGGGATTGAATGCTATAAAGTACGGGGCATGGTAGGATGTCACAACCCAGGGTAGTGAGCTCCTATCCGAGGTTGGGAAAGGAAGAATAAGGGGATGGATGGGCCTAGTGTTGATAAGACAGGGGGATAAGAGAGAGAACAATTAGGCTGGTGAGGAGCAAGCTGGGGGGGTCAGTACTTAAAATTGGGTCTAGGCGTGGCTATATACCAGTACTGGGTCTGAGTGGGTGAAGCAGTTACATACTTCTCTGATTGTACGGAAATAAAGCATCTTGAAAGCATTTATACCGATTAAAGTGCTTAATTTGAGGGTTTTTTGTAGATCGTTCCATAAGGTAGGTAGCACGAAGCTTATGGCTGCCCTGCCAGAGCCGGATTTTGCTTTGGGCACTCTAAGTGTGAATAGCTGAGTAACTTCTAACGCTGTATTCCCCAATTATACCTGGGAAGACAGCAAGATATAATAAGGCAGCTTATTAGAGATGGCTCTATAGGTCCAGAGAGCAGTGTTTCTGTGGCGCCTGAACTTCAGTGATGTCCATCCCACTGCCGCATATAGGTGCAGTGATGTGTGTCGAAGGGAGTCCCATTATAAACCTCAGTGCTCGATGGTAGAGTGTGTCCAGTTTAGCCATGTAAGAGTTGGGGCATTGGCTGTAGAGGAAGTCAGCGTAATCAACCAATGATAGGAAAATGGATTGACCAGTTGTTTCTTGCATCTCTGGTGAGAAATTGGCTGATTCTAAAAACAGTCCAAGCCTTTGCCAGTCATTTTAGCAAGTCCTCGATATGTTCAATGAAGGAGAGTCTTTGGTTTATCAAACTCCCAGATACTTGAATTTTGTAACAAATTCTAGTTTTTCACCTAGAACTGTGGTAATTTGGGGAACTGTCCCACTGGACACAGACTTAGCTGTACGGATAAAAGGAGAGAGGACCATCGCTTTAGTTTTTTTGGCATTAAGGAGTAGCTTTTTTTGGAGGAGTTGGCTTTGCAAAAGGTTGAATTCTGACTGTAGGTCATTGCAGGCAGCTTCAGGTGTTGGGCGACTCACGTAGAGAACTGTATCATCTGCAAACAGATGGATTTTGGCTTCTTTTATACAGTAGTCGATGTTATTAATGTAGATTGCAAAAAGTAAGGGCCCTAATATAGAACCTTGAGGTACCCCTCTTTGCAGAGTTTTTAAGGGGGACAGGCCTCCTTCGGCTTTAACTTGTTGAAGGTGCCCTGTAAGATAGTCAGTGAACCAACACAGAGAGGAGGGGTCCACACCTATGGTTTGAAGGGCGGAGAGGAGCAGACTATGGTCGACGCGTTTCAAAGCCTTGCTTAGATCAAGGAAAAACAGCACAAATAAAGTTTTGCCTCAAGATTACGCTGCCAGTCGTTAGTAACTTTGGCGAGGGCTGAGATAGTGCTATGTTTAGCTCTGAATCCGGACTGCATAGGATTTAGCAGTTCCCTAGACTCAAGGTGAGTCCTCAGCTGTGCATTTACAATTTTCTCTAGGAGCTTGGACAGGACCGGAAGGAGGGAAATTGGCCTGTAGTTATTGAGATCACCATGGTCACCTGATTTGAACAGTGGTATGACATGTGCTGTCTTCCATAAGTGTGGTAAGGTGCCCTGAGACAGGGATAAGTTAAAAAGGTGGGTGACGGGTATCGCTAGTACGTGGTAGGCAATTTTTAGGAAGTAAGGGTCAAGGGAGTCGGCCCCAGCACTTTTTCTAGTATCCAACTGAAGCAAGAGGTCCTCTACCTCTTTCAGTGTGGCAGGTTGAAGTGAGAAAGGCGTCTGCTTATCGGAGTTTCAGGAGTTTGTGGCAGTCTGGGAGGAAGTATGTTTGCAGGGAGTTATCAAATGCCATGCCTGCAGTAGCAAAGTGGTTATTGAATGCTTAAGTATATCCATCTTTTCGGGTTATAGTCAAGTTGCCAGAGGTAATCTTGGTCGGGAGTGAATTTCCTGGGGAGTGGCCTAGCAGATCACTGATTGTGTTCCAGAGCTTGATTGGGCTCTTTGTGGCAGAGTCAAGTTCGGATTTGAAGAAGGTGGTCTTCGATTCTCTGATTGTTTTGGTACATAAATTTGTGAGTCTCCTGAACTGGTTCCAATCCTCTGCAGTGTTCAGTCTGCGTTTTTTCCAGAGCTTATCTCTTTCTAGAAGCAAAGACTTGATCTGAGGGTGAACCATTTACAGGTTTTGGTCCTAGTTCGAACTTTAATAAGGGGAGCATACTTATTAGGGCCCTTGATAGAATGTTGTGGAAGATATTGTAAGCTAACGTAATCGTTTTGGCCAGGTAGAAATCTTGCCACTCAGGCGAGTACTTAAGCTCGTTTAGGTAGGCATGTTCATTGAAGTTGTGCCTGGATCTCTTCATAGAGAACTTGCTGATGGGTGCTGGGTTGTTGGTGGATCTTACTCCCGCAATAAAACAATGGTCGCTGGTACAAGAGGGATGCATTTTCTAGAAAAGTAGATGCACAGGAACAATGGGCCATGCAATGAAGCTGGAGAGGGGTAGACTCTGGGGAAAGTAAGGAAGTGCTTCTTCACAGAGAGAGTGGTGGATATCTGGAACAGCCTTCCAGTGGAAGTGGTGGGGGCAAAAACTGTGGAGGGATTCAAGAATGCATGGGACAAGCATAGGGAACCTTAATCATTGGGGAATGGAGGGCTAGGCTGGAGATCAAGTAGGGTCAACAGTTTTACAGTAGGTAGGGAAAACAGGCAGACTGAGTAGGCTAAGCAGTCCTTATCTGCCATCAAAGTCTATGTTTCTTTGTTTCTATCTTTGAAAACAAATAAAAACATTCATATGATTGATCATTTGAATCTAGTTATATGCCTTGTTCCTACTCATGCAAGGGAAGAGACTATTGTTTTCTTACTAATGAAGAGTTCTAGACCTCTTAGTCTATCCTCATATGTTTTTTACAATATGCTTAGTAATTCTGTAAATCCTTTCTGTGCCTTTTCCAGTTCTGCCATGCTGTGACACAGCGCAGATTATTTTTGTTGGGGTTGGATTAATACACCACTTAGCAATAGGATTATTGTATTTCCTTGAACAGGAGTCATGGCCTCCATTAGCAAACACCTATTTGAAGTCATGGCTTCTATTCGAGGGCAGCTTTTAAGGTGACTTTAATTTAATTGCCACCCTTATGGATTTTAGGGTGGTTGTTATTTAATTGCGATTCTCAATTGCAATACAAGGAATCATAGTCATTCAGTTACTGTACAGTTCCAAAAGCCCCTAACAGGAGAAGTTTACATTTTTCAGCAGTTTACATTTTCTTACTTCATCTCTGTCCAATCACCTGTCTGATATTTTTACCTGCCCACCAAATCCTCCTTCCCAACTGTCCTCCCTTCAGCTAAAATATTCAGTTCACCCATATGTGGTTTGGGTAAGTTTGGGCTTTTAGGTACAACCAGCAGTGCTCAAATGCCACTTGTTGCTCTTTTCATCTGCCAGTTCACCAGCAGGTGGTTGGGTAAGTTGTGACACCCCAAAACATTTCTTTTTAGTAAAACCAGCAATGCTATAGTGCAAGTTGTTTTCTTTTTTTTACCCATGTGCCCAATTATCCTGCATGATTGTGCTCCCTTCTCATGTTTGTATTTACATAGCATACTGTAGTTTCAGTTATATTCACTGTTATTTAAATCCCACTTTCTTCACTGGCCCATTTGACCCTCTAATATTAAATGCACGCTAATAATAAACACCTCCTTGCAATAAAAGCAACTCATTAGCAGTTACGCGTAAATAAAAGATCGCTGATAGGTTCGTCTTGGTCAAAGCGCCAAAATTTGGGGGCGCTAACATTTTCTGTACTCCAGTATCTTTGATTACTAGCCATGGTTACTATTACATGATGGCTTCTGTATCAAGCAACTGCTTGAAAGTGTGATTTGTACCCTAATAGAGGGCAGCTTCTACTAGAAGGCTACTAATTATGAAAATGTAGTACTTACTTTGATCTATTTTCCATTCCCTTTTTCATTTATCCCAAACATCCTGTTTGCTTTTTTGAGAGCTGCTAGCCATTTGCCAGATGTCATTAGACATCCTTCTACTATGACCCCAAGATCCCTTTCTTGGTCTTTTATTAGTATTATCTAATTTTATCAGTAATTTTTCTGCTTGTTCCTACTCCCTAATTGGTTACTTCATATTTTCCCTGTTAAACTGTATTTGCTATTTTACTGCCAGTTTTACATGTCCTCTACAGGCCTTCCTGTATCTAATCTCTAGTACTATCTAGTGAAATCCACAGATTCTGAAATGTGCTATAGAGACTCATGCCTTTTCCATGTCATTTATAAAAAAATCATAACAGGAGCAGTACAAGCACTAAACTTTGCAGGATCCTACTGATCACTTCTTTATGGGCAAAACATTTCCTGTCCAGACAGTTGCCATCTCGCTGCTATCACCTAGCCAGTTCTTGATCAATCCATTGTCTTCCAATTTTGTGTATTATTTTCTACAGGGTACGTTATAAAATGCTCTCTTAAATCTAAAGTTTATTATTGATTTATTTAGAATCTATTGTCTGGGAAGGCACTCAGAGTCAAAGCTCATTTCCAACAGCTATCTGGGAGTGCAGGGAGATTAATGAGATTAATGAGTTGCTCAGGCTCACACAGGACAGATACGATGGATAGATAGATAGATAGATAGATATATATAGATAGATAGATAGATAGATAGATAGATAGATAGACAGACAGACAGATAGATAATGTAGATAGATGGATACATACTTTAGATAGATATGTAGGCAGATAGATAAATAGATAGACAGATAAATAGATCATTTTTATACAAGATCACACATTAGAAACATTAGTCCCTGTTTTTAACAGGTGCCCTGTACATCAAACACAACATTACAACACATTTATCTATACACATATAAAAACACTATACATAAAAGCACAGCATTTCATAGTGCTAGAATAAGCCATATTCAAGTATAAAAATTGCAGAGTTTTTGGAGAGTTTTCTTTAGTGTATTCTGAAATTCATGTAAAGAGTTCATTGCCTTTAACTCTGTTAACACCGAGTTCCAAGATTTAGCTATACACATTTGCAAAACCATCTCATCATATTTATTGGACACACACGTGAAAGGTAGGTTCTAAGTCTTTGACCTCAACTGGTACTTTTTATCACTGTGTAATTCAGTTGTTCATTCAGTATGCAAGTTTTAGTGTAGGATCTACACCCAGGTCTACTGGGTTTCTACATTCACAACTCAGTGCTCTATGCTATATTGCCCTCCATATCCCCATTCTCCCTCTTATCCATTCTTTGTACCTCTTTATCAAAGCATTATGTTAAATTTCTCACCAAGAATTTTTCTCTAAACACATGCTGTATGAAACACTGGAGATTTATAATTCAGTAGTGTTACATTTTCCATGATAAATTTATCATGCTATCTAATCTCCAGATAAACATTTTTCTAGAGTCCATTTACATCCTTGACAGTTGCACAGAACAGAAATAAATCAGAAAGCAGCCACCCCAATCCTGATGACATCATAGAAAAACAGTAAAATCTTCACATAAAAAAATCAATTAAAAATTGTAACTGTTAAACTGTTGCATAAATTGTATACATATTAGCTTGACCAAAAATGCAGAATTTACCTCTACTTGAGAGAGTACAAGACTTTTATAACTCACTCATGCCTTTATCACTTTCAAGTTACGGTCATGTTCCCCTCATACTTAGAGATAAATTGCATATTTTGAGTAAGATAATTGTGTATCACCTATTCGCTACTCAGTTTAGAATTTCAGATCATGCCCGCGGGGCAATGCCTAAAGGCACAGGAAATGTGAGAGAATTCAGATCCCTTTCAAAGATCTTAGAAGTTACAAAAGGGCCACTTTTTATCAAAATGTTCCCACAACTACAGTAACTAGGCCCCATTTAAACTATATAAGTTCATCTTTCCACATACTTGTATTAGCATAGCCACTCTGATAAAACTTTTGACTTGTTCTACTGTTATAGGCAGATCAGGAATGAGTAGGTCTAAAGAATGCAAAGCAGTTTTCAAGTTCAAAAGCAGCTCTTGACATCACCTGTAATAATGCATGTTGATGCTGCATTGCCTGTAATTCTGGACTCTGCTTTCTCACCAGCTGGTGTGGGTGCTGTCATTTTTCACAAAATGCCAGATGGTAGTGAACATACAGCTTATATATATTTTGTATATTGATCAACTCAGAACAGGAGTATGCACTAACTGAAAATGTAGCTTTAGGAATACTTGTGGGGTTGCAACATTTCATGACTACATTTACTGTATGTTAGACTACTCACCTTGATTAAATATCACACGCCCCTACTGAAAATCCTAAGATCCAAGACAGGGATACCTTCATCAACCTAAAAAAAAACTCAGGCCATGCTTTTAGGGTCCCTGGCCAAGATTAAGGCCTTCCCTGCCCCATTGTGTGTTACTGGTATCAGTGGTACTCCTCTTCTAACCACTGACTCAATCAAATACATTGAGGTGACACTGGAACCCCAAATTGACCTTGGGTGCCATATCCAAAATGTGTGCAGAGCTGTCAACAGCAAAGTGGGTCTGGCCTACAGAGCAAAGACAAATCTTATGTCTGCTGCTCATCTTGCATTGGCCAGAGGAGTGTTGCTTCCCTCTCTTTGCTATGGACTTCTCTTGTTTGCACGCACCCCCAAAGTTCACCTCACTAGATGGAACACAACCTACAATAACATTTGCCTCTTTGCACTTGCTGCCCCTCGCCTCACACACCACTGCGACCTATATGACAAATTCGGGTGGCTCTCCCCTCCCAGCCACATGAACTTTGTCCTGGGCTGTTTTATGGGCAAGGTGCTCAGTACTGGCACTCCCCCAGGGCTGGCTGAGCTTCTCAAACTGGCTGCCTCTGCTACCTAATGCCTTGGGTTTCTGGGCCCTGATGTTCTTAAAGTCCCTATCACCTGCATGCAAATGGGGTACAAGGAGTTTGCTTCATATGACCCTAGGATATGGAACTCCTTTCCTGCTCAAGTCCACTCCTCCACCTGCCACTCATGCCTCCGGAGCTCCCTGTGGTATCACTTGAAGCTCTCCTTTGCATGTGGGTGTCCTAGACTATCATAGCTAGTTCTGGTCCCCTGCACCAGACTCACATGTCCTTCCTGGCACCCCTCTTGCAGCTCCTGCTGATGCAGCCTTTCTAACTGGACTCTGAGGTGTACATAATGTATTTTTTCTCTGTTTTAGGAGATACTCTGACTGTGGCTCTGTTTGTGACTCGGAGCCATGAATATCTTGTAAAATTGGACTGTTCCTAGCCTTGGTGTCTCTATGTATATATATTCCTGTACCTATCTTAACTGTGCTTACTCTCTGCTGGTTATGTTCACATTTTTTTAGACTGTATACTGCCTAACTTGTGTCATGTTGTCCTCTGTATGAACCTGTATCTCATTGTATCTGTATCTCATTGTATTCTCCCGGGTCGTACCTGAACATAGGCATATAATTTGTCTTGTGTACTTACCTGGTCAACAAAAGCTAAATAAATAATTTACAGCAGGTATGTTACATGTATTAAATCAATGGAAGGGTCCTTGCCAATAAGATTACTGATCAGCATATCTCTTATCCAGGTATATTTGTCAGCTCACACTGAACATATTAACCTGCTTCTTCCCATCAAAGCACTGTAAACAAACCATGTCCATTGCTACTCTTCTCTTGTAGTAGTCTCTGTGATTGACCTTAGCTGCAGCTCTGAGTCACTTCACAGCACTGATAACAGTGGTGTGTTCACTGCTATGTAGACCATGTAAAAAATGCCTAGAGTACATTTTTAGCAATCCTGTTGACCACAATTATTACAGCTATAGCATGTCCATGAATACCTACAGTATTTGGATTATGCCATCTATGCAGGAATGAGAGGGAACAATATGAATTTGTTTCATTAATAAATACATTTTAGCCAGACTTTCTCTTTTTGTATATTTGATCAACTTCCTTTGATTTATTATGTTTATAGTGCTAAAAGGATCTGTCTCTTGCAGCCTAAGTACATAACAGCATGCTATTTTGGCTGACAGATCTTCTCAGCTTAACACTGTGGTCCAAACAGCATGTGGTGGCACTCTTATACAGCAAGAGACAGCCCTTACTAATACTATAAACACATATAGTAAGTACCACTGTTTCTAGCTTCATAGTAGTATTTTACAGGTGCAGTAGCATCTGCATATGTATTAAGTAGGCCTTTTAATGTTACACCACTGTTTTTTTGAATCTTAATAGTGCAGTCATCAGTCCTTTAACTGACTCATTTGAAAACTGGCATGCACTGATTCAGTGACAGGATAGGTGGATTCCATCAATTTCACAGTGATCGGCTGAATGGGGGCAAAGTTGTAAAAGAATGCAAATACATAAATGCACCAAAATTAAGCCATTGGACATCAATAGCTCAAAAAACAGGTGGGATTTTAAATTCAGAACTTAGATTTGATTGGGTTTTGTCAGCACTAGGTCAATACTGTAAATTCAACAACAGTGTAGTCAAACATCACGACTGCAAAACTTTGCTGACAAGAACAGCACTGACCAAAACACCCACAGTAACAATCACACCAATGGTAGCATTCCAAAGTTAGAGCAACACTACCATGGCTAACAAAAACAAGGTCTAGCCAGAGCTGATATCACTGCAGCAAGCTTGAAGAAGCTCCAAGTAACAAGCGCCACGAGCACCGCTGAATGCCATCCCACATACATCATACAAGGAAACCTTCCACATTGACAAATGCTTGTTTTTTTGTTATCTTGGCATGGCATCCAGCAGTCTAACTGAGATGAAGACTTAATCTCTGATAGTTCATTGCAGTCACTAAACATTTCAGTATAATTCATCATGCTCTGTGCTGTATATTAGAGTGTAATCCAGTCTATAGTTTTAATTTCTGACATGATCACACTTTCCCCTTGTACAAACCTGTCATAACAGAAAAATAGCTTCATCACTTTTTTAACTAATAGTATCTTCAACAATAACAGTAGAAATTCCAAACCTCAGATCTGAAGTCAGCAAATGTAGTGATAAGAACATACAAAAATGCAAACAGATACGTTAAGATTAAAATTTAACTTAATAATCAGTGGGAAGGATGTGTAAATTCCTAAACACTGCCTCTGGTTATGCCCAATATTATATATCTGGCAAGGAACCATACATAACAATATATAGCAAAAGTCAGCACAGTCAGTAAAGAGGAGAAATTAACAACTAAATACAAATATAAAGTAGAGGAACACTTCAACATTGGCGCTTCTTCAGAAAACTGAGGTAATAGTTCTGAGCTCCAAATACTTCCAACTAGCAAAAAGGCCACTCTGGAATGCAATCAGAGCTTCAATCCTAAATGTAAATCTTTGAAATCTTCAAAATCTCCATATTCTCCATGTTCTTTCCTTCTCTTCCTTGAGGCTCCTTGAAGCTCTTCCTAGTTCTTCTGTGTCCCTTTCTCCATCATTGACCACTAGCAGAGAATCCAAATGGTCCAGGAATGTTTTCCAATCATGCACACCCCACAGGGTGTCTGCACTTCTCTCCCTAATGAAAGGCTCTCCCACCGCTGAGACTACAAGGCCTGTTAAGGAAAGAAAAACAGGGCAGGAAAACAGCAGGACAAATTCTGCAGCAGAAGAACTTCTGGAAAAGAGCAAGAACTGGTAAGCAACTAAGGCAATGGTGGCATACCTTTAGAAAATTGAATAATAGCATTTATAGCTCTCTGCGTTGTTCAGTTTCTGAACCAGAGTGCATCCATTCTCCTGTCTCTCAGTCTTTCTCAGCAATGTAATTGAAAACAAAACTGTATATACAGCATTTTGTACTGTGGCTGGGAGAGAAGAATGATCTTTCCTGCTGGTACCAGAAATGTTTCACAACAAAAGGCATTGCTTTTTCAGGATGTCAGGTTCTATCAAATTGAAATAAAAGCATTAATACATTTGAGTTAACAATCAAATATGTTTTTTGACTGTCAGCCTCTGTGACCACACCTATATCAGGAAAACATAATACCAACTCTTACTTGGTTAATCATGTCACTTTGGATACAACAATGATCCAGATAAAAAGGTAGTGCCAAACTTTTTATTAGAGATGTTACAAAGCTTTAAATCATTATTTTTTTTTATTATTTATTAAACTCTAGGATTACAAGTACCTTAGAGCAGGGACTGCTCATTTACAAAGGTTCCACATCAAAGGATGTAAGGTAACATACAGTACATACAAAGGAAAATGATAGATTCATTCTATATACTCAGAGTTGATTAAGACAAGGTACATAGAGTAGGTTGTGGAGAGAGTCAGCAAAAGCCAGCATGAGTCGGATTTAAAGGTGGACTGAATATGGAGGGGAGGGAGTCAAAGTAGAGTTAGCAGGAAATGGCCATTGTCAGATGGTAGAGATGGATAGCAAGATATTTGTCTGGGTGGCATGGAGGCCTAGTGTCAGCTGAGAGGGGAAGGGTGGCTAAAGAATGGGGTGGGGGTCAGGTGATGGAAAAGAGGGGCAAAGCAGCCAGATTACAGAATACCAATGACTCAGGTAGGAGGTGAAGACCATTGACTAGGAGAGGCATTCACACTGCGTAGTTGAGGTAAGGGATGATCAAAGTTCCCTTTTAAAGGGATCAAGAGACATAGCATAAGTGCTTCCCTGTTAAGGGTATTGTACCACTGAGGAGCCCTGTGCATGAATGACCTCTGTCCCATAGTGGTCCGACATCTGGGGACATGGAAAGTCTGTTGTTGAGCTCTCCATATAGGTTGGGTGCTGCTGCAGGCAGTAAGAAGTTTTGCCACTCCTGGTGGAATATGCCCAAGGAGAATTTTTTTGGTGATTAGACAGGTCTGGTATTGAATTCTACTCAGGAGTGGTAGCCATTCAGCCTTTGCATATAGGTCGCAGGTGTGTGATAGGTGGGCGGCACCTTTTATGAGCCTACAGGCTTTAAGTGTCACAGATATCCTCCAGAGAGCAGTAGGGGAGGCAGAGCCATAGATGACTAGACTATAGTCAATAATGGAGGTGACAGAGCTATTTTTAGCCAGCCTAAGGGCTTCGGGTGTCAGGCAATGCTTGTGCTGGTGGAGCAAGCCAATCCGTATATTGGCTGCCTTTGCTACTTTACCAATATGATGCGAGTATGAAAGTGAGCTGTCCAGGGTGATGCCAAGGTATTTAAACTCAGGGACATACTCCAGTAAGATCCCCCCATGGTTCTTGATGTTGAGGAGCAAAAGTTTGTACTTGCTCCGAGGATTGTAAAATGTCATGACCTTAGTTTTGCTATAGTTTAGAACAAGTTTATGTGAGCTAAACCAATCTTCAACATGCCTGAAGTTGTATTGTAGGTGACTCTCAAGAAGTCTAGTATCTTGGTCCCTGGTAAATAGAACTGCATCATCTGCATAAAGTAGTAATCTCTGTTGGTGGACGCTTGGGAGACCATTAGGAAAGAGAGAAAAAAGTAACAGTCCCAATATTGACCCCTGGGGACACCAGAGAGGACTGGTTTTTCATCAGATGTGACTACAGCTACCCTGACACGTTGAACCCTATCCCCAAGGTAACTAGTAAACCAGAGCACTGCATCATTGGAAAGGTCAAGGGTGGACAGTTGATCCAGAAGTAGTGGGTGGTTAATGGTGTTGAAGGCCTTGGTTAGATCAACGAATACTACCCCCCACAACTGCCTTGGTCGAGGGTGTCATGGTGGAAACCAGTGATCAGCAACAGTACCCCGGTGGTACTATGCCCTTTCTGGAAACCATGTTGTTCTGGGCAATGGATTTCAGACTTGTCCAGGAATTCAACAAGTTGATCAGAAACTATTGATTCCAAAGCTTTTGATAAGGTGGGGGGAGGATGGAGATGGGTCTGTAATTGGTGTGTAGCAACTTGTCTCCAGTCTTGTGGACAGGTGTGATAGTTGCCTGCTTCCAAAGTGATAGGAATAGACCCAGTCTTAAGGATACATTAAAGATCCTTGTCAGGGGTTCAAGAATCTCATCCAGAACTAGTGCAAACAACTTTAGGTCAAAGGAGTCACCACTGTACCCGGGTTTGTTGATGGCCTTGCGTATATAGGTTCAGGCTCAATGCATAGGGATCACTTTGAAGAAGAACTGTGATATCACTAGAGATGTCTTGGTGAAATTTGCAAATTCCCCTCCATGTAAAAATCATCAAAGTTTTGCTATAAGCCTCAAAATTCACCTATGTGACTTTGCCATTTTTTTGCAAAATGTTCCCATGAACAGCTAAATTTCACCCGTGACTGGCAGGATTTCTCCTGTGAATGGCAAAATTCTGCTATTCATGGTGAAATTCTACATCTGCATGTGCAATTCTGCCATTCATGTGCAAAATTCTGCACTTCACAGACTGCTCAAAACTCCCGAATTGTACTAAATTCATGGATTAATTTACGAAGTGGAGTTTCCCAACTTCTCCCGTCTCTATTTTCTGTACAACATATGGGATCTCTATACAAAAATAAAGTCAATATACAGTACTTTTTAAAACTAATACATAATAAAGATCCATTTCTACTACATCAACAATGGCACAATAGCTCCCGATGTGCCAAAGTATTAAGTGCTGCTTTGTTATTAGTCTATTGACACTATGCTAAACAGAATAAAACAAAAATGTTTTTAAAGATTACTTGAAAAAGAAAATACCCAAACACAGTAGTAATTTCAAGTCTTAATAGGGCCTTAAACATGATCTGTTTTCGACGCTATACAAAGAGGAGGGAGAAAAGTAATTTCTCATGCATAGCATATTTTGCTATCAAATTGAATTACATTAGCAAATCAAGATTACCTTGAGAAGAAATCTCTCATACCTTAAGTAGTAGTGTTTCAGTGAAGCTGGACAATGCTTCTTATAAGTGAAAACTGAATCTGGGAGCATGGGAGTGGCTAGGCAATGTGCATGCATCAAACACACATATGCAAGTCCCCTAATTTTCTACAGCCCTTTGGAACCAAGTACTGTGGCAGAATTACCATTTGCTGCAGAACTTCTGTAGTAGAGGTTTGTAATTTCTCCAGATGTTCTGCAGCAGCAATGAACTGCCATGTCACAGCATCAGTTTGTCATCCTGACTTCACATTCACGACAATGGCTATGACAGTTGGGATGGGGGAATGCCCAGTAACACTAGTTAAAAAAAAACACAGGCTTTTAGAAATAATTTTATTTTAAACAAACTAAAAAAAATCTATCACTTAAGGTACTATCCTCTTGTAAAAATGAAATACACACCGGGGACCTTATTTGATAAATAAGTTATCTATATACTCATGCTGGTTACACCACTCATGAGGTCCCCACTGTGTATCACTTATATATTTATCGTCAGTCTTTAACATAGTTATTTTTATAAAATAAATTTCCCTTTTTGTGACTGTGAAATTGTATCCTTAGCCATACAGGTCCCTTTGGAAGTGGAATAAACAGAATAGAGAAGATATTGCAAGACTAATTTTTCATGCCAATCTACTTCTTCTGACACTCTACGTAACCCCATCAGTCCATGACATGCACATGAAACCCTTGTGAGGGAAGACTCCCCAGCCATCAAAAGGTGTCACTTGAATGACAGAACACTGCATCATATTTTCACAGATTTAAATTGGTGATGTGCGGCAGGGCTGCCCTTTCCATCCCTGTGCTGCCTGGCCAGCTTCCAGAGCTCATCCCTGAATCTGAGTCACTGGCACAGGAACACAACCACTATCCGCTGGCCCAACAGCTGGCCCTGCACACAACATTTCACTACAGCTTTTTAGGTAATTCTATCAACCCATGACAACATGTAATCAACAACACTGGCAACATATATACAGTGCAATTATTCATTTAGTAGATCTGTTATTTCTACAGGTCTACACATTATTATTCCACCTTTCTGGGCATAATTACTTTATTTTTTTTAAACAACAGGTTAATTCATTTTACCAGTTATTCATTTTAGACAGTATCCCTATACCTTAAAGGCACAAGTAAATCTGTACAAAGCAAGGTATGGAGTTAACAGGTCTATGCTATTGTCAAGTATTTGTTTAAGTTGGCCCTAGTGTAATAACTTAAGACTGAACATTTTATTAGGTTGTTGCACTTTTTTGAGCAACCATCACAGTACCTGATGTGCTGTGCCACTTTCTCTGGCAGTGGGTGCTATGGTAGGTAAGTGATTATTCATTTCTGTGGCAGAATGGAGCTCTGTCACTAGCTAATATAGGATTTGATAGCACTGACAACATCACATGCTGAGCATAGAGGGGTTTTGGATATAAGAGGAGGGGAAGGGAACCAGGTGCTATGGATAAACTATAAATAGTGGTAAAGAATCACCAAGAACCGTGAATTCTGCAATATTGCAGATATTCTGTGACAGTTCTGCACACAATTTTGCAGCTACAGAATTCTAGGGACCTTGCACATATGCACTGACATTGCCAACATGATGAGGTCTATGTAGCCACTGACAGACATGTTAGATCACAGGTCAACTATTTTTCACAGTCAACCTCCACCCGTCAGGAGTTAGATACTTGCTTCATTATAAAGAGTCTACACATTGAGATTACATGTCTGCTTGAATAAAATGTCATGGCAGTAGTGATGTAAGATTTTCCCCTCTTGATATTGCTTTTACTTTCCCCAATCCACGTGTGAAGTTACCATCTTGACTATATGCAGTAAATAAGGTTACAAAGACCCTGGATCAAATGCACTACAGGGCAGTGTGACAGGTGATGAAGATCCTTAGTGAGTCATTCTCATCCTTGCTGGTGTTTCTTAGATGTCTAATTCTGCAGATATTTGAACTGTTTTTACTTTGTCCACATTGGAGGTTACCTGTAGTTTTTAATGCTGCTGGTGACAAGAAAGCCATGTTTGTCATTTTAGGTATTTCATGTTCTGAGTGGATGAGTCTGTCCTTTAAAGTTTAGCTCTTGTTTGCAATTAATAAGGGTTTCTCCCTGAATACATCAAGACCCAGCATGATAGTACATTGCTGATGTTCAAAAAGGAATGGCAGAAGGTAGTAGAGACAAGTAGTTTTTTATTTGTATCCTTTTTTTCCAAAGCAATGTCTGTCTAGTGATTGCCTACCCTTAACTTCAGGACCCTCTTACCACCCTACCTCTTTGTATGAATCTTTCACTGAGATCCCCAGCAGCCAGATTATATTCAAGCTGCTTCATACATTTTTTTTCACACTGATGAACTGACCATAGGGTACATTATTAATAAGTTTTTTTTAGAAAGCTCTCAGCATGTAAGATTGTGATATCATCTGCATCTTTTTTATGCAGTCTATTACATAAATGACATCATCTTTAAACATTTCAGTCCTTAAATGGTACTGATTACATAATGTAGTTAACACACACTCTAAATCATTAAGAGGAGCATTAAGAAATGTTTCAAAATAATGCAGACTCTTGGAGCTGCCTGATATGACCAGTATATCATCAATGTATCACATCCATGTTACAATTCCTTTGGCAAAATTGATTTATACTGTTGTCAAAGTCAGCCATTAAAGGGGTACATAAGATAGAGCCATACTAGACCCCATAGCAGTACTCCTAATTTGGTAAAAATAAAACTGATCAAATTCAAAATGGTCCAATATAAGTACCAGTTGTGCCATGCTCAGCAAAAAGGATTAAGGTTCAGTTCAGAGTCATCTCTCTCCAAATGAGCTCTTTTAAAGGATACCATGTCTCCATAATGTCATTATCTCTCTCTCTCTCTCTCTCTCTCTCTCTCTCTCTCTATCTATATATATATATATATATATATATATATATACACACAGTATGCATTATATTTATATATATATATACACACACATACATATATATCTATATCTATATCTATATATATATATATATATAGTCATGGCAAAAAACTCAGTTTAATGCATCAGTTAGGGTTGTTCCACAGTAACAAAAGCAAGGAAATCTGGTGTTAGGGATGCCACCCCTACCATCCCACCCCCACACCACCACACCAACAGCCATTGGGGTGTGCATTGGGGTCATCGGCCTAACTCTCACCCCATTCCATGTGCTGAGATGGTGCAGTATAGGAGAATGGGGTATGAGTTAGGCATGATGATCCCAATGCACACCATGATGGCTGTTGGTGGAGGTGGGGTGGGGTGGGATGGTAGGGGTAAGCAGCAGTAACACCATTTCCCTTTTGTCATGCATTAAGAACAACCCTAACAATGCGATAAACTGAATTTTATAATTTCTCTCTTTTTTGAGAATGTGCACTATAAATAATGAATGGTATGTGGTGGTGGGAGGGCCCCGCCCTCCCACCATGCTTCCCGTTTTGTGCAATAACCCTTAAAGTAATGGTAATGCTAACAGTAATAGTAACAGCAATGGTAACAGTAATCCTAATGGGAACATTAATGCTAACAGTGATGCAAAGCTAACGGTAATGGTGACAATAACAAGAACAGTAATGATAATGAAAATGCACAAGCAAATGTAATGAAATTGGAAAAGGTAACAGTAACACAAACACAAGCGGAAATGGTAATGCCAATGGTGACATAAAAGGAAACAGTAATGCAAATGGTAATGTCAATGCAAGCGCAAAATCAAATGAAAATGATAACATAAATTGTAATGGAAATGCAAGTGCAAACATGAGCACGAACACAGATGGTAATGCAAATGGCAATGAAAACTAAAACGGTAATGCAAATGGAAATGCAAATGCAAGTGCAAATAGAAATGCAAATAGTAAATGCACATGGTGATGTAAACAAAAAATACTAATGAAAAGGGTACTAGAAATGCAAATGGTATCAGTAAATCAAACACAAATGGTAGTGCCAATGGTGACTCAATAGGAAACAGCAGTGGTAACAATAACGCAAATGTAAGCGCAAATGGTAATGCGCACGATGATGCAAATGGAAATGATTACACAAACGATAACAGAAATGCAAGTGCAATTGTAAATGCAAACAGTAATGGTAATGCAAAAGGTAATGGAAATGCAAATGGTAACGGTAATACAAATGCAAAAGCAAATGCAAACAGTAACAGCAAAGGCCAGGCCCAAGGAAACAGTAATACAAGCAGTAACGTAAACACAAGTGCAAATGCAAACAGTAATGGTAACAAAAATGCAAACACAATGGTAACACAAATGGTAATGAAAACACCAACGGTAATGGTAATGCAAATGCAAACGGTAACAGCAATGGTAACGTCAAAGGAAACAGTAATGCAAATGGAAACGGAATTGCAAATGAAAACACAACCACAAATGGTAATGCTCACAATGACACAGAAGGTAATGATAATGCAAACTGTAATGGGAATGCAAGCATAAACGTGTATGCAACGCTAATGGTAAAAGTAATGCAAATGCACACATGAACAGAAATGATTACACAAATGGTAATGGAAACACAAGTGCAAATGTAAATGCAAACAGTAATGGTAACACAAACGGTAATGGAAACGCAAATGGTAATAGTAATACAAACAGAAACACAAACACAAATGCAAATGGTAATGGCAATGGCGAGGCACAAGGAAACAGTAACGCAAGCGAGAGCGTAAACACAAGCGCAAATGCTAATGGTAACGAAAATGCAAATGCAAATGGTAACGAAAACACCGACAGTAACAGTAATGCAAATGGAAACACAAACACTAACAGTAATGGCAATGGTGACATCAAAGGAAACAGTAATGCAAATGCAAATGAAAATGAAAATGCAACCCGAATGGTAATGCACACGGTGACGCAAAAGTAAATGCTAACGCAAACTGCAATGGGAACACAAGCGGAAATGTGAACGCAAATGCTAACGGTAAAAGTAACACAAATGCACACGCTTTGCATCCCAAAAAGGTGTATTGAAAATTACAGTGAATACAAAGAATGTAGGCACAATAATGGCCCTCGGACCAGAAAATGAGTACTTGGAATACTAAATTGCTTATACCTCAGGAACCATACAATGCAGGAAAAAAAATAAAATCTCATATTATATTGTTTATGACTTTCCAGGATAGGGGGCTAAGAATTTTTTTGATGAAAAGTTCGTATCTCAAACCATTTTCAAGATACAGGACCCGAAAGTCACGGTGGACACCGTAATGTTAAGCTATAGGAAAGATTTTTAACTTCAGAGTGCCGTAACTTTGCAGCCCAATTATATTTTGCCACCAAACCATCAAAAGGCACATCTGTGTAATGTTGGATTTCTTCCCTGCAAATTTCAGCCCAAAAGACCAGACTGTTTTTGTAGCAGGGTGGCAAAGATTTCCTATTGTGTTGGGCATAGTGTTGCAAAGTACTTTCACAAATCATGAGCACTTTCACAAAAAAAATCATGAAAGTGTCACATATGCAAAAGTACTTTGTGACACTACTTTTTACAAACATTTAAAAAACATATTTCTGTGGTGTTTTACCCCCAAAAAAGACATGCGGAGCATCCTCAGGGCTCAACTAGGTGAACACAACAAGAATTGTGTTCCTAGAGGGTCCCAAATTTAAATGCCAGGCATTTCTCTGACCACCAACTGAAAAAAAATGGCTGAATCACAAAAGTAAAAGGTTAATTTGCGACATTAAAAACTGCATTTGCGACACTTTCGCATATTTTGTTAACTTTTTCCATAGACTATTTTGGGATTCAGTGTTTTTTGAATAACATTTCAACCGTGTAATATTTTTTTACAAAATCTTCAAAAGGCACATTGGGGACACCAGTTGCATGTTCCCTGAATATTTTGGACTGACCACGTCAAACATGCGGGCCATAGGCGTGAGCAAAGAAACACACAAAAACCTGTAATTTATGCATTTTTTGGTGCTCTGTAGCTCTGTAACCATATATCTGACTGTAACAAATCTTGGCAATTCCAGTGAACTGTGGTACCAGACTGTGCACTCCAAATTTCAGGCAAATCCAACATATGATGGAAAAGTTATTAAGCTGCCAAATTTAAGATTTAACCATAAATGGGGTACTCAACCTTAAGTATACTTGCACTACCGTGTTAAACTTCAGTCTTTCCACTTTAATAACTTCACAACCATTAAATGGATTTGCATGACATTTTCCATGCACAGTTTTGAGGTGGAGATCTTTTGATATGTTTAGTTTTGTTCTGGTCAGATGTGAAAATTCTGAGATACAGATGATGCAAAAAGTAAATTTTCCAGGATCCCACCCCCCATTTGTTTGAATGGATTTTCTATGAACTTGGCTAGTGTTCAGACAGTTTGGAATTTTGGCCTGATGTTTTTTGGCTACAAAGGAGCTGTGCCACAGATGCACATTTTGCTTGTTTGGTGAATAAATATTAATCCATTTCAAAGTTATATAATTTTGAAATTTTGAATAACTGGTTCTGAGCATGCTCAGTAAGCACTTAAAAATAGTTGTATGAAACAAAAAAGAATGATGTGTTTTATGGAGTCAATCCCTTTTTGTGGGTGGCAAATCATTGTTTTGTTTCCCACCATTTTGTTTCTGTTTTCCCATAAAAATTCAAATTTGAAAACCCACAAAAATCACATTCCTGAGAGCGGCCATCACATGTAGCTTGCTTAACCCCCTTAACTGGATTCTGCACTTAATTGTTTAGAAATACCCAGCATGTTGCTTTTTAACATTATAAATCTTATTTTTGGGGTCATAAGAAGGCAATGTTGAAATTTTGGGGTCAAAATATGTAAAAATGTCAACATTATGCGCATACATTGAAATTTTGCTATGCTCTCTTGTAACTTTGGCAGTTTTAAATATTTGGACTTGCTTTCATCCTTGTTTTACTACAAATGCATGTGCAGGGCCCAGAGGCCCATGCATGTTCTTACCAACATATATGTATGCATCTACAGAGGAATGGGAGTGCAGGAGCCAGAAGGCCCTGCACTCACATAGAGAAATGAAGATACAATTATACTATCTCAAAGAGCAAGGAAATTCTTTAAAAAAAATTTGTTGATGCACTAGTTAAGGCTAATGAGACAAAAGTAGGGAAATGTGGCATTAGAGTTTTCAACCTTAACACCTCAACCCCACCTACCAGACAGCAACAGGAAAAAAAAATCCTGTTTCACATCTCCTGTCATGTGTCTTCACTAATCAGTCATAAGATGTGTCTTGTGGTTGTCAGCCCTAATGCTCACCATATTCTCATATACTCTACACATCTCAGCTTCTTTTATGGTCAAATGGGATGAGAGATAGGGCTTACAACCCCAAGCACACCCGATGGCTGATTAGTGAAGACACAGGAGAGGTGAAACACTAATGTTTTTTCCTGTTGCTGTCTGGTGGTGGTGGCAGTGTTTTAGGGTTGGAAACCCTAATTTAACACTTCCATACTTTTGTCACTTCAACCCTAACTAGTACAGTAACAAAGTTTTTGCAAATAATTTTTTGACTTTTTGAGGCAGTATAATTGTATTCCCATTTGTCTGTGGTAGCACAAGACCCTCTGGGTTCTGAGCTTCCATCTCTTCTTAGATGCATACATATATGTTAGTGCGGCAGTGTAGAGCCCTCTGAGCTCTGCGCTTGCATTTGTAGTAAAACAGGGATGAAATTATCAGCATAGCCTTCTTATTACCCCACCTCATGAACATAGTAATGAAAATTTTGAAATACCCCCAAAATGTATTCTGTGCTACCACAATGCCATTGGGCACTACAGGTGCAAAAGCATAATTTGGCCAGAGTTTGAAAAATGATAGCTGCCACATTCAAGTGGTGTAAAAAGATGTTTTTGTTGAAAACTTCAAGTCACAATATTTAAAATTCCCCAAATTACAAAGGAGCTTAGCAAAATTTCAATGTATGTGCCTAATTTTGGCATTTTTACATATTTTGACCCCACAATTTCAACACTGCCTTCTTATGACCCCAACCAAAGAACAAGGGTGGTAAAAATTCTCAATTCCTGCCTGAAAGGCAATTTTGCCAAGTGACTGCAAAAACTGCATTTCCAGCTAGATTTGCATAATTTCCCTGACAGTGTTAATGAGGTGTCATCTCAAAAAGGCCATGTTGAACATTTGATGAAAAAATATGCAAAAATGGCAAAGGTATGCACCAAAGTTGAAAACCCCATTGAAATACATTGATTCCACATTCAAAAACATATCTTTTTTGTGAGTTGTCATATGAAACAAAAATCTTGTTCTGTATCATAATTCACAAAACAAGATTTATAATCCTAAAAAAAAAACATTTTAAGGGCATTTCTACTACAGTTAAATGCAGAATCAAGTTAAGGGGGTCCCCAAATGCAAGCTAAATGTGTTGGTTGCTCTTAAGAATGTCAGTTTTGTCGGTTTTCAAATTAAAATATTTATGGGAAAACAGACAACAAGATGGTGGCCAATGAAACTATGATTTTCCCCTCATGAAAAAGGATTGATCCCATACAAAAATATTCCTTTTTTGTGTCCTACAGCTATTTTTAAGTGCTTACTAAGAACGCTAAGAACCAGTTATTCAAAGTTTCAAAATTAAATAACTTTGGAATGGATTAATATTTTTTCACCACACAAGCAAATGGCACATCTGTGGACCAACCAACTTCTACTCAGAAAGTTTCAAGCTAAGATTTTAAAGAGTCTGGGTGCTAGCCAAGTTGAAAGAAATTTTTTCAAACCAATAAAAAAAATCTTGAAAAATTCACTTTTTGCACTACCTGTATCTCAGAATCTGCACATCTGGCTGGAACAAACCTTAGCATGTCAATAGATCTACTACAGAAGACCACACATGCAAAATGTCATGCAAATCCTTTGAACATTTGCTAGGTAATTAAAGTGCACAAATTTGGGGTTTAACATTGAAGTGCTCATAGAATCCTATTGGCCTGACCACGCCACTATAATAGATGAACAGACAGACAGGTAGGTATAGCTCTTTCACAACAAAGAGGGTTAAAATTACTCTATTTCTTTGTGTCAATTATACTGATTACATCGGTGATATTCTTCATTCCATGCAATGCTCATAATCCTGTAAAACCACTTAATTCTATTATAAGGCTGATGGATAACTATCGAGTCATTGGGATGAATTTTCAAACCTCGGTCGCAAGCTGCGACAATGGCAGCTTGCACCGAGTGATAGTGTGTCCAGTACCCTGTGGCCGATTTTAAATGGAGCATGGTTCCAGAGCCTAAGTACTGCTGCTTGTGGCAACTGAGTGGGTAGGCCAAATGGATGGCACACCCAGAAGTAGTGCCACAAACACTGTGGGATGGTGGGGTTGTAGCTACACCCTTCCAAGAGGACATGGTGTTGCCCTCCCAACACCAAGCCCTGATGTACCCATAAGCAGTACATACAGAACACAAATAGAAATACTCCCTGGTGATCTAGTGAACCCCCTCCCCAACCTGATCTACCTCGACATGGAAATAGTTATAGAAGATACTTCCTGGTGATCTAGTGGCCTCCAACCCCTGCAAGTAGTGTCAACCACCCCGCTCCCCCCATTCTAGGCCATTAGCAAGCAACCGACAAAGCCCTCTGAACACCACCACAGCTGGCTGCTGAATGAACTGTCAGAGTGCATACTGTACTGTTCATTTGGCAGCCAGCCATGGTGGTGTGTGGAGGGTTGTGCTGGTCACCAGATAATGGCTTAGGATGGGGGCAGCAGGTTGGGAGGCACTACTTGCTGAGGTGGGGGGCCACTGGATCACCAAGGAATATCTTTTATAACTATTTAAGTGTCAGGGTAGATCAGAGCAGGAAGGGGGCACTAGATCATCAGTGAGTATCTTCTATAACTATTTAAGTGTTGGGGTAGATCGGAGTGAGAGGCCACTAGATCACCAGGGTGTATCTTCTATAACTATTTAAGTGTTGGGGTAGATCAGGGTGGGGGGCTACTAGATCACCAGGGAGTATCTTCTATAACTATTTAAGTGTCAGGGTAGATCAGGGTGGAGAGGGGGGCACTAGATCACCAGGGATTGTTTTATTACTGTTACATGACATGTAGAGGCAGATCAGGGCAGGCAACATAGTGGTACATACTGGACAACTCTCCTAGGGGATGTCTAAGTACTGTTAGACCAGCCCTTGGCTGGTCTAACAGTACTTAGTACTTTGTCCCTGGGGAGGGCTTTGAAAATTGGGAATTCAGGGTTGTGGCTAGCCCCCTAGCACCATGCCACAGCTACTTTTGTGGTGCAAGGCTGGTGCAAGGACATTGTGAGGTAAGCAGCCTGTTGCTTGACACAGGCTGCTTTCTAAAATAGCACGGGTGCTGCACTCAGCACAAGGTACTTGTTGCATCCAACATTCTAAGGGCTATGAAAATCTGGTCCATTGTTTTCCATTGACTGACTGCCCCAAATTCTACAGCTGGGTGCTTCTGCCTACAGCCCTTTTGCTGTCATCATACCGTCTAAACCAAATCCCACTACTTTTACAAAAATGTTAATGTTGGAGATGATAATACCTGGAGGTACAAATTTTGATTTGTGTCTAAGGACCAGATCCAGGTCTTTATACCTACTGACTGAGTATATATGTTTATTTGATTGTGTGAATAGGTTTCAAGTATAGAAACATTATTTTATTTAACATTTCTTAAAGTATCTATGCATATCTAGGTTAATGGTTACACAATCTTTTCTGTTATGTGGACAGAAGAAAGACCCTTACTTAAAAGCTGTCCTTCTTCCAATGTTAATTATCTTTTAGATATGTTGTAAAGAACTGTTTAAGTCTGGTTTCATTACTGTTTCCTGTTTTGCACCCCTTTCAGTTGTTTCACACCCATTGGGGAAGGCCTAGGCCTCAGAGTGCCTACAGGCAACTCTGCTACTTCCATCACTGGTGGTAATATCAGTGTGCATGCATACTGTATTTGACACACACATTGCTTGGCTATGCACATGGTTATAGATTCAGTTTCTTCTTAAGGAAAGCAGCAACCAGTTGCACTAGCTTTCACTCTGATGTTGCTGGTGATAGCCACACTAAAATATTGACAGTTAAAGTAAGAAAGATTTATCCTCAAGGGAAACTTGTTTTCTAAAAATTTATGTTAGCAATATATAGTATGTGTGTGGGATTACTTCTCTCCCTCTTCTTTGTACTGAGATTAAAATGGAGCATTGTATGGCCATATGAAAATTTAAAGTAATTACTTTGTTTCTGAATGTGCTTCTTTCTAGAAATCTATGCAATTTTTTTTTTGCTGTTCAGTATAGGTTTAGTAAATCAGAAACAAAGATACACTCATTAATTTGGCACTTTGTGAGTTATTCCATTCCTATTTCATCAGTGGCAGTGGCTCAGTAAGCAGCATTCCCACCTCTAGGGGCAGAACATTGGAAGGTTGTGGGATTTCTTCCTTCACTAGGTACTTGAGATAACACCCATCAGAAACACTGTAGTGCAGTGTGTGTGGGCCACTGTATTGTTGAGGTGCCACCCTTCAGATGAGCTATTAAACTGAGGTCCCTTCTGCCCGTCTCCAGAGTCACTGTCTAAGTGGGGGTAAAATATCTCATGACACATCTAGAAGAAGAGTAGGGAAGTTACCCTGATGTCATGGCCAACAGTTCCCCCGTCAGTCAAAGAAGTTCATACAACCCACCCCCCAGGATGCACATGGACACAAGCTATCAGCATAGTGCGCATTTCCTGGTTAAAAAAATTCCAAATCAATAAAATTTCTGAGATTATAGAAGTGATGCTTTAGCATGTACAGTATTTGTTCAGTTTGTTTACAAGTTCTGTATTTTGACTGCATTTTTATTTATAGATCCCATAGGTTTTAGGAAGCATTTAACATTACCCTTACCTATGAATCATTGTTTTGTCCAAAGGGAGATGCTTAATCATGTGCTACTTGATAACTCTTAGACTATTTGTTCTGGTGTAGGTGTATTTGCAACAGCTGACTACCTTCGACATATAGGTAGACAGTATGTGATTATGTAAACAATTATATACTGTATTTATGTCATTGTTGTATTTTTACAGATCCTGCAGCTTGAGGAAGCAACATTTTTTGTTGTGAAATGTGCTGGTACTAACTGATCTGATCATTCTGCACTTCCCCCTCCAAGAAAAATGCATATCCTGTAAGTTCAGGATACAGTGGGAAGGGTTGACCTTATAAGGTTTAAAAATGGATGCAGGGAGAGGGAAGAAAACCTCATGTGCCAGGGAAAAAAGCAGAATGTGACAATAATATGCTACAGAAGTATTTTTCTGTATTTCTCAGAATCATTAAACCCTCACATTTTGCCCAGCCCCGGGCAAAAACTTATTACTAACATTGGAATGCAGACCACATAAAGGAGCATCATTTGATCCCTCTCACTCACCTGCCTGCCCCCAGCTGCTCACTTTCCAACCCCACCTCCACTTACTCCACTGGCCACCTCCACTTGTTAGATCACCCCTGCCTACTCCACTGCCCTGCCTTCTCCCTTGCATTGGATTTTTAATCCTTAACTTGGTTTAGTAACAAACCAATGCCAACAAATAGTAATTTTCCCTTTTCTTCCTGAGAACTATTGCTGAGTCTGTCTGCTGTTGCTTCAGAGTCTGCTCTATTGTCTACAGACTTTTAAGTTGTAGCCATTAGCTGAAAGCTACTATGTAACTGAGTGCAAATTTGGAATCCTTAGTTTAGAAAGCACTTCTGTACTGCGCTGAACAAGTCCCCCCCCCCAACACAAAAACAGTTAGGGACTGGAAGAAGTCTGTATCCCAATACTTCTGTTTGGGGGTAGGACTACTGTGCTTGAATAACCCAGGGATAACCCCTGCCTGGCAAACCAAAGAAAGTGAATCTCTACTTCCTAGTCTCACCCCACAGTCAATCAGAAGACTTTAAAGGTGCTAGTTCTCATGTATACCATTTACACTAATATGCCAGGTCATACCCTTCTACCCCCAGCTCATACTGTAGGTAGTTAGGGACCAGAAAGAAAAGTGTTAAAGGACTGCATGGTGCCATACAAACAGAGCCAAAGGGTTGACTGGCAGCAGGTCACACACACCACAGACATCAAGAGGTGCTCACTCAGATGATTCCCCAATTCAATATTTATTGTATATAGGCAGTAGCATACAACGCACATGCCTTTCAACACCCTTGGCTGTCACACAAGTAATAAGAGTATCTGATGAGATTTGTGATTGTGCACCTGGGTTTCGATATTCACAGTTCCACACTGGAAACACAGGGCTACATTACCGCAACAGTTTATAGTAATACAACTACAAATAAACAAGAATAAAATATTGCAATATATTTTAACAGCCAGAGAGTGAGCTGGGGTTGTGCACCAGCAGTACCAACCATTTAAATTCTGCAAGTTTTATTTTGAGGATTTTTAATGGTTGCTAAAATCAAAATAAATTTTCCATTTTAAAGATTTGTAAGAGTTATAATTTTCTGCTGCCACGTGCACACACATGCTTTTAAGTCTGTTTTTGCTGCTCTGCTTTTGGGAAAGAGCTCTCTTAGCAAAACACATGAGATCCCCACAACATAAGCTTGGACTAACAGCCAATAGTGACACTGTAGATAAACAATAGGGGGGTACTTTACTGTTGATGTGTTGTCCTTCTGACGGGATGTTAAACCAAGGTCCCTTCTGCTTAACTCTAGTGGTTTTTCAGGGAATGTTAAAGATATTATTATCATAAAAGTATTTTTTTTATTAAACTCACCTTACCAAACATACTTTATCATGAAAGTATATTGTTAAAATATACAGGACAATGACAACACATCCTGACATTTAATAAGACTAGAAGTTGAATGATAATCACTTTACATTCTTCTTTTCTTAAAATCCAGTTAAAGCCCCTAAACACATACCTTATCCAACCATTACATGCACCCATTTTGGGTAAGTCCATGAAAAGGGGTTACCAAAGTGTGACATAATGGTACATTTTTCAAGTCCACAATAAATCTGTTTTAATAAGCTTGTCAAGACACTGTAACCCGAGAGTGAAAAAGGGACTAAATTGTGAGATTACTTCACGGCAGAATTTTGAGAAAAATCACCTCCAGTGTTGCGCGTGCAATGGTGGACACCAAATGTTGCATGTGCAACAGTGGACACAACAGGTCTTTAACTTGAAAAAAAAAACACTTTACTTTTCTTTACTTTATTTTACTAAGCATTTCAAGACACTATGACCCAAGAGTGAAAAAGGGACTATGTTGTGGGATAACTCCATATCACAGTTGAGAAAAAAGCACCTTCAATGTTGCACATGCAATGGTGGACACCAAACATTGCATGTGCAACAGTGGATACCCCACAACTGTTTAAGTTAAAAAAGTTAAAAAAGCATTGCCTGCACCACTCTCTCACCAAAGTCCTGAAGTACTTTAAAGACACCATCACAAATTAAAATCACTACTCAAAAAAACTGGATGCTTTTACTGAAATGTTGGGGAACATGTAAAAAATGCAATCTGCTTGGACACCGATGTTCCACATGTCACATAAAACTTTGAATGAACCAGAAATTTGATATGCATAGAAAAACTAAGGTGAAAATGTCTTAATTAACAAAAGACAACACCAGATGCAGTTTTCAACATAACTTTACTGAAGTGCAATTAAAATAAAGTCTGCATAGAAGAAGTGGAATGTGCTGTGGTTTTACATGTCAAAATGTGCTTGGGAAAATCTGTGACATTTTGTAGCTGGACATTGAATAAAAATAAAATGGGTGTACCTGGGTTTTTCAAACTATAAAAGATGGATCTATACTGGTGGCTACGCTTTAAATTAGCTTATCATGACTGCAGTGGCTGATTTTTTAAAATCAATGTACAAAGTATTTGGTACATTGGTACCCCCAATTCATGGAATTACCCACCTACCTTTTGTCTGTTTTCATAGCCTCTATTTTTGACATATATCAAAAAGCACACTCCCCCAGAAGATAACACAAAGCTCAGCAGAACACATTAGTGTCACCACCATCATTGGCTGCATGTTTTAACTGCTGCTGTATGGAGCCGTTGGCAGGGATGTTGTATCCTGAGATTGCCCAATTTTTTTTTACTTGGTCTCTGTCCTGATGGGCACCTGTGGGAAGGAATGGAGGATTTTCACTTTTATTCAATGCACCATATGAAACCCCTCCTCAAAGAACATGTAAAAAGGGTAGGTACAGCTGAATTTTATTTATTTATTTAGTTTTTGTTGACCGGGTAAGTGCACTAGACAAATTCTGCCTATTTTCAGGCACGGCCTGAAGGAGGGGGATACAGATGAATGACAACTGACCTAGAACCAGACTAAGCAGTTGGTATTTTCAGTGAATGAGGGAAATTTGGCCAGGACACCAGGGAAATTCCCCTACTCTGCTGCTGCATTGTTGCCAGTAGGGGGTTGCACTGTGTCTGCAGGGTGGCAGATGTTGCACAGCCTTGTATGGAACAGGATGTGCTGTTGGTGGCTCCTGCTGCGATTTCAGCAGTAACGACAATGGATGTTGTCCCTGAGGTTGGAATGTCTTGTGCTCCTGTTATTGATGGTATTGTCTACAAGGTTACTGGTATGTCGCCAGTTCAGGAGATAGCGGCAGAAATAAATGTTATGCTTGACTGTCCTTTGCTACCTGTTTCTGCACCAGATGACCCAATTGTTGCTATTTCTGTGGGTCTTGTTGCTATTACAGACCCTTTTTCCCCACTTGAACTTCTGGGCGTGGGTCCTGGCTGGAGTGAGCTGCCTACTGGTGCATCAACAACAGTTACAGCCTCTTCTACTTCGCAAATGGTGCGAAAACAGTTTGGACTAAGGATAGATTCATCGGACTTTCTTTTGGATTGGTGTGCAGATGCTTCCCTTTCTAAATCTGGATGAACTCGCATGGCATCGGGGAAATGGATTACGGACCCTGACTGGATGGACAGTGGGCCTAACTCCTCTACTTCGATGCATGCCACTGACCTGAGCTCAGGTATACAGTCTGGACATATTTTTGCTCAAACCAATGTTAAAAAAGGTGCGCACCAGGTTCAGGATAATGCTGAGGCCTCTTCTGGCCCTAGTACATCCTCGGGGGGGGTTGGTCAAAAGGAAGCAAGGTTGGCCAATTCAGACAGAAATACATGTATTCCTATGGCTGATCTATTTAAAAACAAATTAGAGCAGGATCCTAGGATGAATGCTGTGAGGCTGCGATAGGGGGTGGGCTTTCTACTCATCCTGACAGATATTATATCACTAATCAGTTACTCAGAGGTTCTATGATCTTTTATCCTTCTGACTTGTATGCCCTGATTAATGTCTCTGGGGAGGATTCTTTTGTTATAAGTTTTTGACTTAATAGCAGTTTGGAAAAGTTTTTGGAGAAATATTCCATTCTTAAAACTACTCTCTTATGGACTCCCTTTTTTGCTATCCCTCTTACTAGACCACAGATTAGATATGTTACCATCATGTTCTGTAATGAAGGGGTGAATGTCAGTGATATTTATCACTGGCTACAAAATCGCTGTGATATTCTTGGCCCTCCCGAGGCTCTTCTGGATTTAGAAGACATTTGGACTGGGGGGTGGAAAGTTAAAGTTAAGCTATTTCAGGTTAATTCAGATATCATCCGTTTACCTAACAGTTTTTTTCTTGGGAAAGAAAGAGGAGTTTGTTTTTATAGTGGACAACCAAGGACTTGCTATAAATGTGGCTCTCAGATGCACATTAGTAGTTCTTATGACATGCTAAAATGTTCTCTGTGTGGGGGCTATGGACATTCTGTTGACTTATGTGAAAACATTTTTCAATGTAATTTGTGTGATGAGAAGGGACATGCATTTCATCAGTGTCCTTGGACCAAATGGAATAGGGCTGAAGGATGGGATCACGATGATCTAGTTTGTAGGGCCCAGGAAAAATGCTGGGATTCCACCCCCCTTCTGCTCCATCTGTCTCACAACCTGAGTCTGCCCCTTCTGAGAACTCTCGTTTATTACACCCTCCTGATATTTTTTCCCCTATAGCTCAGCCTTCTTTACCTACCATACAGGACCCTGCTCCTCCTCCTCCTATTTTAGGGACTGACACTTCCACCACTGTTAACAATCTACCTGTTGAGACTTCCATGGCCCATCCCTTATTTGAAACTGTTAAGAGTCATAGATTCACTAGGTCCTCTCTAAAAACTCCCTCTTCTTGTCCCATTCCTACAGATAATATTTTCCCCCCTTCAAGATGACTTGGGGGGATTCTGATTTAGAGTCAGATACCTCACACAGGTTTGAGCTGGTTACAGAGGATTAGGAAAGTAAATCTACTGAAATATTTAAGAAACAAAAAGAGAAAAAAGGGAAGAAAAGGATGGCTAGTAGCAGTCTAAAGGGAGGGCCTTAATTTTCCTACAAATTAGATGGCTACTTTAAAGATGGGGTCTTTTAATGTCTGTAGTTTAAAGGCCTATAAGAAACAGATATCTATTTTCTTTTTTTGACTCCCCTGATGTAGATGTCCTATTTGTTCAAGAAACACGCCTCTCCTCTCTTGCTGAGGTAGAACAAATAAAAAGACGATGGCACTGGGGCCCTTCTTTATGGACTTTTGGTCTAGAGGCCGCAGATGGGATTGGTATTTTATTTAAATCTACTAAATTTCACGTTACCAGACTTATTGATGTTCGGCCTGGTCGTGCTTTGGTGCTTGATTGCTCTCTTGGGGATTTTTCCTTCTGTCTTATTAACCTCTATGCTCCTCAGCTTAAAACTGCTAGAATTGAGTTATTTGATGAAATTGAATCCTTTTTATATACTAGAAAACATATTGTTTGGGGGGGGCAACTTTAATTGTACCATGGATACTAAAGTTACTGGTGCCACACAGAAGAAAATGTATTGCGATTCACATGCCTTACTACATATTACCTCTGGAGCCAGTGTAAGGGATGCTTTCCAGACCTTACATAAAACTGGGACTGGGGCTACTTATCATAGGCATATTTATGCTACCCGTATTGATATGTTTTTTGTTTCAAAATATCTCATCCCTATTTTTTGTATATCTAAACCCTCGGAATTTTCAGACCACAATGTTTTATTTTGCACTTTAAGTTTATCTACTCTCCCTCCAAAAATATTTTCCCCTCATCATCGATGGCGGTTCAATATGTCCCTTTTAGATTCCCCTCCTTCTTTTTTCTCATATTGAGGTTTTTTTTGCAGCCCGGGACTCTATTATGTAATCCTATGATTCTTTGTTGGATAGGTGGTCAGATACCAAAATGAAGCTTAAACAGCTTATGCTTTCCATTGGCAGACACAAAGCCAATTCTAATTATTTGCACTACCTTCTTTTGAGAAATCAATTATATAAATTAATGTCTTTCCCACCTTGTGATCAAGTAGGATTTAATTCTCAGATTTTTGAAATCAAGAAACAAATGAAACTCTATCAGTATGATAGGGCTAAATCTTTGGAGATGGAATTTAGATTTGGCATGAAGAAAACACCAGCATCAGATCCATATGTGGCATGTAAACAACCGTTAGATAAAACCCTGATGACTCACTTTTCCACATTAAATGGTACAGTGGTATCCACTGATTTGGAAATGTTAACAGTAGTACAGCAGTTTGTTAGTTCCACGTTTAATCCCACTTCTACTACTACTATTCCCTTATTTTCTGGATTTACCAAACCATTTCCCCAAATACCCGCATCCATGGCACAATGTTTAGTACAGCCTATTTTGCCTCAAGAGGATGAGGCTGCTATTTCACAGTTAAGTATTGGAACCTCTCCTGGAGTGGATGGCACACCCAATGATTTTTACAAAATGTTTTTGTCATATATGTCCCTTAGTTTTCAATTCTATGTTGGCTTCCTCTTCTCCCTTTCATGGTTTCAATACTTCTCTTTTACATTTTTTGTATAAATCTGGAGATAACACCCTTTTGTCTAATTGGAGGCCTCTAAGTCTTTTAAATAGCGATTACAAGATTTTGGCTAAAATTTTTAATAATAGATTGCTGATGGTTGCTGACATCCTTATTCATCCAGCTCAGACCTGTGCTGTTCCAAACAGATGAATACAGCACAATTTATATCTTTTGTGGGATTTGTTTGAAGCTACTACTAGACATCATCTTTCTGGGTTTGTGGTGGCCTTAGATCAAGCTAAAGCTTTTGACAAACTGCATCATGATTATCTTTTTCCCCTTTTATTGCAGTATGGTATTCCTAAACCCTTTGTATATTGGATGTCTTTGTTCTGTGCTACTGCGACTATTATCCCTACAGTTAATGGGATTTTTGGAATTGATGTCCCTCTCACTGTTGGTGTCAGACAAGGATGTCCCTTAAGCCCTCTTTTATATTCCTTTGTTTTGGATCCTGTGATTAGGCAAATACTTTGGGACAAAAGAATTATAGGTTTGGCCCCCTCCCTCTTTTCGCCACATAAAAAAATGATGGCTTATGCTGATGATATTACTTTATTAGTTCAGGAAGTTTCCTCCTTAACTAAGGCTTTGCAAATTTTTCCCCACTTTGGCTCTTTTTCTGGAGCTGTGCTTAATGTTGAAAAAAGTTTTATTTTTTCCTTGGATTTTGCAAGACCTACCTCTTTAGACACCTTAGAGATTCCAGTAGTTTCTACCCCTCACAAAATTTTGGGTATTTTGGTTTGGTTCAGGTGATTTAGCTACTTATAATTGGGATAAGCAGTTACAAATAGGGGAAGACAAGGTTCATAGATGGAAAGGTTGGAAATTTGGGAAGAAGAAATGGGTTTTGATTATCAAACAGTTCTTGCTTCCTGTATTCTTATTTTTATGTTATGTTTTCCCTCCTCCAGTGCATTTTGAAAATAGAATCCTTAGTCTCTTTTTTCAAATGCTCTGGGACAATAGATTAAATCCAGTTAAAAGGGACATTGCTTATTTGCCTATTAATAAGAGAGGGTTATCTATGATTAATCCTATTGTTTTTTTATCATTCCGATTTTTTGGTTCCTTTAATTATTTGTGGACTTTTGCTACCTTATCCTGGCAGTTATAGTCCCAATTTCTTTGGTCTCGTTATTTTGATAAATGGACATTATTACTTCCTTAAATTCTCTCCTCTGACTCTTTACCTACTTATGGCCTGTCTTCAATTAAAAAAATGCAGCAATGGAAAGTTTCTTTCCCTACACTGATGTCTTTACATAGGAAGTCTTTTTACACATTTATTGTTTATGATGTTCAAACAATTGTTTTACTTTTCCTGAATGTGCACCTACTAAAATATTGTTTGTTTTGAATAAATTAGTGGATTTTAGAATCCCTCCTCACATTTTGGACATTGTATGGATCTCAATTCAGGGAAGATTGGGTGTTCAGGACAATTTAAAATATAAATCCCAGACTGAGAGATTCTGCCCTAGACTTACGTGTCTTAATATAGAGGAGAATATGCTTTATTTTTTTATTACTTGTTCCTATAGTCAGCTCTTTTGGCAGGACGCAGCTTCACACTGGCATTTGCCTTTTCTAACCCGTATTTCTTATCAAACCATTGTTTTAGGTGATTACACTGGGGTGTGGAAGCCTTATCATAAAATTACTTTGAATTTTTTTTTTCATTTGTCCAATATTTTTTATGGCAGGCTCATTGTCACTTTGTATTACAGCAACAGCAAGCTTTGAATATTACCATTATTTCGCAAATTGAAGAAGGTTTGCCATCGTAGATTTTCAAAAGATAAAGTGGATGCTTTATGGAAACATTTTTTTCTTCTAAGTTATTTATATATTGTTATTTTGTTTTATTGTTTTATACAGACATTTCCCTTTGTATACTTGAGTATTTCTGATGTATTATTGTTTTTCTTGTGATGTTATGATTTTTTTTGCAATAAACTTCCCCTACTCTTTTTGATAAGTGCCATGGCATCTCTAACATCCACCTGAACTACCACCAATCCAGGCAGATGGGACCTTGGTTTAACATCTCATCCAAAAGATGGCACCTCAGAAGTGCAGCACCCCTCTCATACTGCTCTACAGTGTCTGTACTAGGATATTAACCCAAGTGCCAGATGTGGGAACTGAACCCACAGCCCTCTGATCTCCCGGCCTCAGAGGTGAGTGTACTACCTACTGAGCCACTGACACTGTTATTTGAATTGTGAACTAGTGTGGATTCCTGACATGGAACCTTTGTAAAAGATCCTTGGCTCAAAGGTAGTTGTAATCCTAGATACAAATAAACAAATAAACAGTAAACTAATATGCAAATTCCAATGCAGATCTTGTGAACTGCTATTGCAAAAGGATGCAGGACTGAAAGCATTGGCAAAGCAGACAATATTTATTTTGCTTGATGTAAAATTACTGTAGATGAGATAAATAACTTTGCTGTCAGTATCTCAAAGTCCCACTCAAAGTGTTTTTTTTTTTCCTCACAGTTGGGTTCACAGGCAGAAACTTCTGAAAATCTCCTACAATACCAGTAACTGTTTAGCAAGTTTCTATCTATTTAGTGCTACACTATAGTGTTGAATAGATGAAAACTTGTTGAACGGTTTCAGTGCCCCTATTTTCCAGCACAGTTACTTGAACTGGATTTAGTCATTTGAGGGATAGAAGCATTGGCAGAAAAGGTTTATTTATTTTTTATTTATTTATTTAAGTGAATCAGATACTACTCTGAGCCAGGGGCTCTTTTACAAAGGTTCCAAATCAGGTTACTTGAAACATTAGGATGGGCAGTGCTATTGTGCAAAAAAGAAATAAACATAGCAGCCAGAGTGCTTTGTCAATTATCAAAACATTACAATTGTGCAAATCACTTCTGTAACAAATTAAACAATATAGATTTGTTTAGGTAGCCATCCGACAGAGGGAGCTGAGGCCAGAGGCTGGTATAAAGAGGGAGAAAGAGAGGGAGTGAGGCATGGGTCAGGGGCAGGGGCAGTGAGGAGGTGTGTGGAGGGAGTAGAGGTGGAGGGAAGGAGTAGGAAGGGAAGTGTGGGGTATGGGGTGGCGGGATAAACCATTTAGGTGTAGGTTACACTCACAGACCAGACTGCTGCAAGAAAGAAAGAAAGAAAGAAAGAAAGAAAGAAAGAAAGAAAGAAAGAAAGAAAGAAAGAAAGAAACACTTTGAGTGGTATTGTGAGATGCTGAGAGCAAGGCTATTTATTTCATCTACAGTAAGTGTGTGAGTCCAGCAGAGAAAGTCTTGCCTGCTTAGTCACTGCTCTCAGTCCTGTGTTCTTTTGCAACAGCAGTGACAAGATGTGTTAGACATTCTGTATTATGCAATGGAATTTCTATTTACATGCTAAGCTGATTTAAAACACGGGGAGCGAAATTCCTACATTTTGATTGGTTCTTACCTGTGCATCGAATTCATTTGATTTACAGGTAAAAACAAGTCCCAAAAAGCAGGAATGCATTGTAGAAAATCAACAAACCATTAGAATGCTCATTTTTAAATTCTACCATTTGTTTTTCTAGTTTAGCAAGGAAAACATTACAGCACACACCCCTGGCTCTCACTAAACATATCTATTAATGCATTTTACACTACAAACATCAACAACCAGAATGTAAGCCCCTCATATTACTTGAACTACCCAAACTGTTTCTCATTATATCACGCTGCCACTTCTTAAAGTCTCCACCCACTCTCTCTCTCTGCTGTTAAATTATTTTTTGCATGTCACGCTGCTGCGCTTGACATTCTTTCAATCTCTGGCTGCTCTGGCTCTCACATTAAAACAAAAAATTGCACACCACTATAATTTTTTATTTATATTCAGTAATGCAAGAATAATGTCACAGACCTGTACAACTGAAGAGCCACATAGCTTGAATCCCACACTTTCTTGACTGGGACACACTTGCTTGCTACAATTGACAGGAATGGCCTGCCACACTGCTTCACCCACTAGCTGTTACTGAAGCTGCATCTGACAGTTTTTTGTGTCCTCGTTTTTTTAAGTACTCTTTGTCCCACTCATCCTGCTTGTTTTATAATAGGCTGTTGGGGGGATGGGAGAAGAACTACGCACATGGCTATTTGCACATGTGTGTGGGGGGAAAAGAACTACAGACATAACTGTTTGCACATGTGTGTGTGTTTGTGCACGTGTGTGTGTGTGTGTCTGCAGCTTCACCAACTTCCTTCCTGTATGTCCTGTAGCTTCTACAACCCCTGCCCACTCCTACTATTCTGCTGTACTGCTGTCCAGTTCTCTTTCTGTCTCCTTTTCAACTCTAGCAGCCAGAGCATCATCTCATTTGTAAAAAAAAGGAACAACTACAACAACACAATGGCAACAATATTTTGTTAATCAAATCAGGTAGCCATGCTAACAAGATCAAAAGCAACAAATATCATAGGAGGAGATGTTAATGCAACTGCACCCCCCCAAATAATGGCAATTATCAGCGATAAAAAGTAGATATTACAAGCCTTCAATAACCATTTTACGTCCTCAGGTCTAGCATTTGATAACATACCCGACTGTAGTCTGCATTCCCAGATTACTGTACTGCCTCCAGATGCCAGCCCCACTAATGCTGCCTTTTCTTTCTCACCTGCCTCCCTGAAAGAAGTTGAAGATCTTATCCTACATTTGGACACTAGGAAAAGCACCAGCACAGACTCTCTTGACCCCTGCTACCTAAAGATTGCCTGGCATGTCCTGGTTGTACCAATCACTCATCTATTTAATCTGTCTCTTTCACAAGGGACTCTTCCCCCATCTATGGAAAATTGCTCAAATCATCCCGCTATTTAAATCTGAGGATCCCTGCTATCTAAACAATGACAGGCCAATTTTTCTCCTGACCATTCTGTCAAAACTCTTAGAAAAAAATTTTGAATGCCCAACTCAGATATTTTTGTTTTAGGGCTGCAGGAGTAGAGCCTGCATCCCTCTTGCATTTGCTCTAAAAATGAGATACCATGGAACTTCCTTTTTGGAATTTTGCAATTATCCATCTACAACTGCAAAACTGTGCACTCCCCTCTGATTTTTGTTATTTGCTGCTCTGTCTTAAAGGCATTTGAAGGGAATGGGGATGCTACTGTGCCTCCCAATGTCTCAGAATATAAACAACAAAAAACTTTTGAAGCTGCTGTCTTTGTAGCCTTTCCATTTAACCTTTGCAGGGCTGCAGACTGAGCATCTGTCCAACTCAATCAAATAGAGTCATTCTAGTTCTTTCAGCAGCCTAGTGGTTAACTCATCTCATTAGTCACTTTGTGTCAGAGTAACCATGGAATTACTTTAACTGAATACTGACCAAGTAGCACATGGCTAAGTAGGCACATGCATTGATGTGGGAGACAGAGGAACACTGCCTGTTGTGGTATAGGAGTTTGAGCTTGATATTTGCTGATTTTAATTATGTGATCAATGTGGACTGGGAAGGATAGTTTCTCATCTAGGTGAACACCTATGTATTTGAAGGGCGGGACTTATTCTAGAATGTCACCTTTTTTTGGTACAAATGATCAGTAGGCAAGATTTTTTCTTATTACTTGGCAGTGAGAAATACATAGTTTTTTTTTTGTTATAATTGAGTAGGAGTCTGTTATGAGAGAAACAGTTTTAAAGGTTTATAAAGCTATCTTGTATTTCCTGAGTTACACAAGCAATAATATATGATGCGGTGTGGGTTACATGCTGATAAGAGCAGGCCTAGGGGTGTACTAAGGCACAAGGCACTTGCACTAAGTGCCTTATGCCCCTGGGTGTGCTCTTATCAGCATGTAACCCACACCTCGGAGTATGTTATTGCGCTTATATAAATGGGCTTCATCAGTAAAGAAGTTATTTAAAAATAAACATAAAAAGTAGATAAAAACAGTAAAATGTATGATTATGAAGTAGAAAAAAATAAAAAGCAGTTCCTGCTACTGTTTTGGTATGGAGCTGCTTAATTAAAAGTTGGTACAGGCTATGTTGTCTGTGATGTATGTGCAGTGGATAGCAATGCCATTTATAAAAAAAACAAGTTTGAAAAGTATTTTGTTAGCTGAAATGTTTTGTATTTTATCTGCCTGTCTCCCCCGCCTCGCATTTGAGCTAATGGCAATCAGAGCGAGCGTGTTCGGAAATTAATATGTGATATAGTAACTGAGGTTGTTCTCCTGTGTAACAGAGAGAAAACATTTGTTGTCTGTTTTTTTACAGGAATCTGCTGTTAAATTAATGTTTTTAAATGGCTGGGTGGGTAGCTATCTTGTAGCGAGTGTGTCCACTAGCGGGTGCCATAGGTTTTGTGGTTCATGGTCCCAGAAGTGTTAGAGTGAGGAAGATAAAGAAACCGTGTTTTTTTTTATTTTATTTTGTGGTTACACTTATAGAGTTATGGACTGCTGCAGGTGTTGAAGTAAGGCGAGGAGATACTGGGGGAAGGGAGAGGAAGCACGCATTGTGAAGATTTCTAAGTAGTGGCACACCAAGTGGGATTGACAGCTATGGTCTTCGATGCAGATGGAGACAAGCAGAGAGTATTTGATTTTTTTTTCATTACTGGTTGTGTAGGAAGAGATACCGTATTATAGACACTCACTGCTGACATGGGTTCTGCGTTTGTGTGATCGTGTCTCTGTCTGCTGCTGGTGGGGTTCCGTTTGGCTGGGATCATAGTTGAGTGGTGAGGAGCTGCAGTGGCTAGGAAGAGAGTGGTGGCATGGATGGATTCTTTGATGTGCTGCAGTTTGCTTGGCACTAGTGCTTGTTGACAGTATTCATCCTGATCAGGACACGGTTGAAAAAGGCTTTCAGCCAATCAGGATGGTTGATTTCTTTAGCCCATTTTATAATACAGATTGATGACTGCCTGACACAGTGATAACTACATCATTAGCATATAGCAGCACTTTTGCTAGGCAAGCAGAGGAGGTTGAGTTTATGGTTATACCAAACAGCAGAGGACCAAGGAGGGACACTAGGGGGACTCCCAGGGTTACATCTCTAGGGTCAGAAATGACTCCGCTAATTTTTACGCACTGGTTCTTGAAGACAGATAGGCCAGAACCAGCTTACTGCATCATAGGATAGTTCAGTTGCCAATAAGTTATCAAGTAGGATTTGGTGGTTCACAGTATCAAATGCCTTGGTGAGGTCTATAAAGATAGACCCCTCTGCTTTACTGCTATCTAGCACTTTGAACAGGTTGGTGGTATAGTCTATAAGCATGGTAGTGGCACTGAGTCTTTTTCAAAAGCCGTGTTGTTATGGGCACAGTAGGCTATACTTATCAAGATATTCTATAAGGTGGTCTTAAAATATCCGTTTGAGGGCTTTTGACAGTGGTGGTAGTTTGGAGATGGGTCTGTAAGTGCTCAGGCATATTCTAATACCAATTTTGAACACAGGGGTTGCAAGGGCAGTCTTTCACTTGTTGGGAAACACTCCAGTTCTTAGAGATAAATTGAAAAGTTTTGTATGTGGGAGTGCTAGTTTTTTTAATGTGAGGGCTATGAGCTTCATGTTGATATTATCACTTCCTATTCTTGTTTTACCCAGAACCTTCTTGATGTATTTAATTGCTTGATTGGTGGTGATTTGTTTGAGATAGAAAGGGGGGAAGTCAAGCAGTAGAGGGGGAGGGGAGTGGGGTTGCCTTAGTGGGAGTACTAGTAGGTTTGGTATTGAGGTACTCTCAGGGTAGTACCGTTCTAAGGTCTGTGAACACATTGTTAAAGGCATTAGCTAGTTCCAACAGTTCTTGAAATGTTCCTGCTTCTGTAATAATTAAATGAGAGGGAGCTCTGGATTCATGACCTGTTAAGGTTTTTAAAGTGCTCCAAAATTCCTCCCTTTCCTCCAGGTCTTCTGCAAATGTTTCTTGTAGTAATTTGCTTTTGCTGTCCTTACCAGTCTGGTACACCTATTGCTAGCTGCTTTGTAGGCAGTGAAGTCAGCCTGTATGCCAGCGTCCCTAGCCTTTTGCCATAGATTTTCATGGTGTTTCAGTCATTCTATGGGGGTGCCACAGAGCCACAAGTTGACTGTCCCTTTAACTTTTAAAGAATTGAAGGGGCAAAATACTACAGGTATTGTTGAAAATTGTGATAAAGTACTCTAGGGCTAGGTTTGTGTCATTGATGCTGTTAAAGGGGGGTCCTGTCAACCCATCTAAGATACTGCTTAAAACACTGTAGCATCCCTTTTCTTAACACCTTATTTTTGGTGTATGGGGGGACTCTTATTCCCTTGTTTGTCCTTAGGCATACCACTGGTGAGTGGTCACTCAGGAAGTCAGGGAGTACTGTGACTTCTGCAATGTGTTCTGGGCTGGAGGAGAGAAGCCAGTCTATGAGGGAGCTAGTACCACTTCTGTAGTTCCTTCTGGTAGCTTGAATGACCATTTGTATGACATACAGGCTAGTAATCTGATCATGTATGGGTACTGTATCTTGTGAAAACCAGTTTGTGTTAAAGTCACCTATGAGCACCTGCTCCCAGTTATGTTTTGCCAGCTTGATTTGATCAATAAACTGAGCAATGCCTGCCACTTGCTTAGCAGGGGGATGTACACAGTAGTGAGCACTAAGATTTTGTTCTGTTGACCTATTATGAGTTTAATGGATAACATTTTTGCCTCTTTTGAGATGGTACTGCTAGGTACTGTAACACTTCTCCCTTTATGCTGCTTCATAGGTATACCAGGCATCCACCACCACATTTTGACAGACTGTCCTGTCAGAAGGTGGTAAAGCCATCTAGAGATATTGTTGCATCTGGGATTTTGGGGGAGAGCCAAGTCTCCATTAATGATATTATGTTGGAACTATGTTGCCCATCCCAGGCCTGAAATTGAGGAGATTTGGGAAGTGGGCTTCCTATATTTACTGATGTGATTTTGAGGTGAATGGCCTTGTTATTCCCAGACAAGTGGAATGGGAATAGTATCTGTTGTTTAAGGAAGTGTTTCCAACAGGCCCATAGTCTACGGTTACAGTGTAATTTACTGAGCCTGCCTTTAAGATTGTTATTTTTAGTGTTTGGTTGTTCAAATGACAGGGCAGCAAGAGATGCAGTTATGATACTTACAGGCATTGTGGATTGTGGGGTAGAAATATTCATGGTTGGGCCATGTTTATTAGTGTAAATTGCCATAGATGAGCCAATAGGTGGAATTGGGAAGTCTGTAGTCAGTGGTCAACCTGTACCTGTAGACACCTCATATTTTTCTTTGATTGAACTCTTTTGTGTGGTCAGGGTTAGTATTAAAAAGAGTCCCACTAAGATGTGCAAACCATGTATTGTTCACCTGGTAGTTACCCACATGTTTTTTTTTTATTTTGAAGAAAATTCCCCTTTAAGAGAGGGTGGGTCCCTTAGACCAAGTAACAGGATTATGCAGATAGGGCAGATTTTAGGGTTCAGAAAGTGTATTTAACGAGTGATATGGCAGGGGGGTGGGTGGGCAAAAATTCAACTGGGAGCTGAGAGCTGTACCTACTGTGGTTCTGTGAGATTCAGTGCTGCTCCTCCAATTCTCAATGGTTCCTGAGATAGAAATGTCCTGGCTCCAAACAGCTTCACATTACATACCCTGCAGAAACTCTCATCCTGCAGCCTTCTGATAGGCCAAGACCATCTCTCACTAAAGCAAGTTCCTCCCACATCAGCAAAACTGCTTGCTCACTTCTCAGTCCCATCAGTCCAAACACAATGGCATATTTAATCTTGGATTGTAGCAAACAAAGGAGTCTCAGTCCCACTAACCCCCCTCTGCACCAACCTCCATTCCATGAAGTTTGGCACAGCTTCTCCTGTCTTCAGCAGTTCCGGCAGAGAGAAATGGCCTGGAGCTAAACAGTTTCACTTTACATACCCTACTGAACCCCCTACCTAGTAGTCATTGATAGCCCAGAACTGTACAGTACCTCACTCAAGCAAGAATATCCCATACAGCACAATAGTTCACCCACTTCTTGGTCCCCTCAGCCCAAACACAATGCGAGATTGAACTTTGGATTGCAGCAAAAAGGAATTTTCATCCTCACTCACACCCTGTGCCTACCTTCTTAGGTGGTTCCTATTGAGAGAAATGTCCTGAGGCTAAACAGTTTCACTTTACATACCCCACCAAAATACCCATCCAGTGGCCTCTGATAGGTCTGAACTATCTCTTACTCAACAAGTCCCTCCTCTACAGCACACCAACCCACCCACTTCCTAGTCTCCTCAGCCTTGGCAGATACCGTGGAGAGAAATGGACTGGAGCCAAATTGTTTCATTTTACATACCCTGAAGAAACTCCCACTCAGCAGCTTCTGATAGACTAGAACTGTCTTTCACACAAGCAAGTCCCTCCTGCCTCAGCAGAACAGCCTGCATGCCTCCCAGTCCCCTCAGCCCAAACACAATGCCAGATTTAACCTTCGATCATAGCAAACAAAGAATTCTCATTCCCACTAACCCCCGCACCCACCACCACTCCGTAGGGTTAGGTGCTGCTTCTGCCACCCTCAGCAGTTCCTTTAGAAGAAAATTGCCTGGAGATAAACAATTTCAATTTACATTCCCTGCCAAACCTCCCACCTAGCAAGCTCTGACTGGTCAGAACTGTGACTCACTCAAGCAAGACTTCAGCACAGCCCAACAGCCCGCCTACTCCCTGGTCCCCTTAGCCCAAACACAAATTCATATTTTACCTTGGATTGTAGCAAACAAAAAAGTCTAAGCCTTTAGTCACACCCTACGTTTAACTTCTTATGTGGTTACTATTGAGAGAAATGACCTAGAGCCAAACAGTTTTTCTTTATATACCCCACCAAAATACTCACCCAATGGCCTCTGATAGGCCTGAACTATCTCTCACTCAAGCAAGTCCCTCCAGCACAGCACAGTACAGCAGCCCACCCACACCCACTTCCCGATCCCTTCAGTTTAAACACAATGCCAAATTTAACCTTGGATTGTAGGAAACAAAAGAATCTCAGCCCCACTCACTGCCCTGCACAAACCTCCACTCCATGAAGTTCAGCACTGCCCCTTCCATTCTTGCCAGATCCTGTAGAGAGAAATGGCTTGAAGCCAAACAGTATCACTTTACATATTCCACCAAAACTGCCACTCAGCAGCCTCTAATAGTACTGAACTGTATCTCACTAAGGCAAGTCCTTCCCACACAGCACAACAGCCTACCCACTTCCCAGTCCCCTCAGCCTAAACACAATGCCAGATTTAATCTTGGATTGTAGCAAACAAAGAAGTCTCAGCCCCAATCAAGCCCTCCACTTATCTCTGCTCCATGAGGTCCTGCACTGCTTGTCCCATCCTCAACAGTTCCTGAAGAGAGAAAATAGGGCATTTCATAAATTTTGAACAATTTGTAAACATGGGTTGCTAGATCAAACAATGCCTGCATTTGTGTTGTTTTGAAATATAATGGGTTATTCAAACTGTTTTAATATAGAATTTGTTTGCAATATTTTATCATGAAAGAGAGGTTTGATGAAGAAGGGGATAATATAAGTATAAAAACATAACCCCATCATGATGTAATATTATTTAATTTTTTTGATTTTGTTGACTGGGTAGACTCACTAAGACTGAAAGTCCTGTCTATTATAGAAGGCAAATAATGCTTTCCTTGCTGCTGATAGCAGTGACTGTTAGCCACTACCAAAGCAGCTCTCATGAACACCAAAGGAATTGACTGTGTGCTCCTGTGTCAGCTGCTCTTTCAGTTGCCTGAGAAACTGCAGTGCTGGTTGGCTGTCTTGAGACACAGTGTCATGTCTTTCTCTTCATGTTAACTGCAATTCAGTCTGTTGTGCTGCAGAGCTCCTTTCCATTATGAACATGGATTTGCTGGCTGGATGACCGAAGAACAGGGATGTGCCAGTTCAAGCACAGTTGCACTTTCATTGCTACAAAATATTGTTATGCAAGATCCAAATAGTAATCAGTAGGAGTGTAGGGAAAAGTGGAAACACAACTGTTGTATTTACCTTTTCATGATGTAATGCACAATAACACTGGACTGAAGAGAGAATAGCCCAGGCAGTGATGAAGGGTGAGAAGACATTTTTTAGGTATGTAAGCAAAAAAAGGAGAAAGACCAGGGGTGGCATTGTAAGGTTAAAAAGGGAAGGGGTGAGAACTGTGCAGAGGAGGACCAGGAAAAGGAGGACATCCTCAACAAATACTTTTGTTCAGTGTTCTCAGAGGAAGAAGAAGGGGAGGGGCCACAAAAAATAGCAGGAGCATTGGAAGAAGGGAGGTGGACACTAGTCTGTATTCAGAGGAGAATGTTCTGAAGGGATTCACTAATCTTAAAGTGGAGAAAGCAATGGGACCAGATGGCGTGCATCCAAGAGTATTGAGGGAGCTCAGGGAGGTATTAGCTACATGTTTGGCAGTCCTATTTAACAGCTCATTGTTTCCAGAGGATTGGAGGAGGGCAGATGTAGTTCCCCATAACAAAAGCATTAGCAGGGAAGAGGATGGCAATTATAGGCCAGTCAGTCTGACATCAGTGGTGGAAAAGTTGATGCAGTCATTTCTGAAAGAAAGGATTGTGGAGTATCTTGAATCCAACAGGTTACATAACTCTAGAGAGCATGGATTCATGGGAGGAGATCATGTCAAGTGAATCTGATAGATTTCTTTGGCTGGGTGACCAAGGATTAGATCAGGGTGGAGAGGAGGACATGGCCTACCTAGATTTCAGTAAGACTTTCAGCAGTGTTCCATACAGGAGGCTAATTAGCAAGCTGAGTAGCTTAGACATGAGCCAAAAGGTGGTAAACTGGTAAGAAATTGGTTAGAGAATAGATGGAAAAGGTTGGTGGTAAGTGGAGTTCACCCTGAGGAAGGGAGGGAGGGTGACCAGCGGTGTACCTCAGGGATCAGTGCTGGGACCAGTTCTCTTCAATGTCTTTATAAGTGACATTGCAGGGAAGTTGGAAGAGAAGGTCTGTCTCTTTGAAGATGACACCAAAATCTGCAATTGGGTGAACACTGCAGGGTGGGAGGATAAACAGAGACCTGAGAAAACTCAAAGAGTGGTGAAGGCTATGGCAGCTGGGTTTCAACATGAAAAAGGTCAAAGTAATGCACTTGGGTCACAGAAACAGAGAGGCACAGTACAAAATGGGAGGAGTGGTATATATGACTACCAAGCAGGAAAAAGACCCTGAGGCAATCATATTGGATGACCTACAGGTGGCCATGCAGTGTGACCAGGCAATTAGGAGAACAGTGGGTTACTGGGATGCATAGAGAGGGATATCACCAGCAGAAAGAGGGAGGTGGTATTGCCATCCCACCAAGAGTATTATGTCCATTTCTGTAGATCACATCTCTGAAAGGACATAGACAGAGTGGAGGCAGTCCACGGGAGGGCAACTAAAGTGGTGGAGGGTTTGCACCAGAAGCTCTATAAGGAGAGACTTAAGGACCTAAATATGTACACCATGGAGGGAAGGCAGGAGAGGAGGGAGATATGATAGAGACCTTTAGATACCTCATTGGGGTAAATCAGGTATGGAAGAGAAATATTTTTCAGAAAAAAGTGCTCAAGTGCAAGGGGCTCAATGAGAAGCTGCAGGGGGTAGATTCAGGAAAGATGTGAGGAACTACTTCTTCACAGAAAGAGTGGTGGATTCCTGGAACAGTCTTCCAGCAGAAGCTGGTGGGGTGAAAACAGTGGTGTAGTTCAAGAATACATGCGATAAGCATAAGAGAATCTTAGGGAAAGGGAAGGGAGGGATGAACCAGAGAGCAAGTAGGATCTGTGGTGATACTATAGGCAGGGAACAATGGCAGACTAGGTGGGCCAAGCTGTTCTTATCTGTCAGTAAATTTTATGTATGTATGTTTCCATGACTAACCCCTCCACTCAACGCAGAGAAGGAAGAATGCATGAGCTATCTTCCTTCCAACAGTAGCAGAAGTTTTGGGAAAGTGTACCTTACATATTAGTCAAGGGTGGAACACAAAACCACTGATTGGTCAACAGAGGTGGGCAAAATTAGCAAATTCTGAATCTGCAGAATTTTCATGAAACTCCAGATTTTCATAAACTTTTATAAAAGATTTGGGAATTTCACAAACTTCTTTAATTGGCCGTGCCTCAGTGCGTCTTAAAGCTAGGCACCTGACATTTGGCACCCATATTATCAGGGACAGACACTACATGCATGCAAAGATTCATGACAATTGGAGGAAGGGTGGGGAAGTTACAGGGGCTCAAATTCTAGCAATTTAATATTCATGTGAATATTTTTGAAAATATTTCTATGCTTTGAACTTAGCCACCTTTGGAGCTACATAATTGAAAACTTAGATGCATACTTTCTTGGAAGACTGATATAAACTGGAAAATAGGGATTGTAGGGTTTAGCTATGATCAGCCTACCGACATGACTGCCAGGGGCTTGCCTCTGAACCCAGGTCGTCAGCATGGCAGCATGATGTTCTGATGCTGGACCATGGTGGTTACCCTAAAGCCTAGTATTTAGGGTAAATGAATTTAACAAAGCTGGACCATGGTGGTTACCCTAAAGCCTAGCATTTAGGGTAAATGAATTTAACAAAGCTGGACCATGGTGGTTACCCTAAAGCCTAATATTTAGGGTAAATGAATTTAACAACATTGGTGATATTCTGTTCTGTAGCTTTAAACTTATAGGGGCTTAAAATTTTAGCAGTTTATGTAATTGTGAAAGGTAATTTTAAAATGTCTGAAAGTTCAGAGGCTCATACCTCAGTCACCTTTAAAGCCAGAGATCTTGAACCTGGCACTCATATGTATGAGCATGGTTAATATCACTGCACCACATTTGGTACAATTTGCACAAACACTTATAGTTTACATAGCTGTTAACTGTAATTAAAAAAATTCTGAAAGTTTGGAGGCTTCTGGCTCAGACATGTTTGCAAATAGAGGTCCTAAACTTTGTACAATTCTATATGGGCACTGGGACATCATATGGTCCCTATTTGGTGCAGTTTGGACAAACACATTTTAAATTAGATGGAAATAACAGAAATCACAATTTTGGCAAATGTTTGCAAAATTTTGATGGAAATTCCATGAAATTTCATTTCAGCAAAATCAGCATTATGCCAGAATTCTGTTGGCAGAAGAAACAATTTGCCCATCTCTGTTGGTCAATCACCTTATTTACATGAAGCAAGTAATGAAATATGAATGTGTGGATTTTAATTTCTGATGTGGAAGTGTGACTATCAGGCTTCATGTAAACAGGTCAACCCATCTGTTGTGAGCTATATCCAGGCCCAACCCAAATTCTAGTTGGATGTATGCACCTAGTTGGTCCTGTGGTTGCTTAGATCATCCAGTGTTCCTTGAGGAGTGGGGTCTTCCCAGTTACCCAAAAAGAGGCCCTGGTGAGACCCCTTCTGAAGAAGGAAAAGCACAAATGTCCCACACTCAACACCACAAATGAAATGATGGTCACAGTTGTAACTCCAAAGTGCTTAAGTTTATTCAGATGCCAGTGCAGCAGCACATCTTGACATGTTTCAGACCTGGGGGCCTTTATCAAAAGACTCCATTTGAAGAAGCCCTCATTGGACCCGGACTGCCTCACCAATTACAGACCAGTCTCAAACCTCCATTTTTAAGGAAGGTTTTAGAGAAAATGGTGGCTGCGCATCTTGGGACTCATCTAGCTTCATCAGCCATTTTTGAAGCATTCCAGTCCCGCTTTAGGAGAGGGCATAGCATGGATATCACCCTGGTGAGGGTGTCTACCGATCTTCTGAGAGCGAGGGATAGCGAAGAGTGAATTATTCTTGTTCTCCTTGATCTATCTGCAGTGTTTGACACTGTAGAACATGGGGTGTTGTTGGACCACCTTCGGAACTGGTGTGGACTGTTCAGTAATGTCATCAGCTGGTTTAGATCCTACCACATGGACAGAGTGTAGAGGCTTGTGATGGGGCTATCCTCATCTGACCCAATGTCTCTATGTTGTGGAGTTCCACCAAGTTTGGTCCTCTCACCTCTTTTGTTTATGGTGTACATGCTGCCCTTGGTAGATGTTATCAGGTGGTATGGCTTGGGTTTTCATTGCTATGGTGATGACACCCAGCTATAACTGTCCTCTGCACCTTGAAACCAGATTACGATTTCTGTGTTATATACCTGCCTGGCTGAGATTCAGGACTGGATGACTCATAACTGGTTATAACTCAATCCAAGCAAGATGGAAGTATTGGTGGTGGAGTCGGAATATTGATGAGGCAGAGGGGTATGGGGTGGTGACTGTGCTTTAAAATTGGATGGCTTACCCTTGATCCCCTCCACTTGTGTCAGGGATCTGGGTGTGTTTTTGATGGTGGCTTGACCCTTGAGACTCAGGCATCAGCCATCATTCAAAGTGGCTTTTGCCATCTGAGAAACATTGCCCAGATCTGGGCCTTCATATCGTCTGATTACCTGACCCCCCCAATACATACCTTTGTTACATTGAGGCTTGACTACTGCAATGCCTTATACCTGGGGCTTTCTGGAGGTAATCTCCGCCATCTTCAGTTAGTGCAGAATGTGGCGGCGAGGCTTTTAATGGGTATTCCGAGATCTGAACATATTAGGCCGGTCCTCCGCAGGCTGCACTGCTGCTGGGGAGGTGGAGGATTGCCTTCAAGATCAGTTTGCTGACCTATAAAGCCCTGCATGGGTGGGGACCTGGCTACCTGTAAGATCTCCTTGTTTCCCACTGTCTGTATTGCACCATTCATTCTGCTGAGGGTGGTCCCCTGATGGTTCCCAGGACAAGGATGCAGCTATCGGGTGATTAGGCATTTTCGGTGGTCACACCTGTCCTGTGGAATTCATTACCACTCTCTTAGAGAGGCCGCCTTGCTGGAAACCTTTAAGAGGGGGCTCAAGGCTTATTTATTTGAACAGCTTTGCACTCTTATATAATTCTATATGTTACTGCTAAGAGAGTATGATTACTGATTTTATTGATGAATTATTGGCGTGGAGTTGGTAATACTCTGAAAAAATCTGTTTGTGGAAATATTTTATGAAGTTTTATGTATGTGTGTAATATATTTTATTGGTTCTGTAAAATGCTCTGAACTCCTGGGAAGGGGCGCTATATAAATAAACTTTGATTGAAAAACTACAGTTATGATTAAATGGATTACCTTAATAATAAATTAGCACCATATTTTGACTACATACATTTTTTTTGTGTCAGTAGTCCTGTTTCTGATGGCTTGCACATGCTCAGATGTGTGGAATGTGACCGGAATGGCAGTGCAAAAATTATTCAAGCCTCTTCATGGTGTTAAATTCAGTGGCTGAAGGGGTAAATTGTGGATTCTCAAGGCTTTCTAAAGCAAAACTAGGGTTTTTCTGACATTTAAAACTAAGATGTGATATTTTCCCTTGCCTTCCAAGAACAGGAAGTCACCCATTTTTGAGAGCCTGAGGACAAACAGCAGGAGGATGCCAAACACATGACTGCCTGCAGCCAATCAAGGGGGGCAAGAAGTCTCACCGGGGGTTTAATTTCTCAGTTGTGGGGTAGTCTGTCCTCAGAGTTTGTGAGCAGAAACACTGACTGCTGGGGGTTCTCAAGCCTTTCTGAAACAAAATCAGAGTTCTGGCATTTAAAACTGAATTATGCATTTTTTCTCTTACCTCCCAGGAACAGAAAGTCAGATATTTTTGAGGGCTGGAAGACAAGCAGAAGGAGGATACTGATCATGTGACTTCCTGCAGCCAATCCAGAGGCTACAGGATGTTTCTCTCTCTCATCATGCTCCTTTCCCATTGCATGAGCGGAACAAAGCAGGAGTGGGACATATAACTCTGGAGCATCTGCATTGCATCCACAGGGAGAATGCAAGTCTGCAGGAGACTCTGGATGTAGGACACAGGACAAGGTAGAAGATGAGACCTTAAATATCTATTCATACACTGTTACATCTAGCAACTACTGCAACTGCAAATAGACAGTTAACTAAATATATGCAGCAGCAGTAAAATGGTGAAATAGGTAGTAAACTCACAGGGAGAAGTAAGAACAGGAAGAAGGATTAAGACAGGGAAAGCAGGGTAAATCCAATCTAGGGTAGGTACATAAGTAAGAGCAGGGAAAAGCAGAACAAAAATAGCAAACTGATGGGGAAATAAGAGCTTGAAAGACATCTTTTACTAGTAAAACGTGTTTTGGAACAGATACTGCTTAAAAGTAAAATTCAAATGCATTATATTTTGGAAGTGATTGTTAAACTTTTTACTTAGATGTGGCTAACCACCTATTAAAAAAAAAGTCAAAATCAGCTTTATTACGAGTATGTATAAAATCCATGCACATACACAAATTTTAAACTCGGACATAACAATTAATGTCATGCATTAAAAACATAAATTTATACATAATAAGAAATATACAAGAAATAATGCAGACAAAAATAGAAGCATCAAGGACACTAAAAATAACTCTGTTTAAATGATTATGTCTACAGATAATTCAGTATGCATACAGTATAAACTGAATGATTTATGTGGATGCTCAGCCAGTCCTCTGCCCCGGGTAGCTTAGGATCTAAGTACCTAGTCCTCCAAGTGCTATCCTAGCAAAGTTGGCCATCACAAAAATATGAGTGTTATTGTCACAAAACAGCATGTATTGCAATATGTCTGGTTCATTGTCTACTTGAAAGAAAGTAGGACAAATGCTACCTAGGGTAGCTACATAAAACGTAACGTAAACCTTATCTAGGGTTGGTTGATATGCAACCTCAGGGAAATCAGAACAGAAAGGTAGGAGTACCACAGAAATAGGGATAAGTTAGCAGGATAAATTTCAACTGGAGGATGTAATAAGTGAGGGCAGAAGAAGGGTTAATGTTAATGGAAGTAGTACACTGTAATTGTGATGCCACAGTTTTTTGGGAGACCTTCTGGACAGTGATGTGCTGTCCATCAGTACTCAACTTTCTGAGCTGCTGGCACTGGTTGCTAGACTCCAGGCCAAACTGACAAGGGTAGGCAGACCTTTTGTCTCACCCAGGGTCCACCTAGTCTGCTGCTGCTCTGCCAGAGGATATCTTGAGAGAAACAGAGTGGTTGAGCCCTGGAAGACTCCTCAAAGGTGAGGGAATAGATGCACACTCCACCACTAATACTACTTCTGAACACATTCACTGCACTGGTACAATGGGGTAAATAAGAGGAGGTTCCCATTATAGTGGGAGGGGAGGAGGATGGGGTCCTCAGAAATGGAGGCCCCAAGGTGGGAGGCAGAGGCTTCTAGCCCAAGAATAAGCAACTGCTGTTGGGGGGTCTATAATAAGAACATAGAGTTGGGAGCTGGGAAGGGGAAGGAGAGGGAGATGCAGTGCCTGAGGGTGCCATGAGTTACTGGTATGGAGAGAAGATTGTGCAGATCACTAGGGCATTAGGAGCTGGAAGGGAGCTGGGTATCATTGTCCATCTTGAGACAAATGACCTAGCAAGGGAGAAGGTAAGGGCAGTATAGGGAAATTTAAGGGAAATGGTGCTGGGCTTCAAGCAGATAGCACACAGAATGGCTTTTTATGAGGCGCTACCTGTAAAGGATAGGGGACAGGGAAGAGTACTCCACACCAGGGCTGTTAATAATTGGTTGAAGGCATGGTGTATGGCTGAGGGTTTTGGCTACATTGGGGACTAGGAACCAACTGTGGTAGGACTGGGCCCTCCCTGTGAATATGTGGAGCAAAAAGGGCCATTTTTACAGTCTTCTTTTTTTCTGTCTTTATGCTCTGCTGCAGCAGCATTTACCTGTCCTATTACCTCTATTGACAATCTACCGACTGGGTCCCCTCTTACTGTTGCTGTTACTATTACTAAACATGCCCGGTACACTTGCTCTTGTAATGTTAAGCCTTGGCCCCTTTCTCAAGCATTTCTAATGCTTTAACTGTTACAAGCACCTATGCACCATGTATAGGGCCACAACTGCACCTATTTCCTCTAAAGTAATTTGACTGAAAGTGATTCCAAAAAACAATTTGTTTGTAACTGAATGCAACAATTAAGACTAAATGTGAGCACTGTATAATCTATGTACCTGTTGTAACTTGTAACTGCTTGTAAATGAGCTATGCTCAAAGGTGTACCTGAACATTCCAATAAATAAATAACTAACTACATATTATTTCACGTTTTCTGCCTCAGTAGGTTGACCACCTACCTAGGTATTCTCCTTTCTCACTGTTCCTTTTCTTATATCTGTAACCCCTTTGTTACCTGGGGTTGCTAGAATCCCAGTAAGACCTAGTGGTAGGCAGGGAAGGCAGCTTGTGAAACTCCAGTTAAATGGGTTTCACACTGTATCACTCTGTTCTCAGTCTCAGCTGAGACTGAGGGATGACATCACCAATAGAACTTTCACAGCTGCATAAGACACATTGGAATCTGCAGCACAGGGAGTTAGATAGAACATTGGGAGTTTTCAAAGGTAGTGGTCAGTTTTCCAGTTTGCCTTCAAGTAAGAAGGAGTCAGTGTCAAGTGGTGGAGACTGCTGTTCGGGTCTCAGTGCCCCCTCCCTCTGGGGGGAGATGTAAAGATCCCCATGCAGATTCCTAGGGCAATCCCCTTAATTCTGCCAGGAGGAAGAAAAAGCTACCCATTCAGTTCAGCCTTAGTTTTGGAAAGTTGGAAGATTTGTGATTCGCCTGTGGGGCACCTGCAACTAAAGGGTGAGTGTTTGCTCTAACATGAGAGGGCAAAAATGTTTTCTTCAACCTGGGACATGTGAGGAAATCTAGGAATTGAGCTACAATTTGGGAAGCCTATAGGACTAGGCCAAACAAGTGGAGCAGTGTCAAATGCTAGAGTGTTGTGTGGTTTCAAGTAAATTGTAGAGGGGATGCGACAGTTCATCTACCATTTAATCTACATTCAGAAGTTTCAGTTTTCCAGAGAAATGGCCGGGTATGGGCTGTGGGAGCTGGAGGTGGGCACACCCCCCATCTTTAGTAACCAGGTCCACCTCTACAGATTTCTGCTGTGGTTGCTACTTTGTCTCATGCACTTGGCCAGTGATGGGGGAAGTACCCAGACGTGGGGTTGAAAAAAGGGAAACTCTCTCTAGGAGTCGCAGACTCTAAGTGGTGTGGGGAGCCACAACAAGTGTAAAGAATTCTCTTTGTGAGATGGGAGTCATAAGAAGTAAGGAGGAAATCTCTCTAGGAGTCGCAGACCATAAGTGGTGTGGGGAGCCACAACAGGATAATTGGTTCATTCTTCCAATGGACTGTGGATCAAGTGGCCGGCAGGGGAGCCGGGCCAGTCAGGCTATGTACCCTAAGTGCGTGCAAGTCCAGACTGTGTGCCTGGTGGGTCCAGAGCCTGAAAAAAGTATAATTGGTTCATTCTTCCAGTGGACCGCGTTGCAGTCTCTAATCTACATTACCAGTAAATGTAGCCCCATGGGGGTCCGTCTATGCTTTGTTGTGTTCAGCTAGTTTGTGAATAAAAGCCACACTGTAGAACCCCATTCCTGGTTCTGGACATTACAGTTATTGCTTCCTGTATTCGGATTTACTTGGGTGCCCCTGTGCAGAGTAGCCAAACCTAGGTCCCCCTGTGCCGAGTAACCCCATCCTCCCCGAACCCAGGTCCCCACCAGGTACTGCTGTCAGCGCCAACAGCATGCCACCTGTCATTTTGGCAAAAAGGCAGGGGTGAGGGGTTACATATCCTTTTTTGTCCTGGGTGATGCTAAAGTGTTTGTGTGTTTTCTAAACTGAATACAGTGGAATGTAGCTTGTATGATGGCTGAAACATAAATAAATATGCTGCTCTAAATAAAGTGTAAGGTGTTTAAGATAAAAAGAAATTGATGGTAAAAACATGATCCTAAAAAGCCTGCAGAGTTTGTATATTGGTTAAAATGATGCCTACAGTGCAGCGTGCTTAATAGAATCATTTGTTAGCTGGAGGACCTTTTATGGTGATATTATTAACTATTGGGTTTATTCCCCTATGACTTATAAAAAAAGTATCCATGGCATTCTATTAAAAGTAAGCTACAGTAGGAATTAGAAATGTAAAATGATAGCCCATACAAAAGGAGCTATAAACTGTAAATCCGGTCAGCTTTTAACATTACTTTTTATTGCAGCAGTCTGCTCCGTATGTTAAATATTGAGCCATTTACCTCTAAACTGCAAATACCCATTACAGAATCTCATAGAATTTGTTAATTTGCTTGGAAAAGGAATCTTTGTTTTATGTGTACACAAAACGGATTGGAATGGAGTGGCTTCCTTTCTATTACTTTCACTTTTTGCACAATGCCATTCCGAATGGAAACCTTCCCGTGTGGTTTTGTATCTCTAAATAAAGAAAATCAAGTGAAACTAGGGGAAGTGGTAATAATGATGTTTTATTCTGTGGGTTCACAGAATGAACTCAAATCAGAGGAGATTAAATATGAATGGGAGAGAACTTGGTCATCGAGCGGCTTCATTTTTATGTTTGCTTGCATGCATGCACAAGAAACATTGTGTGCCAGCTTGCTGGAGTAGCGGGTTGTGGAGGTGAGGTAGTGTTGTGACCAGTGATGGCAGTGCTTTTTGGGGATGGCCTCTGTGGCACCAATGGAGGAGCACACTGTTGATGACAGCAGTTTTGAAGCATGCCACCAACCTGAAAGAAATTTGATGCACCAATCAGGGAGCACCCCATCATTGGATAATCAGCTGCTTTTCCTGAACAGTCTGATTCTGTGGTGGTACCTGATTGCAGAAGCAAATAGCAGCTTGCCTTGTCTAGTGTCACATTTCAATAAACATGGCTTCAGCTGTCGCCGTCTGCCTCTCATAGTCCCCACGAAAGCTGACAGGGTGCCCAATCCCCCTGTTGCCATGCCCCCTCCCCAGTTCATTTGCCAATGGGGGAGCCCAATCCCCATCAGCACAATGTCCCCCCATTCTTTGTGTGCCGAGGGGGGTGCCCAATCCCCCTTGGCTCTTGAGCGCCCCCTATAAACACATTGCATGTGCCAATGGGGTGGCCAATCATCATCGGCTCCAGGCCCCCCAACAAACACCCACATGGCACATTGGGAGTCCACCCCAGCATGCCCATTGTCCCTATAAGTAGAAAAACTATCTTGCCACATTCTTTTTTTATGCCTGTGAAAATTGAAAACTATCCCTCATTGTGTCCATTGCCCCTCCTCCATCCCGCATCCACCCTCTGCACACCCCACCTTCCCACACCCCCTCACCCCATACTTACCTCCGGAGCTCAGCACGGTGATCTTTGGTGGAGCGGTAACATGTCTGTGCTCTTCAAAGCTGACCATGAACTGAAGAAATGCAGGTAAGCTGTATAATGGCATAAATGTTTTTTTTTCAATGCAGGAGGATATCGCAGCCATTTTTGTGAATTTTGGCACCAAATTTTCAACATGGGGTTCTTGGGACCCCACCTCATAAGTTCAGTCACTGTCATCTGGTTATTCGGTCCAAAAGGTGATTTTGCGGTCACTGCACGGAATCACTTTTTTGGACAGATTAACAAAATGACAGTGTCACAGTTCATGAGGTGGGCTCATAAGAAGCGTATGTTGCAAATTTGGTGAAAAAATTCCCAAAAATGACTGTGTTACGAGTGTGCATTGTGCAGTTTCCACACATACTTGTAACTTAGAGAATTCATAATACTTTCACTCTAGATTTTTAACATTGGCATTTTTTTCACACCTCCTTATGAACAGTACAGCTGCCATTTTTCACATCCTGGCAGAAATGTGTTTTTACACATCTGGCACACAATTGTGCTGTCACTGTGGGAAATCAGTGTTTGGGACAGATTAAGAAAATCACAGTGACACTGTTCATGAGCGGAGATCCCAAAATGCCTATGTTGAAAATTTGGTGACAAAAGTCCACAAAATGACTATGTTATGAGTGTGCATTGTGCAGTTTCCATGCTCACTTGTAACTTTGAGAATCTGTAATATTTGCACTCAAGATTTTCAACATTGTCATGTTTGCACACCTCCTTATGAACTGTACATCTGTCATTTTTCACATCCTGCCAGAAATGTGTTTTCACACATCCGGTGCACAATGGTGCAGTCACTGTGGGAAATCAACATTCAGGACAGATTAAAAAAATCATAGTGACATTGTTCTAGAGCAGAGGTCACAAAATATCTATGTTTAAAATTTGGTGAAATAATTCCACAAAATGACTGTGATATGAGTGTGCATTATGCAGTTTCCACGTACGCTCATAAGTTCGAGAATTTTAATATTTTCACTCCTGATCTTCAACATTGCCATCTCTTCACACCTCCCTATGAATGGGACAGCTGTCATTTTTCACATCCTGCCTGAACTGTGTTTTCACACATCTAGTGCAGAATGGCGTGGTCACTGTGAGAAATCAACGTTTGGGATAGATTAACAAATTCACAGTGCCACTGTTCATGAGAAGAGGTGCGAAATGCTTTCATGAAGTGGGGGTCACAAAAAGGCCATGTTGAAAATGTGTAGTGCAAATACCAACAAATGCCCGGGGTGTTAGGATTTCTAACCATAACGTCTCACCCTGTACAGACTGACCTGTGTCAGGGGTGTGTCTATTGATTGCCAGCTGCAATGCTCATGCCATTCCACCCCCAACCCCACCCTGCAGCCAGTGGCAGGCATTGAGGTGTGCCTTGGACTCTTCAGCCCCAGAATTCACCCCATTCTCCTATACTGCACCCATTTCAACATATGTCCTTATGGAATGTGGTGACTGTAAAGCCAAACACCCCAAGGCACACCTCAACACTTTTTGGTGTCTGCAGGATAGGATGAGGTGAAATGTCATAAGCGTTATGGGCGACGACCCAAATGTACACCTCAATGCCTGTCCATCTCTGCAGCATGGAAGTGGGGTTGGCGTGAGTTCAGTACTGCTCTGCCATTCCTGTTCTGCATCTGTCTTAACTTCTGCAATTCCAATGCTGATACCACCAAGCTAACATTTGGCATTGACCAATGCTTGTTTAGTTTCCCTTTCACTTCACTTATAGAAGCCTCTCCAGTGAAATTCCCCTACATGAAATGCCTCGACTTGACAGACTTGCTGAATGCGGCAAGATGCTTAAAAACGAATACTGCCAGGAAAGTTTTTGTTCCCTTCTCTGTCTAGGCAGCACATACTAACATACTATTTGCCAGCAGATTAGGCCTTACGGTCTATCGAGTCTGCTTGAACTTTAGATCCTTAGTTGGGTGCCGAGACCCTCCCATCCCTTGTGCTCCAGAAACCCATATTATCCATCCCCACCCCCCTGGGACAGGCCATCATCTGATACATCCACTTTCTGTGTCTGTCCCATCCTCTCTTGAAGCCCTCCACTGTGGATCTCTGAACTAGCTCACCAGGCAGTGCATTCCAAGGGTCCACCACCCTCTCAGTGAAAAACCTCCTCCTCTTTCCCTACCCTCACCCTTCCACCTTCGAACTTCAAACCATGCCCTCTGGCGATACCTCCCTGCTTTAGTCTAAAGATCCCCTCCATGTTTACCCTATTTATTCCCTTGAGGTACTTGAAGACTTCAATCATGTCCCCCCTGTCTCTCCTCTCCTCCAATGAAAACAGGCAGAGTTCCTTAAGTCTGTCCTCATACGTCAAATCCCCTAGCCCTAGTATCATCTTTGTTGCCCTCCTCTGTACCCTCTCCAGGAGCTGTATGTCCCTCTTCAAGTGTGGTCTCCAGTACTGTACACAGTACTCAAGGTGTGGTCTAACCAGTTCATTGTACAGCGGCAGAATCACTTCCTTGCTCCTAGAGGTGATCCCCCTTACGATGCATCCCAACATCCTGTTTGCCTTGCTAGCCGCTCTCCTGCACTGCTCAGAGTTATTCATACATGCAACCACCATGACCCCTAGGTCTTTTTCCCCTATTGAGGCCTCCAGCGCCTCCCCTCCCAGGGTGTACCTGTGTTTAGGATTTCCCTGACCAAGATGCAACACCTTGCACTTGGTGATATTGAAATTTAATTTCCATGTGTGAGCCCAGCTTTCCAGGGTGTCCAGGTCCCCTTGCAGGTCCAACCTCCCCTCTTCTCCCTCAACTACTGCTCCCATCTTGGAGTCATCCGTGAAGAGACTTATTTCACACCCTATACCCTCCCTGATGTCCGATATGTATGCATTAAACAGGATCGTACCCAGGACCGAGCCCTACGGTACCCCACTACCAACCTCTCTAGGGTTCGAGAGCTCCCCACAGACCACTACTCTCTGAATGAGTCCAGATAGCCAGTTTTCAATCCATCTGACCATCAAAGGGCCTACTCCTAACCCCATCAGTTTCTCCACCAGACCATTGTGGGGGACAGAGTCAAATGCCTTGCTGAAGTCCAAGAATAATACATCCACAGGCTTACCCCTGTCCAGTTCTGATGTTACCCATTCATAGAACTCCACAAGGTTGGTTTGACATGATCTACCTGGCACAAACCCATGTTGCCGACTATCCAGACCTCCCACCTCCTCCAAGTACACCCCCAATCGTTCCTTTAGTATACTCTCCATTAATTTTCCCACCACCGAGGTCAAACTGATGGGTCTATAGTTACCTGTAAATGTTAAAAATATATTAATAATGCAGAGAGCTGTTCCTCAATTTTAAATATGTACAGGCAGCTCTGTTCTACCCGGAAGAGAAAAGTTGCTGAAAATGGCAATATGATTAAAGCAGGGCTGCATCCTTCAAAAGAGAGTTTCCATTCTTGTCTTGTGATATAATAAAATAACATGGAATGGCCTGTTATAGAAAGGAGAGCATACTATCTTATGAACAGGGGTGCTTGCTCCTCTCTCTCTCTCTCTCACTCTCCTACAAAAAAAAACAACATTCTCTGATGAAGATGCATTAAAATCTGGGCAGAAGCATGAATCGGGACAGAAACATCCCTTCTATGAGGTGTCTGTGCTTTTGGTGCCCCGGTAAATAAATAAATAAAAGTAGCAACTGTACCAACTTGTTAAAAAGAAATAAAAAATTTTATAAAATAAACGAAGTTAGAGATATACTGTAGAACTGTCTCTAAAGTCTCCCACCCATTATTTAACTCTGAGATAAATGTGTTAGAGGGCTGTAGAGGATAAAATACTGTAGGGCTGTAGATAATAAATGTGTTTACCTTAAACCAGGGAAACTGAATAAAAGTACTGAGCTTACCTGCAGAAGAATTCTTACTGAATGTGCCCTTTAGGGTGACAGCAGTCTCTAGGGGCCCTTTTTATATTATTGCAGATGCCATTCATGCTATTCAGAGAGAGGGAGGAGCTAGATATGTTTAATGATCAATTATGTATGCAATGTACATTTCTTAGCTTTATATTAAGGATATCCCTTAAAGCTTTAAACAGTCGTCTCCTGCTGTATGACTTGTCTGAATATCGGGCCACCCTGCTCAAAAATGCATGTATTAGAGAAGGATATTTCTTGCATTAGAACAGGGGTGGATCATGTGACCTATCCTAGGAGTATATAAACTCCTCCTTCTCCACCAAGTTCCTCAGATCAGCCTTGAGAGAGGAACCAGAAGGACTGATACCAGTCTATATATGGTCCAACAGAACACAGAGGAAGGAGGATCAAAAGCCTTGAGATTGAGCTACTCTGTGGGCAGTACTACAAGCTGTAGTACTGTATTTGTAGGAATTTTTTTTTATATTAATTTATTATTTTTGTCCTGACTTTTATGAAAAAAAGCCACACTGGTGTGTGGTGTATCACAAATCTGTTGTCAGAGTTATCCTTCACCCACACCATATCACAATTGATGGTAGAAGTGGGATTGCTGACACCAAGTCCAAGATAAAGGGGGATTCCTATCAGTCCTATCAGCCGGTACCAGCCCTTTTGCCCACGATAACAAGTATAAACAGAGGAGCATGGCAGCAAAGCCTGGTGAGATGAGGACGAAGCCTGTTGGATTTTGAGGACATGGATAATAAACTACTGTGGGGTCAAAACAGACTGGAGATGTAAGATGATACCCCGATGGTGGAAAACCTGATAAGGCTAATACAGTGGCTTAGTGGTCAATGGCTGGAAGCAGACTGACTCCATTGAGCAGCAGAAAACAGGTGAGGGGTGTTAATCGAGGGGTCCCGGCCAGATGGTTTGAATAAGGAATTGGAGGAGAATGGTTCCTTGGCTCAACTGGAATAGGAGTCAATATTGGAGCAAGACATTCCATTGCTGCCTGATTTCCCAGGATGTTACCTGCTGGAGGTCGATGACTTAGGCTTAGAACTTGTGTGTGAGCACCCAAGTAAACATAGAAACATAGATTTTGACGGCAGATAAGGACCGCTTGGCCCACCCAGTCTGCCCATTTCCCTACCTAATGGATAAGCTGCAGATCCTAGTTAACCAGCAGCCTACTTCTTCCTACCCCCGGCCCCTAGAAGACTGTGGAAAGTATTAGTATACTAGGGTGAAGACTCCTAGCAAGCAAGAAGAAACATTTAAGGCAGAATGGACATTTTCTTGTTCGGTTACATCTGAAGCTATTAACATTATTCACAGTACTCACTGGGGTAGATTGCAGGCTTAGGATACTGATGTTGCCAGTTTATTTCAATATGTTCAAGTGAAAGAAATTATACAAGTTAACAGTGGTGTGGGAGCAAAGTAATGTTGGTGTTATGAACCAAAGAAGGGTGTTCTCTACCACATGAGGCCCAATCAACATATCAAAAGAGTGGATGCCCAGGTAATGGTGCCTGAGGCTGACCAGCAACAGGTGATGAAGGCTACACACTCCAGTCCCTGTGGGCATCTGAGCTGTGGCATTGTCTTTGCTTGGTTAACTCCTTTTTATTTCTGGCTTGGTATGTACAGACAGTTGGTGACCAATATAAGGACCTGTCCAGTGTGCATTGTAGAGGACAAAACACAGTTGGGCTGTAGATAATAAATAAATGTGTTTAACTTAAAACCAGGCAAACTGAATGAAAGTACTGAGCTAACCTGCAAAAGAATTCTTACTGAATGTGCCCTTTAGAGTGACAGTGGCATCTGGGAGCCCTTTTTAAATTATTACAGATGCCAGTTATGCTGTTCAGAGGGAGGAGCTAGACCTATTTAATGATCAGTTATGCACAGCATGCATGGTACATTTCTAAGCTTTATATTTAGGATATCTCTTAAAGCTTTAAACTATGGTCTCCTGATGTATGACTTGTCTGAGTAATGGGTTACCCAGCTCAAAAATGCATGTATTAGAGAAGTATTTTTCTTGTATTACAACAGGGGTGGATCAGGTGACCTATCCTAGGAGTACTGTATATAAACTCCTCCTTCTCCACCATGTTTCTCAGATCATCCTTGAGAGAGGAACCAGGAGGACCAGTACCAGTCTATGTATGGTTCAACAGATCACGGGTGAAAATGGATCAAAAGCCTTGAGATAGATTCACTCTATGGGCCGTACTTCAAGCTGTAGTACTGTATTTGGGAGATTTTTTTTTTTTTATTTATTATTTTTGTCCTGATTTTATAAAAAATAAAGCCACACTGAGGTGTGTTGCACCAAAAATCTGTTGACAGAGTTATCCTTCACCCACAACATAGCACACTAACCTGTGAAGATATGGGCTTTTATAAGGGAGCGAGCCTGTAATTTTCTGGGAAGGAGACCGCAGTCTGTAATGGAACGATTAGATGCTACTTGGTTGAGTATAATTGGCCAGGGGAAAGGTGGAAAAAATGACAGGCAACATTCCCTCCCCTCCCGTATGGTAAAATGATAGGGAGAAAGGGACCCAAGTGGTAAAAACACCCCAAGGACAGACACAGGGCAGGGACTGAGACTGAGACAAGATGGAAGAGAAGGGGATACAAATCAGTGGAGGAAATTGGATCGATGGGGACCAAAAATGGACAATGCAAAATGGGAAGAGGAGATTCAGAGGGGGCTTCATGTAACAACACAGGCAAAAAAGGGAGAAAGATGAAGGGCATCTGCAGCAGGGGAGTGAGAAGGTGTTGGGAGCCCTGTGTGCCAATGCCAGGAGCCTTGGAAACAATATCCCAGAATTAGAGACTATCATGGTGAAGACTAACTTGAATCTAGTGGGATATACCATGTACAGGGCAACTGTGATTGGGCGATTACAAAATGGACGACTAAATCACTGTGCCTCTGTAAATGGCTACCTGGCAGGGGAGCAAGTGGATACTGGGTTGGGCAAGGTATGTGACAGGATGTACATGCGTATACACATGCATGGGAGGGAGGAAGGGAAGAAAATGTATGTGGTATGGGGTGTGGTGGGCAGCTGCCGAGCTGGACCACTGGTGTGCTGGGGTGGATGCTCACTTGGGAGGTGCAGGGTACAGGGTTCAGGTGCAGTCTGGCACAGATTTTATTTTTTGCTGCAGGGAGGCTTAATGTTTTTTTACAAGTCCCCCCCCGACATGCACCCCTCTGGAGTTGAGAATCTAAAAATAAAGGGGTGCAGGGGGGCACAACCTCCCCATATTAAACAGAAAGCCCGTAGGTTTCGGGTGCCTTGCTTTTCTCGCTGCGAGTGTGTATCGCTGAAATTCATTTCTGGCAATGTACACTCGCCGTAACAGCGATTGCTGTTCTGTGATGGCCATTATCACATAGAACCAGCTAGTGGCCATAATGGAATCATTGAGCATTGAGCATCATGACAGAGTTTTACCATACCAGACTACTCTCTGTTCTTAAGAGACAGGGTGGGGAAGAGGGGTGGCATTGTACAGTGGAACCAGCCATGATGCAATACAGTAACTAGCAGTAAATGACATGTCACAAAATATTGCAGAAAAAATGGCTTAATTGCCATTTAATTACATTGTTCCCTGCAATATACTACAGCATTTTGCAACATACTGCAGCATTACTACCTTGCCTCCTGGCTGGTGCCAATGTATGGGAAGGAGGGAGTAAAGGCAAGGCAAGGCACAGTTTATTTATACAGCAACCAATCCATGGGGCTCTAGGCTCCTCACATAAAACAGGTAGGTTTAGAACACAAATACACATCACATATAGTATGCATGAGTAATTTAAAATAATATATACAATAAAATCTAAAAATAAATAAGATTCACATTTGTGCTGGTTAATCGACTTCATGAAGGAAGGCCAAGCAACACAGATGAGCCTTTAGACCTTTTTAAAGCTCTCAACCATAGGGGCCACCCTCAAGCATGCTGGAAAGGAGTTCCAGAGGGCTGTTCCAGTGATGCTAAAGGCACAGTTACTGAAAATGTTCAATCAGACCCTAGAAACAGCAAGGATGCCCCTGGTCAAGGAGCGGAGGGAGTGGACTGAGGTGGCAAGTGTTAGGAGATCAGTCAGATAGCCAGGGCCCAGTCAATATAGGGCCTTGTAGGTGAGCTATCCCACCTTGAAGATGATCCTCCACCTGACAGGCAGCCAGTGCAGAGCTTGCAGGACTGGGGTCACATGACTGGACCTAAACATGCCTGTCAGCAACCTAGCTGCTGTGTTCTGCACCAGTTGCAGCTGACAGAGGGTCCCTCCAGTGACCCCGAAGTACAGAGCAATACAGTAGTCAAGCCTAGTTGTGACAATGGCATGTACCAGTGACGGCAGGTCTTAGAGTGGAAGTAGGGGTTTAATCCTAGCAATATTCCTCAAGTGGTAAAAAAACACTTTGTATCACAGACAACACCTGGGCTTCAAATGTCAGTTTGTCATCCAGGATAATGCCAAGATCCCACACCCTACAGGAGGCCATCAATGGAGCAGATCCCAGAAACAATCCAGTCGCCACTCCAGAGGCACTCCTATCACACCCATGACCCGGTTCAGTTACCAGGACCTCCATCTTGTCAGGGTTCAGTCCCAACCAGTTGGAGGATATCCAATCATTGATGTCAACCAGACAGTTGTTAATCACTTCTATGGCATCATGTGTTCCAGGGGCAAAGGACATATACAGTTGGGTATCACCTGCATAGCAGTGAAACCCCACACTGTAATGCCTAATGAGCTTTCCCAGGGGCAGCATGAACACGGTGAGTAACATCAGCTATAAGAACGAGCACTGAGATACTCCAAATGGCAGGAGTTTTGGGGAGGAGGAGAAATTCCCCTCACCACCCGCTGCTTCCTGCCAGAGAGATAGGACTCATATCAGTTGATGACAGTACTGGTGAGTCAACAATACTCTCGAAGGTGATCAGGAAGCACAATGTGATTCACAGTATCAAATGCTGAAGAAAGATCGAAGAGCACAAGAATTGACCTGTCTCCTCAATTTCTGGCCCAGAGGAGGTCATTTTGCACCTTGATTAATGCTGTTTCAGTGCTGTGCCTGGCCATAAAACCAGACTAGAGTGGTTCATAGATATCAAAGGACATGAGGTGATCCTCAATTTGTTGTGCCACTATTTTCTCAACAACCTTATCTAAAAATTGGCAGGTTGGAGATTGAACAATAATTTACCAGGATATCAGAGTCGAGAGATGGCTTCTTCATGAGAGGCCTCACCAGAGCCTCGTTTAAGGCCTCCAGAAATACTCCCTCCAACATCGAGCAGCGGACAATCCTAGCAAACTGTTCTGACACATCTCAACAAAAAAACGGTCAGGGCCGTGTCCAGTTGACAATAAGTGTACTTGAGCTTTGAGATCACCTCAATGACCTTGGCACCTCCACTGATATAAACTCATCCCAGATAGATTGAGCACCTCTGCCCATACCAGGCTGACCACTGGGAGGCAAAACTTGCCTCACTGATGGGATCCCCTACCAGATGGAGGGCACCCTGTCAGAGAAGAACTGAGCAAACTTCTCCCACAAAGCAATTGAAAAATCTTTTTTCAGCTGTAGAGAGACTGGAGGTAAAAGTCTTTCCACAGTCTGAAAAAGCTGAGATGGTCTGTTCCTTTATGCAGCAATCTCCCTGGATGGGGACTCTTCTTATGCTTGATTGCCCATTGGTACTCATAATAATGAGTACGCAAGGCCATTTTGTCCTCCTCCAAATGGGTCCTCCACCAGTAATGCTCCAACTTCTGACCCCTGATCTTCATTGCCTTGAGATCACCATCAAACCAGGGAGATCTCAAGTGAGAAGATTTGGATCATATATGGACCAGTGTGATGGCATCGACTACCTCAGATATCAATTTGTTATAGGTTGCCACCGCCTCGCCATGCCAACTGCACATGCAGCATCTACACTAGATAAATCAGCTACCATCAGCAGTTCCTCTGGGGCCAAACCCCTCAAAGGGTGATAGTTATTCATCTCAATAAAGGAGGGACTTTCAGGGGGGGCCCCAAACAAGAACTTTACCATGCAATGATCTGACCATACAACCTGAGGTTTGTCACCTCAGGCCCCAGTAAGAACATCATGTCTACCATTTGGCCATGGTGCTGGACCACAGAAGCAGCTATTTATCACAGGCCCAATGATGACATCAGTTGGAGGGGTTCATGACCAAATTGCAAGGATTCGTCATTGACCCAGTAATTGAAGTCCCCCAGAATCAACCATCAGGGGGAATACAACACCTCACTGATGATGAGGTCCATGACCTCCTGCAGGAAATCTCCTCCCAACTCCAGAGAGTGGTAAATGAGGAGAATCCTGCAACCTGCACCTGGACCCCCATGCACTGCCACACATTCAAAGGACCTGGCTGACCCCACTGGGTGCACGGTGAAGCCCAGGCTGGATCTAAAACAGATGGCCACACTCTCACCCCTGTGTTCCCTCCTTGAGCGGTGCACAATGGAGTACCCAGCAGGGATGGCTGCCTCCAAAACTGGCCTGGCATCATCTCCCAACCAGGTCTCCATAATGCAAGTCAGACTGACTGAGGCAATCAAGTCTACCATAATTGCAGTCTTGTTCCTCATCAATCTGGCATTGCACAGCATGGCCCAAAGAGGACTGGTAGAAGCTGCAGGCCCCCTGACTACCTGCCCACTCAGTCCAGTGGGAATCCTTGGGATGGAGACCAAACATGCCTGGTTTACCTCTAGGATCTGTCTAATACCAGGCCATTTCCTGCTCCTGACTACCCCAGTACCTCTCACCTCTGCCAATTGCACTGCACCCCGCCACCACCAACCTACATGATCCCTAGTAATTCCAACCTCCCTGCAGTGTCCAGCTGTTGTGGCAGAAATAGGGAGGTCAGCAAAGGGACGGAGCTTGTTGCACCTGGGTTATGCCTCCTATCATCCCACATACACCTCATACTGTATTTCTGGTCTATTATACTGTGATACTGGTATTTTGCACTAATATAGATTTTGGCACACATCAAATAAGCATGAGTGCCAGGAATGAGCTTTGCTGCTTATATTTCTAATGTTTACATCCTTTTATAGGATTAGATCATGCATGATTATTATACCACACTATAATTTATTTATTTATTTAGATTTTGGTGACTGGGTAAACCCAATGAGACCAGAGGTCCCTTTTTCTGGGGTGACCCAGAATTAGTTACAGCAATTACATACATTGGAATTAATACACAGTAGTTACAGTTGATACATACAGTGGAACAGCTATTAAGCACTAACAGGGTAACATCAGGCTCACAAGGTATTAGACAGGTACACAGTACATTTGACAAATTTTGCTTAAGGGTTACATGGGAGAAAAGAAATGGCAGTAGTAGTGAAGTAAGTCAAGCATGTCAGTAAGTCCAGGCAGGGGGCTAGTGATTACAACCACAGAGACTAAGTATAATGCATTATGTTTGTCTTTTACATATATTCCATATATAATCTACCTAATTACTGATATGATGACTCTGAGGGATCATCAGTGATTACTTTATACACTGGGGCCCAGATATTCAAACTGTGCCCAAAAAGTGCGCAACAGCAGGAGTAAGCGCAAGTCCACTGCACCCATGCGCAGGAAGCGCTATATTCAAAAACTGGGCAGGTCAAGATGCACCTGCGGCACATGACTGAATACCATGCCACCTGCACCATAGCGCAACCAGGGATGTGCAGTTGCGCAGTTCAGATGCGCCATAGCGAAACCAGGGATGCTCAGTGGAACAGGGCAGCAGTGCAACAGCACAGCCAGGGATGCGATGGCACAGGATGCAGGGGCCCACCACCCATGCCACAGCTGGGCAGAGGAGCACACAGTAGAACAGACATTTCCCCCCACACTCCATGCACTGCACAACCGGTGGAGAGCCAGAATAACCACCGGCCAATGGATACCAGCAACCAATCCACAGCTGGGGCATGGTGCCCCAGCACACCCACTGGCAAGCTGTGACCGGCACACAAGGAGGGCCAACCACCCCATGACACACCATCTCACCAATGCAGAACACACCCTGCACCGTGACCCCCAGACACCCTGCCCAGGAGCAGCGTCCACCAGTGCAGGATACCCCATGCATGCCACCACCCCCCACTGTGACAATGCAACCCTGTGCACCACAGAACCATGCAAGGCAGCCCCACCACGAGCACCCATCAGTGGGTGGCAGCACACAGCGATGCAATGACTGCATACACAGTGCCACCACACACGTCCTCCCTGAGGTACAGCTGAGAGACCGACCATGCATCAGCACACGAGGTACCCCACATGTGGCGGGTCATGCCCCGGACCCCACCACCAGTGGTACAGCACCCCGCACACCCTCCCAAGGACACACCCCGACCCAGCACTGGCCACAACAGCCAGCTCAGACACCCACAGTGGTGCATGGAAGCATGCACCACACAGGATGCAACACAGTGCATGGACAAACACCCACCCATACCCAAGGGCACACCAACACAGGGGCACAGTAGTGGGGCAACCAAGCCCCCAGCGTGTGGCCATGGAAACCATGTACACTCAGCCAGCCCCCTTCCATAGCACAGGAGTGCCAGCCACCCTGTGCAGGCACTGTGGACCCGTACACCACCAGAATTTGCCTGGAGCACAAGTGACAGACAGTGGTGCACATCCCCCCCTATGACACACACAAGTGACAGCATGGAGGTGGAACAACAACAGCGGAGGCCACAGTGTCACCCGAGGCAGACATGCAGTACACCAGTGACAGGAGGCAACCCGGCATTGTGCCAGGTACAGTGGCTGTCCTGCATGGACAGCCACCACTGACATGCCAGTGGGCCGTGCATGTCACAGACATGCAATGGTGTCAGCTGCACAGGCCATGGACGGTCTGACAGGTGCACCATGGACACAGAGCATGCACCATGGACCACTGCACACAGTCATCCAGTGTACAGGGAACAACACACACACATCACAGACAGTGACTGATAGCCACTCCCACACCATACTCACTTCCCCACGGACACACACACATGCACATGACTGCACCACCCCTGACACCATGCACACCACTGCAGCTGAGCACCTATAGCCCACTACAAAATCAGAGACCACCACAGTAGGCATATCAAAGGAAATGTATTTAAAAACAGCAAACAAAACTATGTACAAGTATTTACAAAGGTTTGGGGGGAGGGACACAAACACGGTGGGGGTGGGTAAGAGACAGGGGTGAACAAATGGTAGAGGGAAGGAGGGGTGTGAGGGTGTGTCCAGGGGGGTAGGGGAAATTAGGGGCATTTCCAAGCTCAGTGGGAGCCCCTCTTCCCGCTCCGGCTTCTCCTCCCGCCATGACGTCTTCAGACACTGAGCCTGTCCAAGCATTCAAGTATCTCCAGTGATGCCCTGGCTACCTGGAGAATCTCCCGCAGTGCCACCCTGATCTCCTTCAGCTGCTGTCCACCTAGGACAAGGGAGCAGAGTCAATAGGTGTGAATGCACAGCCCCATGCAGCCCACCCACTGTGCATGGCATACAGCCGTGGGACATGCCTCTGTGATGGTGTGTGACCACCCACAGTGATTGTGTCCACAAGACCTGCCCACCCAGGTGCACACAGCCATGCGGACTGCTGCACACACCCACTGGCCAAATCCTGCACAGCACCACCATGGCTGTTCAGTAACATGGCTATGCGGTGCGAAGGCAGTGGCACAGCCATGTACCTGGTGCACGCATGGACCACCATTGATGCACTCCCAGACATGCAGTGCCACTGGACAGTGCTGACTGCAACAAGGTGTGTGCATGGCAGTGGTGTCAATGGATGGCGGCCATGTCCCACTGCCCGCCCTGTTACACAGCATGCAATAGTAATCATGGATGTAAGGCACTCACCATCATCAGGCTGGTCCCTGTGCCTGTCTTGTCCAGCAGCCCTCCTGGCCTGCTGTTCATCGTGGCACAGCCTCCTCTCCCTCACCCGCCGGCACTCCTCTGGGCCTAGGGTGCAAACATGGAGAGAGGAACATCAGTACAATCCAGTAGAAAAGTCCCCCCTTCCCTGTGTGTGTGCAATCCCACACAGCCATACCCATCTTCCCCCACCCTTATACCACTACCACGGCCAACACTGGATGCACCCCCATGTTCTGGACACATGCCACCGTGATATCCTTATGGACGTTAACAGCATATGGATGGGGCACCTACCGGGCCATGGCACCATGCCCCTCCTGGCACGTGCCCACAGGTGGGCAAGCCTGTCTGGGTCCCACCATTGCTGGTCACAATAGTGGTGCCTGCACTGCTTCATCATCCTCTCCATGCCCGTGGCCTCCTCCAGGGTCACTGCCACCTCCTCCTACACTGCATTCCTGGCCCTGTCCAGGGGTGCCTCCCCACATAGGGCAGTGGCATGGGGCTCCACCTACTGGACCAGATTGGCCAGTTCAAGTTGGCTCCAGATGTGCGCCTTTCTCCTAGCCATCCTGTACAGTTTTAGTATCAAAATGGCGCTCTGTAGCACATGTTCACCACGTGCGGATACTGCACGGTACTGCGCTGTCATTCCCCATCACGCTGTCACCGAACAGTGCGATAGAGGTGCACCCATGCAGACGCATGGCACCTAGGGGGCAAAGGTCATCACAGGGTCAGGGGTCTCTTGCGCATGGACTGCCACAGCACGATTGGTACTCACCGCATGTAGCACGGTTGGGCGCCTGTGTGCCACTTTCTGTAGCACCCTACCACGCTGTGGCCCCAATGTGCCTACAGCACCCCAGTGCCAGAGTGCCATACATGTGAACAGCGCAGTAGTGCCACTGGCACAATGGAGGCCGTGCCTGCATTGCCTCCCGCACATCGCACATCAGCAGCGTGGGAGGCATCGGTGTCATCACCCAGGGCATGTGCCGTTCGGTGTCCACTGTACATGTCACAGAAATGCTCCCTTGCCTGAGAACATTCAACACAATTGCGCAAAGCGCAACAGCGCGATATTCAGCAGGCATATGCAAATCAGCTAATCAGCCATTCAATGGCGCAGATACTGCATTTGCATCCACTTATAATTGTGCCTCGCCTCATTTGCATGCGTTGCACTATAAAAATGTGACATTGGGCTGCAGTGGCCATAGTCTGTTATTGCAGTCTACTGTGGTGAGTTGCATGCTGTTTGGGAGTGTGGACTGTTTTGTGTGGGACATGCATGGGACTGCACAGTCACAAGTAACACCTGTCATTCCCACAGGATGAAGAATGAGCAATTATGAGGAGGAAGAGGAACAGAAACATGGGAGGAAGAAGAGGAGGCCTAACTTCACAAAGACAGAAACAGATGCCCTGTTTGAGGCCTACCTCGACCAGGAGCCGCTGCTCAGCGGATGGCAGGGAACACCACAGGCCCATGCTGCTGCATGGGAAGAGGTGGCGTCTGCCATCAACCTGCATGGCAGCCAACAGCGGTCCATGCAGGAGTGCAAAAAGAAGATGGGCACGGACAGGCAGAGGATTAAGAACAAGGTGGCTGCCATCAGGGCAGCACGGGCTGTGACCGGTGGGGGACAGCTGGCCGTGCAACGCCTGACCCCATGAGAAGAGCGAGTTGCTGGCAGCATGTGACATTGTGCCATCGAGGGTATTCCAGGTGGTGGATTCCAGATGGGTGGTAGCCAGTCACTGCATGCTAGGTCCTGGTCTGTCAATGGGGGGGAGACAGGGTAGGGCAGATACAATAATGCTACTGTGTTCTCTTACAGCTCCTGAGTGTCTTCATGGGTCAGCAGTGGTGGGCTTGTCCACTGAGGGTAATACCATGGGACATAGAGGAGGGCTCGTCCAGCTCCACAGGTGTCCGAGGGTCAGGGAGACAGTGGGCCTGTCTGGCTGTCTGGACTGATGTTGGTGGAGCAGGTGCAGAGGAGGCCCTGCCCATGTCCCAGCATGCCAGATTCCATGGATGACAGCATGCTGAGACTCGGGCTGGTGCCGGATCCATCACTGATGATGATGTAGCTCACTTCATGGACAGTGATACGTGTGGGCCGCAGGATGGCCACACAGCAGGTGACATCACGGGCATGGCCATGGGTGGTGCCGCTGTGGAGGCCTGCATGACATCACAGTCCAAGCCTGTGCCTGTCTGCACCAGTGGGGCAACACTGGTGTGTGTCCAGGACAGTGGGGCTGTTGAGGCCACTGCGGTGGCACCGTTGAGCCCTGGAGAGCGGCAGCCAGAGGGGCAGTGTCAGCAGTCAACCAATGGACATGGGGGTACAATGTTGGGGGTGGCATCAGTGCACTGCCTGTGGACATGCCCAAGCCTGGCCCTAGTGTGCAGTGCCCACCCTCAAGGAGTGCTGCCCATCAGGGCCACGAACACTGTGAGGGATAGCATGCCGATCAGGCACACCCGCATACTCCAAGAATCAGTCAATCAGCAGTTGCGGCTTCTGACGGCGGTGGATGCACGCAGTGCAGCTCTGCACCAGGCAGAGGAGTGGCGCAGCAGGGACACCACTCTGCTCCTGGCAGGAATGGACCAGATGCAGAAGAATGTGACCACTGCCATTGACAGGCTGACACAATCACAGCTGCCATGGCCACAGAGGGCACACAGTTATTTGCCCATGCAGCATAGACACCGCGCAGTGCAATGTCCACCCCCATTCCTGGCAATGTGCGATACCCTCCTTGTCGACACCGGGTTCAGCTGTGGGCATCCCGAGCATGCCTGGTGCAGGCATGTTCGGTGTGCTGCAGACACCTGCGTGAGCATGGTCGCATTCATGCAGTGGAACCCCTAGGGGACCGTCGGTGCCACCCCATGAGGCCATTGGTCAGCCTGTCACTGCTGGCGGGTCTCAGCTGGGCCACCCATGCATCCGTGGTGGCCGTGGCACTGTGGCACGTGACTGACCTGTCTCCCACAATGGCTACTGTCTGATGCTGCCCTGTGTGCATTGTGTTCAACGTGCAATGCATGGGTGGGGTAACCGGCCCTGCACACACACACATGTTCCATCTGCACACCCTTCCAGCTGCTGTCCACTGTGATGTGTGCATGATGATTCCTGCATTGCACTGGCTGCAATTGTGCAAAGGTGCCCAGCGTCTGACACACGCACAATGACAGGCACTGGGCGTGGTGGTCTGTGGACGTGTGTATGGCTAGGGGTGGCGGTTGGGGTCAGCACGCCTCCTACCCTTTGTGCATGTCTTGTGGGGGGTGTGTGTGTGTGACCATGTGCCTTGTTAGATCTTGCCCATCCCTGATGGCGTGTGTGGTTCCATGCTCAGCCAATTCCCTTAATGACATGCACCCCTTGGGTTTGTCCATGTGTGTTTGTGGCTTGTGTCCTTGCCACTGGTGGTTGCACATGGCCCCATGACTTACCTGGGTTGGTTGAAGTGCTCCTCTGTGATGGCACCTGTGCGATCCGGATCAGTCGGGGGTTCCTTGAACCAAGGGGGGGCTGCCCATCACCATCTTCACCAGCTTCCTCATCATCCCCATCGCTGTCCCCCTCTTTGACCTGTAAGGCTATCCCACAGTCATTGGCCATGTTGTGCAGGATGCAACAGGCCAGGAATAGCCCACAGACCTTTAAGGGGCTGTACTGTAGGGCACCGTCAGACATGTCCAGGCTATGGAAATGTGCCTTCAGCATCCCGAACACTTGTTCGATGACACTGCGTGTGGTGGCATGTGCCTCATTGTAGTGTTGTTGCGATGGGGGTCACAGGCTGCCGGTATGGTGTGAGCAGCCAGGGACAGAGTGGTTATCCACTGTCACCTTTGTGTAGAGGGTGGACATTAGTTTGGTGATCAGCATCACCCTGCCATGGGCCATCTAGGCCAGTACCCATGTCACCTCTGACTATGACCCTCCCAAGCTCCATGTCTTTCTGCGTGATTTTTATACTCACCCACTAGGTGCCCAGTTGGGATGTCCCCACTCTCAAACCTGTGGCACAGTGTGGACTGGTGCCAGATGAAGGCATCTTGTGCTCCCCCAGGGTGCATGGCACAGACATTGATTATGCACCCCCTGGTATCGCACACCACCTGGCAGTTGATGCTTGCATACCCCTTCCAATTCATGTATGTGGCCCCTTCAGGGCCAGGTGGCATGCGGATGGCCACATGGGTGCAGTCTATTGCCCCGAGCACACCAGGCATACGTGCTACCCTGTGGAGCTCCTGTATGGTTGCTGTGCACTCAGCCGGTGTGCTGGGGAAATGGATGTAGTCCGCAGCATGTGACAGCAGTGCGCTGAGGAATTGGGTGAGGAAGCATGATGCGGCTGACTGGGTTATGCCTGTCATGTCCCTTGTTCATCTCTGGAAGGTACCTGTGGCGAGCAGGCACATGACAGCAGTCACTTTGGTCTCCACTGACAGAGCATGGCTCCGTTGTGTGGATGCCTGCATCACATCACTGCACAACTCACAGAGCCACCTCAGGATCACCCTGTTCAGGCGGTACCAGTCCACAATCTCAGTATCAGTGTACAGCTCAAAGTTGGTGCAGGCTCAGTACTGCCTGTTGGGGACATACTGCCGATGGGCCCTTCCACAGCCGCGCCCCCCTGCTGCCTGCCTTCTCACCCCTCTCATAACTGCCTCCATCTGGATGGCGGTGCTGGCCATGTCCCTGGCTTGTGTAACCCCCCCCAGCAGCAGTTTCACTGTTCCCCCCTCTGTCCTTGATGCTACTCCCCCTGCACCATGAACACCTTCCTGTAGTGGCCATACTGCCCACTATCTGTGCCCACAGTGCTATGTGGCACTTCCCCCTTTTGTCCTGCACTGTGGCACAGGCTCCCCACACCTTCCCTGTTCCTGGTGGTTCCAGGTGCTCTGTCCTGCTCCTGCCCTGTCCTGCTCCCAGTTTCTGTGTGCCTGTGTGGCTGCCTGCAGTTCATCAACATGTGGCTTCCCTGTAGCGATCTTGCACATCTCTCTTGTTCCTTTTTATTTTGGATAATTTCCACTATCGAGCAACTTCTGTTTGCTCCCCTATTGTGCATGGCACATGTTGTTGAATATCGCACTGTGCCATTTATGCATGGTTCCTCCCCCTTCAGTTGTGCATGCATTCATTACCATTGTGCTCTTGCATATTGTGATTTGGGGAGTGCAGCTGCCTCCTGCTGAATATCACAAAATGGCACATTTTCAGACTTGCGCTTGAGCATCCCTGTTGCACATGGTGCAACCCTTTTGAATATGCTCACCACACACATATATATATACATATATATATATATATATATATATATATATATATATATATATATATATATATATATATATATATATATATATATATATATTCTCATATAATCATATGTAGTAGAGGCCAGGCAGCACTTATCTTTGTCTAAGCAAGCCAACAGACAGAAAACCTTTGTTATGTCATAGATACATACATAAATACATAGATACATAGACAGTGTCGGCAGATTAGGGCCTATGGCCCACCCAGTCTGCCCATTTGAGCTTGTAAGTTGTTTGTTTTCCTAGAAGTCTGTTGCACCTTACCCCTGACCTCCAGAATTCCTTTATGTCTATCCCATGCATTCTTAAATCCCGTGATTGTTTCAGCCCCCACCACTTCCTCTGGCAGGGTGTTCCACTTGTCCACCACCGCTCTGTGAAGAAATTCTTTTCTCATGTTTCCTCTGAATCGTCCCTCCTCCAACTTCATCCCATGCCCTCTAGTCCTGGAACATCTTTTTCACTTAAAATAGTGTTTTCCTGAACCCTGTTCCTCCCTGTAAGATACTTGTATGTTTCTATCATATCCCTCTTCCCTCCTCTCCTCCAGGAGTACATGTTCAGTTCCTTCAACCTGTCTTCATAGGACTTGTGATGCAATGCATGCACCATCTTTGTCGCCTCCTCTGAACCTTCTCTACCCTGTCTATGTCCTTACGTGAGGTATGGTCTCCAGAACTGTACACTGTACTCCAGGTGGGGCCTCACTAGTGTCTTGTATAGCGGAATTATGACCTCCTTTTCCTGCTGGTAATGCCCTGCCTATACATCCCAGCATCCTATTTGCTTTACCTGCTGCCTTGTCACACTGTTTCCTACCTTGAGGTCATCAGAGATGATAACCCCAAGATCCCTTTCCTGCTTGGTGTGCTATATCCTCACCCCAAACTGATATATTGTGCCAGGTTTTTGTGCCCCTTATGCATTATCTTGCACTTCTTTGCATTGAATTTCAACCAAACCCCTGACCATTTTTCAAGTTTCTGCAGGTCCCTTCTCATTCTGTCTACACCCTCTGGTGTGTCTACTCTGTTACAGAGCTTTGTGTCATCAGCAAACAGTGAAATTCTGCCTTCTAGGTCCTGCGCCATGTCACTGATGAAGATGTTGAATAGGACCGGTCCCAGCACTGATCCCATGTCCCACTGGTCACTCTTCCCTCTGTGGAGTGACAGCCATTTACCACCACCCTCTGTGTCCTGCCACCCAGTCAGTTACCTACCCACCACACTACTGTCCTGCCCACACCCATATTCCCCAGTTTGTGAAATAGTCTTCTGTGTGGCACAGTGTCAAAGGCCTTGCTGAAGTCCAGATAGGCCATGTCCACTTCCCTCCCCTGACCACCTCTAGTCACCCAGTTAAAATTCAATGAGGTTGGTCTGACATGACCTCCCCTGGTGAAACCATGCTGCCTTGGGTCCCGTGAGTCCACTGACAACCAAATGTTCCACTCAACTCTCCTTCAGTAGTGCTTCCATGATCTTCCCACTACCGAGGTGAGGCTGACTGGTCTGTAGTTCCTGCTTCTCTTTGTTCCCACTTTTGTATAAGGGACATCTACTGTCCTCCAGTCCTGGGTACCTCCCTGTTTCCAGTGATTGGCTAAACAGGATAGCCAGAGGTTCAGCCACCACCTCTTTAGTTCTTAGCGACCCTAAAAATTCCCATCTGGCCCCATTGCTTTATAAATCTTATTACTTCCAATTCCTTCAGGACCCTTTTCATGTAAAGGGACTTGTGTCCATTTCTGCACCATTCTCACCCTTGTACTCCTTCAGACCCATTACTCTCCTCTTCCTCAGTAAAGACTGAGCAGAAATACCTGTTCAGTATGTCAGCTTTACTGTTGTCATCCTCCACGTGGCCCCCATCCTCCCCCTTCAGTCTCACTATCCCTCCCTTTGTCTTTCTTTTTTCACTTATGTACCTGTAAAAGGTTTTGTCCCCTCTACCCACTGATTTTGCTATGTGTTCTTCTGTCTGAGCTTTGGCTTCCCTTACTGACCTCCCTGCCTCCCTTTGCTTCTCCTGGTACTTCTCCCTATCCCCTTCTGCCTGTGTCTTTTTGTATTGCCTGAATGCAATCTTTTTGGCTTTAACTTTCTTTGCTACCTCTTTGGAAAACTATAATGGTCTCCTCTTCCTTTCCTCTTGCTAATCTGCTTAATACATAATTCTGTTGTTCTTGTAATCCCCATTTTAAATACTGCCCACTGTTCCTCAACCCCTGATTCCTGTCCCATTCCCCTTAATGCCTCTTTCAAGCATCTCCCCATTTTCCCAATGTCTGCCCCCCTAAAATCCAGGATACGTGTTTTTGTGTGGTTTGGTTCTGCTCTTTCTGTGATTTCAAACCACAATGACTGGTGGTCACTGTTTCCCAGGTGCTCCCCCACTGTTACCCCCATCACACTGTCCCTGTTTGTGAGCACAAGGTCCAGTATTGCCTTCTGCCTAGTTGGTTCCACGACCAGTTGCTTGAGGAAGGCACCCTGCAGGGAGTCCAGGATAAATCTGCTCCTAGTTGATGCTGCTGCTGGGATGCTCCAGTCCACATCTGGAATATTGAAGTCTCCAACCAGTACTACCTCACCCTTGTCTGCCATCCTTTGGATGGCTAGCATCAGCTCCCTATCTGTTTCTTCCTCCTGGGCTGGTGGTCTATAGACCACACCTGTGTGGATGGCTGTCTCCATTTTCCTTTCCAGCTTAACCCACAGTATCTCTCCCCCATTTTGTTCCTCCTGGATCTCTGTGACCCTTATGTCATTTTTCACACACAGTGCCACTCCTTCTCCCTTCCTGCCTTCTCTATCTCTTCTGAATATGTTGGAATGTCTTATATTATAAATAAGTAAGAAATGCCATATGTAATAGAGCCCAGTCAGCATTTCTTTTTTCCAAGCTATAGTGCTAACTGAATCATATTCTGTGTCTCATATGATACTCACTAGTAATTCTGTCTCCTAAGTCATCATCCAATGGAGAATGACTTAGGACCAATACATATTGTTTCTCATATCTGTAACTATGAGGTAATCTCTTTTGCTTTACTGTTATCTGTAGTATATATCCTTCTGTAACCTATTTCCACATGAAGAGAACAAGATCTTGGAGAACCTAGCATCCTAGAAATTCTAGAGATTATGTACATTCTTCAGGAGAGTGGTGAGAAACCCATCACCCCTGTAATTTTCTGTGTCACATGGTTGGCATAAGTAGTATAATAAACCATTATTAGTACTCATGCTTGTTTATGAATGTTTCTTGGCAGACTCTGAAGACATAAGAATCTGTATTAGTATTATCATTATTTACTCTACAAACTAAGAGTGTTTAGGCAACATAAAATGGTGACCGTGGCAGGTGTTTGCCAAAGTTACATTTTAATTTCCTCTGTAAATTAAAACACTGGGTGAAAAATCCCCAGTAACAAGCAGCTGAAACTGTCTTCTGTTTAAATCTTTGGTCTGTTGTGTGTTCCACAGTGCAGACAAAACAAATTTGCCAGATATTCAATTTCTGTGTAATGAGTTGTTTTATTTTTGTTTGTTTTTTCTCTTCTCTCTCTGTGGGAACACACATCTGTAAAGGGATCTGAACATACAGATAGACTGCTTTCATTTGTAGTTTCAAATCCTAATTGGTCTTTACTCATCTAGGAGTCCACATACGCCAAAGGCTGTTTGTGTCCTGTCATGAACTTTAGTTGCAAACAAAGTTTTTGATCCACAGACAGCTAAGGGTTTCTTATCTTATATGACATGTCTAAAAATATCAGTACTGAGTTGAGGCTGGATGTCTCAACATACCAAACCGCTACGGTGGTTGCTGTGATTTTACTGAAGTAGCAGAATCCAGTGGTAGCCCTTTCAAGGATATCATTGCCCATTATAGGGAATTGAAACATGGTACCAAAAGAGTTGATCCTGGAGGATTATTAATTGCAATGTTGTTTAAATGCTTTGGTGCTGTTCTAAATAAACCATCTGTTTTGGAATCTGAGTATGTTGCTTGCAAAATAGAGAATGTTGCTTGCAAGCAGGAAATTAATCTGAAAAAGGCTTCTCATAAAGAAAGGATAGGTAGACTTCAGTCTCAGCTGCAGTCCCTACTTCAAGAAAATGAGTTTCTCTTTAATGAGGGGGGCAGCAAAGGCCTGCATGCCTTAAGAGATAACACTGAAAAGGCAAAACGTATTAGCAAAAAAGGTTTTTCAAATGAATGGTGTTCTGGCTAATAACACTGATTCCTTATGTTTTGAAAACAAGGAACTTAGGGATAAAAAGTCTGAAGTAATTACTGAAAGAGTTGGAGTGCTGGTATTTCAACACCAGACCTTGACTGAGCATTGTGATTCATTATGTTTTAAGTACAACAGCCTCAAAATGAATGTTTTGAATCTAAAGTGTGATAGAGCTTTTCTTGACAACAGGCACGTTTTACAAGATGAGAATGTCTTGAGATCTGAAAACAAGGCACTTTACAGCATGTTAACTCCTGTATCTGAACAGTTAGAATGTAGGAGTAAAAAGTCAGATATGGAGAACATGCACTGTCAGCCAGAGGCATTGGCATGGCATACTACTTTAATGCCCAAAGACCTTACCTCTTCTGATGTTGAAGAGTTTGATTTTGAACACTCACAGTATGTGGTGGGGTGGACTAGAACAAAGGCTAGCCACTTGTTTTTCTGTGAGTCACAAAATGGAGACTTGTTAGAGTCTCAAAATGGTGGGTGCACATGTCATCAGGTTGCATCCCCATACCATCCCCAAGATGGCCGCTTATGGTCATGTGATGATGGCCATAACACAGTGACCCAAGATGCCCATGAGGTAATCCAAAATGGCTGACCACCACATCACAGAGGATGGATCATGCAGTCACAGGGACCTGTGATTGCTGCCATAAACAAACAAAACATACCAGAGGTTTTTGGCATCATTTCTAATGATATCAGTAAGACTAGTGTTTCTGAGAGACAGAAAATTCTCATTAAAAATGATGTTGATGTACTTTTGAATGAGGCTGGTACGCAACCTGTTATGAAGTCAGTGTCTGATGCTGCAGAAGCAGCAGCTGCTGCTAGCAATGTTTACTATGCTAGAATGTCCTTGGTTAAGGAACACATTGCTGTTAATTATGTGAAATTTGAAATAACATCAGCTTTCCCAGAGAAGACTGAATGTACTGCTTTTCCTATGCAGTGCATTAATACTTTAAGTTGTCACATTAAAAACAATGTTGCTACCATCCAGCAACCTTTCAGTGGGAAAACCCACTTTACATTTGATGGAGTAAGGGACAGCCCTGATTCTGAAAGCCCTGTGGCTGTGATATTTTCAGTATCACACAGCCATGTTGGGGGGGAGGGTTACAGGTTTGATTTCTGAACCTGGGATGGCAGCTGTTTCAGTACTATTTTCTCCACCCCTGAGAGCTACTGCACCACAATCCATAGCTGGAGAACTACATGCAGCTTGCACACCACTTTTCTCCACTGTGCAGGCACACCTGATAGTGCCAGCACTGCCAGCAAATGATGCAGAACCACCTCCACCAGTGACACCTGGATCATCACATACTGTGACTGCAATAGCAGGCACAGGCCAGAAACAGTCTGGGTTATTTCCAGCACATGCAATAGCAGCCACAAGCCAGGAACAGCCTGGGTTATTCCCAGTACAGACAATAGCAGGCACTTCTGGCAAGAAGGTGCAAGACATAGTAATTTCAGCAGTTGTAGCCCAAAAATACAATGGAAACATCAGACCCATTGCTTGTGCATCCCATGCTGTCCCCAGTGGAGCTGAAATACAACCTTTGTGAAAGGAATCTTTTGGCTACATACTGAGCTGGTAAATCCTTGAAAAAGAAAGAGCTTGTGTTAAGAAATTTTCCTTACGTAAAATTATACCAGTATTCAATGAGAGGTTCTGCAGTTTAACAAAATGGCCTTGATCTAATTACAAAAGCATGCAGAAACTGTTTTTTTGTTTTATTATCGATTCTAATTGGATCTGTTTCTCTCTAACTGAATTTATTTGGAAGAAAACAAACTTCTGTTCCAATACTATAATAATACCCCTGTGAAATACAAAGACTTGTTTGTGTACAACCCTAACCTAACCAGTTTAAATACAAACTGTATTTTCATAAGATTTCAGCATATTGTAATATGTGAACCTTATGCTCCAAAAGAAGGACCTTCATTTGATGGCAGTGTATAGGTTTCTTAATAAAGGAACTGAGGAATAACTTCCAAAAATAGGCCCTTATACACCAATTGTATTGCATTATAAGAAACTGAAAATGACATTCACCTATCCAGTGATGGCCTACTCATTTGGCATCACTGCCATAACACTCATGAAAAGTTATGGGTAGTTCCTGGACACCTGAAGGTAGATTTTATCTGCTGTACCAGGTACACGATACTCCAACTGGTGGACACCAGGGAGTCCATAAGAACCCTAGACAGACTGACATCCTCTGTCTGGTGACCACACATGAGAAATGATGTAGAACATATATTGGTAACTTGTTGATCTGTGCACAAAACAATCCTATACCAGCCTGTAAAAATGTATTGTTACCCCAGAGGCAATCAGGACCCTGGAACAGCATTCAGATTAACTACATTGGCCCTATGCCAATCACTAAGAACAACTAGTTTGCACTAGTGATCACCAACCTATTTTCCAAATGGTTTGAAGCTACCCCAACACAGAGCAACACAGTCAAAGTGTCTGTAAATATCTTAGTAAACCAGCTATTTACCAGGTGGGGGATTCCTCTAAAGGTAAATTCTGATTACAGGAAGCCAGCTTTATAGCCAAAGTAATGCAGACAATTCTGGACTTGTTATGGGTAAAACAAAAGTTTCATATCCCATACCACCCACAGTCATCAGGACAGGTGGAATGGGCTAACAGGCAGATCAACGTTATGTTATAATAAACTTGTTCAGTAAAAACCCAAAAGACTGGGGATTCATTATTGCCTTTACTCCTTATGGCAGTAAGAGGGACATCCTCTGCAGATAAACAGTGTACCCCATTTTTGAAATCATGACCAGACGGTCCATGAGAATCTCAGAACAGTTACTTCTGGACCTGTGTACTGCCACTGCTGATGGAACATCAGTAGATAAATATGTTAACTCAAACAAAACATCCAAAAGGTACACTTGTTTGCTGCACAATATATGGGCAAGGCCCAACAACAGGCCCTATCCTAGTGTAGAAAAACTCAGTCCAGCAGTCTACCAAGTTAGACTGCCTCATAATAACAGTCATTGATAAATGGCTACATGCCAATCAAATGAACCTGTTTAAAGGTGATTAAATTACTTTTCCATACCCCAATGGGCGGAATAGTACTAAATTAACTGTTTTTCTTTTCCTCTTTCCTATTACGTTCCAGAGAGAGAGATGCTTGCTTTTATGCTTATTATTCTTTTTAGAAGTATGGGTCTTCTTACAAGCCTAAACTACAGATTGTAATGCAGATAAGAGCCAGCGACCTAAATCAAAACAGCTTGTTGAGGCAGAGTACCTCATAAGCCCACATGATCTAATTGCATTCTGTGGAATTCACACTAAAGTTCTAAAAGACACGTTCATCATCCAGGAGGGTAGTGAGGCCCTACTGAATATTATGATCATTGCTTTGGATCAATTCTAGCAGCTAGACTTAATCTGGACCCCATTTACATTTTATTGACAATCAGGAATTCTGCATCCAAAATTTATATGACAATAAAAGTCATTAGACCTTAAGGTTTTACCTTATGATGCCCCATAATTTGTGACACTTAATACTGAGTGCCCCAAACAGAACTCTGGCCCACCCAGTGGTCTAATAACCACTTCTCAATCAGGTACCCTAGTTAATAATGTGCAGTTCATGCACATTCCAGTGATTTTAAATCTCAGCTTTAGAACTTGGAATGATTAGTTTTATGTTTCACAACAAATGGTTTAGACTCAGGTCTAGTTGGCTCTGACATATCTATTTGAAATAAGGCTGATATAGCCATTGTTCAAGCACATATGTTAAAGATTCTAATAATTCCAACCTCCCTGCAGCGCCTAGCTGCAGTGGCAAAAATAGAGAGGTCAGCGAAGGGACAGAGGTCATGCAGCTGGGATGTAGCATACATTACATGCATGGGTCCAAGGCTCCAGCACATCCCAGTGCAAACCAGTACTCCCTAAATATTACTACCTTAATAAACTCAGCTATCCCAATCCCAGTAGGGATAGAAATACTCTTACTGGGTTATCCAAACAAACACACCTCACATTCACCTTAATGCATAAGTAACGTAACCATTCACACACTCACACATACAGTACATACACCCACCCAAAACCAACCAGTTCCCTCCCCAAAACCTCTCACCCTCATAAAATAATAAATGTAGGAGAAGAATCCACTATCAGTGCAGGTGGGCTGTGGAAAGAGTTCCTGCTCCTATATAAAGCTAAAGATATCAACACAAATTTTTTTCAGAAGAATATTAAAGCTTTGAGGAAAGTCTCACTCATCTAGCAATAAACGCTGAGTTCTTTAGTTCAAATCACATCCCATGAGAGGACCCAAAGAAGGAGAAAGAGCATCACTCACAGCATTCCACTTCTGATAGTAATTGTTTTACATTGCTGAGGCCAAGTACATGAAAGGGAGATGTCAATAAGCCAGCTAAACACCTTTAGTCCTAGTACTTCTCTCACTAGTACCGATAGACAAAAACCACAGCAGAATTTAAGCAAGGATATTCTTACTCTCCGTTGTCCACAAGTCAGTTTTTCAACCAACAGATGCACTGCTCTCATGGGTGCTCAGATCATGCTCATCACAAGCACTTGTGCAGACACAAGATTCCCAGACCTGGGAAAGCTGTTCAAATGCTCACAGCTGGAGCTGCAAATCACTGCAAATTGTCCAACTCCAAATGCAGTAGGCTAATCCAAAAGAAGCTGCAAACCACCACACATTTGTCCAACTCCAAGCACAGTAGGATAAACCAACAGTGAGGAAAATCATCTACTCCATGATCCCAATGAGTAGCCAATAAGCAGTTGAAATAGTGGCTGAAAAAGTCAGGGTTTGCCTGAGACAGGCATGGTGCTCTCACCACTGCACCTCTCATGCTGCCCAGACTATTCCCAGCACTGCCACAATGACCACTGACACATTTTTCCAGTGGCTTCCCTCCGGGCACTTTGGATACCTCAGTGGCAGAACTCCTCAAGTCTTCAGTCAAGATTTCTCCTAACCACAACAGAAGGTAGGATGTCTTGCAGCTGGAAAACTCCCTTCACAATTTCACCACAGCACAACATGGCACAAACGGGACCTCACTCAAAATAAAAATGCTACTGTAACTCCTATGTTAGCTCACAGCCCAGCCTTACCTGACAGCCTTACCCTACTCCTAACTTCTAACTAAAGTTAAAATTACTTTAAAAAAATAATTTCTAACTTCTTTGGATACCATAATTAATCACGGAGCTTCAGGATTCTCATAAAACAAGAAAAAATAAATCAAGGAGCAGAAAAAGTTTGATCAACACTGAGCCCTTACAGACGGCAGCCCAGCATGGCTGTCATCTTGTTTAGCCCTCTAATGTCTATACTATGGAAGTGTTAGCGGTCATTCTGGATACTGGAATAATGTACGGCCCCTCAGCACGAGGAGAGGAGATTTAAAAGACATTAGTAGAGGCCATCATCAGGACTGTGAGTAACAGGAGGTGCTGCTAGTCAGAGATTTTAATTTGCCAGATGTAGAGTGGAACCTTACAGCTGCAGCTTTGCAAGGTGCTGGGCTATCCTTGAATCCCTTCAGGGGGCTTTTCTGAGGCAACTAGTTAAAGAACCAATTAATGATAGGTCAGTGTTGGTACTGATGCTAATGAATAGGGACAGCATTGCAGATAGCAGTTCCCAGGGTATCACTGATCACTGTAGAGTGTGGTTCAGGTGGTTGTACAAATGTTATCATTGGTTGTTTATACAACCTCCCCCTGTGTCTATTATTAGGCTTAAAGGAATTTTTTGGGGTGGTTTCTAACTACATGATGAACCGAGATTTTATTTTTGTTGGAGATGTTAATTTTGATTTGTTCAAAAATTATTCTCACTTGATTTTGCACTGAATTGCTCCAAATAAGCCCAATATTATTTCATCACGGAGTGTTGGATGATTCAATAAGTGATCATCAGGCCATTTTCTGTACTCTAAATTTTAAATACCCAAAGTTTCCATTTCGGACCATCCAATTTTGAAACTAAAAAAATTTCATTATGCTGCTCTGAGGTCTGAACTATTGAAAATAGATTGGTCTTTTATTGATGCTATTCCTGATCCTGGTTGATCTATTGATTATTTTTGCCTTTAGTTATTGGCTTTTCATGATTTTTTTTTCCTGTAGTGAACTTTAAGGGTAAGAGGTTCAAATAATGTATGGTTTTCTAATGGCACTAAGTCCTGGGTTAGAAAAAGAAAGTTGCCATGGGATGCCTGTAAACAAGATCCTTCCACTATTCTGCTATCAGCTTATAGATAACTATGAAATAAGGTTAGTAAAATGATAAAACAGGCCAAAACTAATTTTTTCAAGAATACATTTGAGATAAGCCCACCCACTGGTGCAGCTGCAAGGTGTCCTCCTGCGGCGCTGACATCTTGGGTTTAGGGATGGACTTGGAAGTTGGAGGATGGGCCAGGAGGAGAAGGATTGAGCATCCTGGGGACTGCTGTCCTTCTCCAGTGGATTGAGTGTCCAGCTCATTGTGGACCTCTGGTGGAGGCTGGGGGTACTGCTGTGGCTGGCACTGTAGGTAAGGTGGGTGGGGTAGGCACTGGTCATCATTGCAAGTCCCTGCCCCTTGGATTCTGGCAGAAAAAGAAAATGCTGGACCCCAATCATGATGCTGGCCCAGCCACCATCCTACTCCCTACCTGTGTCTGCTGGGGGGGTCCCGCTCCTGTGTCACTGACCCAGGGTGCAAGCCAAGTCTCACCTACCCCTGTGTCCATTGGGAGGGGATGCCCACCCAGCGGTCCTACCCCAGGGGGTAAGCCTGGGGCAAGTGGGAGCAGTGAGAGGAGCTGGGCTAAGCCTCTGGAGAGCTTGGTAAAAAAAAAAGAATACATTTGAGCCTGCTATGTCCGACTCTAAGGGTTTTTGGGACACGTTCTATTCATTATTGTCACCAAAATAAAAGGCTATGATTAATAAGTTACAAACATCTGATGAGGTTACCAAGATCCCCGAAATTGCTGATTTGTTAAATTTGAAATTCTCGGATATGTCTAGCTATAAATTAGATGGTCAAGGTTTTGCCCAGGGTCCTGTTCTTGATGATTGTGGTATACCTTGTTTGAATGAGAACAACTCTTTATTTTATTTCCATGAGGAGTCTAGAGCAGAGTTACTGAAACAATTGTATTTGTTACCTAATAAATATAATGATTGAGATGGGGTTTTGGAAGGGAGATTTTTGAAGCTGGCTGCCCCTTTTATTGCAGGACCTATTTGTACCATTTATAATTTGTGTTTGACCTCTAGTGTTTTTCCATATGTTTGGAAGTGTGTGAGGGTGGTGGCAGTTCCTAAAATGTGCAATGTTGTATTTGGCAAAGATTATTGACCGATATCGATTTTGAACCCTTTAAGTAAGATTTTAGAAAACTTGGTTGCTAATCAACTTACTACCTTCTTGTAGTCTAACAATATTCTGTGTACACAACAGCATGGCTTTAGCCATGGCCATGGGACTAGCACTGCCCTGGTTAGGTTCATGAATACCGTCCTTCAAGGGTTTAATAAGGGTGTTTTGACTGGGGAAGTGTTTGTGGACCCAACCAGGGCACTTGATTTAATTGATCACCCCTTTCTTTGCCTTAAATTGAATGAATTGGGTATCCCTGCCAGTGTTATAAGTTGGATGAAGCATTATTTGACAAATAGGTCTCAATATGTTTCCATTAATTCTATGTGTTCTAATCTGAGAATTATAGAGTGTGGTGCACCTCGGTGGTCCATACTCGGACCCCTGTTGTTTTCTTTATTTACAAATCAATTAACTTCAGTTTTTAGTAATTGTAAGTGTCTTTCCTATGCAGATGATCTTATTTTGTTTTATCAGGCCTCTTTGGTTTCTCAGCTTAGTTGTTTTAGAACCTGAATTTCAGTTTTTATGTTCATGGTTATCTAATAACGTAATGAATGTGAAGAAAACTAAGTTGGTGGTTTTTGATAGTACATACATGCTCAAGGATAATCCATGTTTGTTAATTCATTATGGTTTTGGAACTACTATTGAACAGGTAAATGAATTTAAATATCTTGGGGTCCTACTAGACCCCAGTTTGACCCTTCCCTCCTAAGTTCAGGCTGTCAATAGAACAATAAATCAGAAGATTGATATGTTGTATAAATTCAAACAGTATTGGACCTGTGAAACATGTTGTGCTGTTGCTCTGGGAACCATATTGCCACATATTGATAATGTTTCCTCTCTATATCATAATTTAGGTTCAAGGGAAAGTCACTTTCTCACTGTCGCATTTAACAATATTTGCCATTTTATCCTTGCAACTCCATTGAAAATGCATCATTGCACTTTGTATTCCACTATTGGGTGGTTATCCCTGAGGATTAAATTTACCTGTTCTCTGGGTTGCCTGGTTTATCAATCTATTTACTCTGGTAATTCTTCCCTCTGTCTGATTTAATAACCATTTGTGAGTCAACTACTAACATTAGGTCTACCAGGGGTGTAACACTGGATATAAGTAACACAAGAATAAATATGGTTTCCATTCTTTTACTATCTCCGCTCCAAAATTGTGGATTGAGTTGCCTATTTCTTTATGTTCTGCTACTTCACTATCAAGTTTTAAAGTACATTTTAAGGCTTATCTGTTATCTTTGAATGTTTTTCATTGTAATACTTACTTTGTATTATTGAACATATTATTTGTGTGTTTTAACTGTGCTGTATCTGTTGCTGTCTGGGTCAGTCCGAAAAAAAAGGGTTTCACACAGTGTCCCAACCCGGTTAACAAATTTAAAATAAAATAAAAAATATATAAGTAAAGGAGTGAGGTGAGCCACATGAGGACAGGGGTCCTGGATTTCAGAAGGGCAGATTTTAAGGAAATGGGAGACTGCCTCAGAAAATGCCTCAAATGGGAGGATTGCTAGGGAAGGGAGTTGAGACACAATGGGGAAGAATAAGGGGAGGTATAATTAGGGCAATGAACCTCTGCATGAAAGAACTAAGGACAAGCAGAAGGAAAAGGAAACCATATAAAGAAGTGCAAAGGAAGGAGTACAGGGTGGTGTACAAGCAAGCCAGAAGGAAGCAGATAAGATGGTTAGAAGAACACAGGCACAGACAAAGAAATGATTGCTAGATGGGTGGCTAAAGGGAATTAAATCTTTTTTCAGATATTTAAGTGAGAAGAGAAAAGTAAGAGGAGGGATAGTGAGCACTAGGAAGGCAGTGGGGGAGACTACAGATGGGAACCAGGAAAAAGCAGACATTTTAAACAACTACTTCTGCTCCATATTCAGGGCAGAGACAGAATGGGATGGACCACCAGGGAGAAGCAAGGTTAGGGGATAGGGAGAGGTGGACACAAGTCTATTTTCATAAGAAAGAGTGCTAAAAGAACTTACAGCCCTGAGGATGTATAAAGCTATGGGACCAGACGGGATATACCCCAGGGTACTAATGAACTGAGGGAAGTGCTAGCTGCCACACTGACAGCCTTATCCAACCTCTCACTGGAAGCAGGTGTGTTTCCATAGGATTGGAGAATGGCTGACATGGTCCCTGTATGTAAGAGTGGCAGCAGGGAGGAGGCTCAAATTTATATGCCAGTTAGCCTAACTTAAGTTGTTTGAGCATCTAGAATATAATGGATTGCAACACTATGGGCAGAACTGATTTACGTTGAAGGTCATGCCAAACAAAGCTGATAGACTTCTTTGACCGGGTGACCAGAGATATAAACCAGGGGAGGTCAGTGAATGAGCCTAGCTGGACTTCAGAAAGGCCTTCAAAACTGTGCTGTATAATAGGGTGATGTGGAAATTGACCAACTTAAGATGGGGATCCAAACTGGTAAACTGGGTTTGAAACTGGTAACAGATAGGAGACAGAGGGTGGTGGTTAATGTCACCCGCTGTAAGAATGAGAAAATGACCACTGGTTTATGACAGGGTTCTGTACTGGGCCAAGACATTCTCTATGTCTTCATAGTGGACATTGCAGAAGAGCTGGAGGAGAAGGTATGTCTTTTTGCAGATGACACTAAATTCTGAAATAGCATGGACACTTCCTAGGAGGTGGAAAGAATGCATAGAAATATAGGGAAACTTGAGGAGTGGTTAAAGACATGGCAGTTGAGGTTCAATGCCAAAAAGAACAATGTCATGCATCTAAGGCACAGAAACCCCAGTGCTGAGTATGGGATGTGGGGGATACTGACAGTCACTAGACAGGACAGGGACCTCAGGGTTATTATATCAGAAGACCGTAAGGTGACTGTAAGGGGTGCATAGGGAGAGTTATCTCTAGCAGGAGGATGGAGGGAGGGAGGGAGGAGGTAGATAGTGGTGATGCCACTATATCACTCCCTGGTAACCCCCACCTGGAATACTGTATCCAGTTTTGAAGGCTGCACCTCAGAAAGGACATAGACAGGGTAGAGGCAGTCCAGAGAAGGGCAACTAAATGGTGCAAGTATTACAGTGGAAGCCCTATGAGGGGAGACTCAGGGATCTCAACATATACACCCTGGAAGAGAGAAGAGAGAGAGGTGACATGATCAAGACAAACAAGTACCTCACATGGGTGAACAGGTTTTGAGAGGGGAGCCTCTTCACAAAAAGATGAGCACCAAGACCAGGGGGCATGTGATGAAGCTGGAAGTGGGGGAAGGTCAGGAGAAATGTGAGAAAATATTTTTTCACTGAAAAGGTAGTAGATGCTTGGAACAGACTACATATGAAGTGGTGGAGGCTAATATGGTGGAGGGCTTCAAGCATGCATGAATTAACATATGGGTATATTAGAGCAGAGGCAGGAAGGGGGTGGAGGTACTTTGGAGGCCAGTTAGGGTTTGCAGAGCTAGGACAGGCAGCAAACACTTGGGTAGATTGGATGGGCCAAATGATCCTTTCCTGCCTACAAATTCTGTGTTTCTATGAAGCTCTGTTAAACATTAGTAATGAAACAAGTAGTTTTAAATTATTTAGTTTTTTTAATTACTTTCAATGGATCCATTATGTGAAATGACTTTTCCTGTTTCCCGAAAGAGATAGTCTGGTAGGTACAGTAGGTAAATATCTGGCAGGCCTGGTTCTCAAGGGATGTAAAATGAATATTGTTTTTTGTTGAAGGAGACTGCTCAGTGTGACATTACTCTACAAATGAAACACTGTAAATTCTTGTCAGACACAGTATAACAGGTCAACTTTAGTAAAATGATCTGTAAACTTGGTTGTCATGACAACAGCAGCAAATACTCTCATAATCAGAATGCATAGCTGTGCATGTCAAAAATTGTTATGCTGATCATAAAATGCTACAGGAAAATGTACTATAAATTGGTACTGAGATTATTGAATCAGAATACCATCCAATTAAGTAGTAAAATATCTGATTACTACTCTACATGTGAATGTACTGATTTAGTGATGCCTGTGTCACTTAATCACTTAGGCACCAATATGAAAGATGACTTATAGGGCAGCTACTCTGTAGAAATCAGGAAATGTTACTGTTTTTGTATTGGTAACAACTATATATATTTATTACATTGTGTGTGTGTGTGTGTGTATGTGTGTGTGCATTGTGTGAGTGTCTGAATGCATATGTGTGTAATAGCATATGGGAGCATGAGTGTGCATAATGGGGTATGCGATCATCTGTGTGGTGTGTGTGCGTGTGTGTGTGTATCTGTGTGTCTAAAAGGGTATGCAAGTATCAATCTGTGTATCTGTAATATACTGTGTGACGGTATGCCTGCAATGCCTGCAATGGGATATTCGTGTGTCTGCATGTGTTAAATGGGGTTTGTGATTCTCTGTGTTTATTTGGTGAAGTGTGCAAACATCTGTTTACAGGGAAGCCTGCAGACTTCAGTGTAGTGGGGTGTCCATGTTTCTGTGTGTTCAAAGGTACTACATCAGGGCATCAGTGTGGTGCTGGGTGTGCATCTGACTGCATCTGAGTAGTGGGTGGTGAGCATTTGTGTGCAGATAACAGTGCTTAAGCCACCAATACTGAAAGGGAGACTGCTGAAAACTAAAGAAAAAAGCAGGAATTACACTAACCCTGTAACATGTGTGTTAGCATATAATGCTCTTACACCAAAAATCAAACATATCATTACCAGTAACTGGTCTTTGTTAAAACATTATAATAACTGGCTGTCCCTTTTTATTCCATAGGAAAACCCATGGCATAATTTGCCATAATAAAGGAGCGTTTATTACAGCAAACGCAGACACGGTTTCACTAGCTCTTCCTGTCCCACCGCTGGCTGGTTTATCTTTCTCCCAGAGACTAAACCGCCACACTGACTTGGCAGTAAGTGTTCTTTAGACAGAAAATCTAGTACAATAAAAAAAGTAACTTAAGACTACCGAACGAAACAAAGAAATACAAAAAATGTCAAACATAAACAGACTGAGTGCTGAAACTGGATCACGGCTGCATAGCAACAGCTTTTTATCTTATATAATTGCTGTGCTGAAAAAGGAAAACCCAGCGATTATATAAAATAAAATATGGGGTGGTGTGTTTAAAGGGACACTGTCAACCCCCTTAGGTCTCAAAGTGTCCCTGGTTTAAAAAACACATTTTATGATTGCCAGCATTCTGTAAATGTTGATGATGTAGCTGCTAGTTTGATTCTTACTCTTTTTTTCTTTAAAAAGTGAACAACAGACTGCCCACCATGCTGGTGTTACCACACAAACACATATTTATTTACATGCCTTGATCAGCTTCAACTGCATCTTTCCTGAACTTGGGAACACCCACAACAGTGTATCCCCCCATGATGCAGTGGGAGTTTAGGAGGCTACTGCCTCATGATTGAATACACTGGGTGTGTTTCTAATGCTCAGGAAGTGTGCAGCAAGAATAGATCCAGGACTGCTAACAAAACAAAGTTGTTTATAAATATACATTAGCATGCATTTCAGTACTACTAAACAAGGAGATAGGCAAAAAAAAGGCAACATCAATGAATTTTAAAGAAGGTAAGCAATCATAAAATGTAGGTTTTTAACTAGAAATACTATGACGAAAAACAGGTTGGCAGTGTCCCTTTAAACTCAAAGTTTACACACACCCTCTGTGTTAAATGCTTTCACAAGCCCTTCAAGCTTTGCTCTCGGAGTTTATGTAGCATCTAAAACCTCGTGTGTGTGTAAACTTCTCATTACACACACCATCTAATACTTTATTCTATATGTAGGCTCCATCTCAATTTGGAGGGGAAGGGAATCCTTACGTTGAAAATAGAGGGGTTCATTGGTGAAAAATGGGGTTTAAACTTGTGAAGGCGGGAGGGTTGGGAGAAAAGGCTGTCGAGAGGGGACCGATAAAGGAGGGATTCTGTCTCCACCCCCCCCGGTGTAGCTGGAGGAATGCTGGAAAAGGCCGACTGGTAAAGTGCAGACCAGGGGAAAACAGAATCCCCATGGGAACACGAGCAGGGGAAATGGAAGTATAGGGAAAGGGTGGAAGGTAGTCCTGCTAAATGCCAGGAGCTTCAGCAATAAAATGACTGAGCTCCAGGTGATGCTAACTAAGGGAGCGGTGGATGTGGCAGTGGTCACTGAGACCTGGGCCACTGCAGGACATGACTGAGACCTGAACCTGGAGGGTTACACTATGTTCAGGAAGGACAAGAGGGAGGGAAGGGGAGGAGGGGAGACTATGACATCCTCGGTGGCCAGGGAACAGAGGTTGTTGGATGTCTTTCAAGACATGTTCCTATCTCAGAAGGTGGGGGAACCGACCAGGGAGGCACGGGTACTGGATGTGGTCCTGGCAGACAGTGACCAGATTGGGGGCCTGGAGGTAAGGGATCCATTGGTGGGGAGTGACCATGCCACAGTCTCATTCTGCCTGGACCTAGGAGGGGTAGAAGGCTGCACAAAGACGGAGGTAACTGACTTCAGGGGGGCAGATTTTAAGGAAATAGGAAGAATCCTTAAGGAGCATTTGGATGAGATTGGGTCAGACATGGATGCTGATAGGTGGGAAATCATCAGGAGAGGGGTTCAGGATGCTACCAGCACCTGTGCAAGAATAAGATGAAAATGCGGTAGGGTCCAAAAACCCTGCTGGTGGACCAGGGAGGTCCAGGAGGTGGTGCGGGGAAAGAAGTCAGCCTATAGGCAATTCAAGTGCTCAAGGAGTGAAAGGGATCAAGGGGAGTGAGAGCTGATGGCTAGAAGGGCCACTAGGGTGGTGAGGACAGCTAAGGCAAGGAAGGTGCAGAACCTGGCCAGGGAAATTAGGAGAGGGATCAAGGGGTTCTTTAGATACTTTGGGGAAAAATGAAGGGTGAAGGAGCAGATTAGCAGGCTTAAAACAGGGGAGAGATGGGCCCAAGACCCGGGGGAGCAGGCTGAGGTACTAAATGAGTATATCACCTCAGTTTTCACTAAGGAAAATAGGGGTGCTACATCATACATGGTAGGAGACAGTGATACTGAGGAGGGGGGACCCTTACCGATTGGCGGGTCTGGGGAGAGGGGGAGGCATCACTGGCAGGAGGGGGAAGGCTAAGCAGGGAGAAGAGGTAGTGGAAGTGGAAATTACAGCAGAGAGAGTGAGGGAAGCCCTCAGGTCCCTTAAGATGGAGAAAGCACTGGGGCCAGATAAATTACGTCCCAGAGTGCTGAAGGAACTTGCGGATGTCCTGGCGAAACCCCTGGCAGAATTTCAGCATCTCTCTGAGGACAGGGTGGGTGCCCCAGGACTGGAAGATGGCACATATAGTGCCTATCCACAAGGGGGGGGATCAAGGGAGGTGGAAAGGAAATACAGGCCTGTCAGCCTGACATCGGTGGTGGGCAAGGTGATGGAGGGAATTGTCAAGGAGAGGCTGGGGGGGACCTAGAAAAAGTCAGGGTGCCTGGACGATAGACAGCATGGATTTGTCCAGGGGAAATCATGTCAGACAAACCTTGTGGAGTTCTATGACTGGGTGACGAGTGCCTTGGACCTGGGTAGACCAGTGGACGTCCTCTTTCTAGACTTCAGCAAGGCATTTGACATTGTTCCTCATGTCGGCCTGTTGGATAAGCTGGGAGAAATGGGGAGTGGGAACCAGAAAATCAGATGGATAGGCAATTGGCTCCAGGACCTGAGTTGGCAGGATAGTCTCACCCCCAAGGAGGGTCATTAGTGGGGTCCCACAGGGATCAGTCCTTGGTCCCCTCCTGTTCAACACCTACATCTCTGACATAAGGACAGGTATCAGGAGTGAGATGAGTCTCTTTATGGATGACTCAAAACTGGGGAAGGTGGTGGATGGGGATGAGGGGAGGGTGGCCCTACAGGGGGACCTGGAGGCTCTGGAAGGATGGTGTAGAAAGTGGAAGCTGAGGTTCAGTTCTAGGGAAATACAAAGTCACAGACCTGGGGCTGAAAACTGGCCAAGTGTACACCCTGAGGGGGGAATTCTACAAGTCTCGATGGCTGAGAGGGACCTGGGGGGTGGTGGTGGATGTCAAGATGAACAACTCAGAGATTTGTAGTAGGGCAGCATCCAAGGTCAACAGGATTCTGGGATGCATCACTAGAGGGATCACCTCCAGAAGGAGGGAAGTTATACTCCCTCTGTATAACTGCTTGGTGAGCCTGCGCCTCGAGTACTGCATGCAGTTTTGTAGGCCACACTTAAAGAGGGACATTAAACTCCTGGAGAGGGTCCAGTGGAGGGCAACCAAAATGATTTGGGGCTTGGGAGACAGGACCTATGAGAAGAGGCTCGAAGAACTAAATATATACACAATGGAAGAGAGAAGGGACCGGGGGGACATGATAGAAGTCTTCAGGTACATGAAGGGGTTAAATAGGGGAGGAACAGTCAGGGTGCTTTGAAGGAAGGAGAAGGGGGACACTAGAGGGCATGGGTGGAAGCTGGAGGGGAGAAGATTCAGGGAAGAAAGGAGGAGGTGCTACTTCACTGAGAGGGTGGTGGAACCATGGAATACACTGCCTAGGGGGATGGTGGAGGCAGAGATGGTGGAGGGGTTCAAGAGGGGGTTGGATAGGTTCAGGGGAAGGTTTCTGGAAGAAAAATCCAATGCAGTGAGAATATCCAGAACTGGGAAGGGAGAAGCTAGAGAAGGCAAGGGGAGCAGCAAGGTCAGCTCCCAGGGTGAGGGCTGACCAAACGAGCAGACACAAAAGACCATTAGGCCTATTCTGCTGGCATGTTAGTATGTTAGTATGTAGTGCTCCACATTTGTTTAATGACCCATCTAGGGTGACCTATAGCAGGGGGAACATCCAGAAAGATTTGTTGACTCATAGTCATCTCATACTACTGAATAATAATTGTACAACCTGGCTACCACCACACCCAAAGGGCTTTTTTGAATGTGGCAATTGTTTCATTTGTAATCATGGTATCAGTGGTAATGATTTCCCCAATACTGTTCCTGACATTAGGGTAACAATCAGGCAGTAGGGCCATAGGGCAGCTACTGTATAGAAATCAGGACTTACCATTTTTGTATTGGTAACAACTATATATAGTTATTGCATCATTTGTGTCTTCTCAGTACTGTGTCTTTTTTTCCTGGTGGCACCCTTTCTCTGTATGAGCATACTGCTGTGTGTTGGACTGAAGAGAAGAGTTTACATGTATGTGTGTGTGATCATGTGTCAGTAGCCAACAACTGCTTCTACATTAGCTTGATGTGTACATTTTTAGGGCTGCAGGAGTAGAGCCTGCATCCCTCTTGCATTTGCTCTAAAAATGAGGTACTATGGAACTTCCTTTTTGGACTTTTGCAAGTATCCATCCACAAGTGCAAAATTGTGCACTCCCCTTTGATTTTTGCTATTTGCTGTTCTGTCTTAAAGGCATCCGAAGGGAGTGGGGATGGTATGGTGCATCCCAATGTCTCAGGATATAAACAACAAAAAAACTTTTGAAGCTGCTGTCTTTGTAGCCCCTCAATTTAACCCTTGCAGGGCTGCAGACTGAGCATCTGTCCAACTCAATCAAATAGAGTCATTCTAGTTCTTACAGTGGCCTAGGGGTTAACTCATTTCATTGGTCATTTTGTGTCAGAGCAACCATGGAATTATTTTGACTGAATACTGACCCAGTAGCACATGGCTAATTAGGCAGATGTGTTGATGTGGGAGACAGAGGAACATTGCAGCTAGCAGGAGACAGGCCAGAAATTGATGGTCCATAATTACAAGCTTTGGTTATAAAAGTAAGAAAACAACATTTCAAATGTAGAAAATAGGGTTCAAATGTTTTATTAGTTTAAAAGGAGTTATAAAAGTTTGTTTAATGAGTTGTTTTTGAAGCAAGCTCCTACTTGCAATACTCTGTGCCCTATCTCCCAAACCGTGTGAATGTTTCTCCCCTAAGGATCAGTCTACCATATGTTATTTTGTTATTTTCCCTGCTCATTATACCTGATAGTTCCTTGCAAGTATGTGGTTGTTTGTTTTCAATGAACTTCTTGCCAAACTTTGCATCATGATAATTCCTTGCAAATATGTAAGCTATGTGTTGCACCTGCCAACAAATTGCCATATTGCATGTTTTGTCATGAATCAATCTGTTTTATACCTTGCTCTCATCACTTTGCTTGTATTTTTACTGTAAAACCTTGTTTTGTTTCTGTTTTATATAATTCCACTCTGTAACCTCCCAGGTCGTGCCTGAAAATAGTCATTCCTATGGCTAGTGCACCTACCCGGTAAACACAAACTAAATTAACAAATAAATACTGGCAAGTGGGCAGGATGGCACAATGACATTCACAGGAGCCTATCTGAATATATAACCTCCACTATACTTTCACTGTTGGACTGCTGGCTGTCCTTTTATGCACCCCCCCCCCCGGGACAGCAAGTGAGATTTTATCACTTGCTTCCTATAAATGCTATTTGTACTCCAGCCCTGAAATTGGCATGTGCCTACAAAAGGTAGTTTACTTAGTATGCATGGACAAAAGAAGACATGCACCCATAGTGATTGTCCCCCACACTAGTGGGACTGAACTAAATGCTGGTCATCTTCAGCCAATAATTTAATCTAGCTTTAAATTTATTAAAGGAGTCTGATTCAATGATTTCATTTGGAAGACTATTCCATGATTTTGCTGCCCTAATTGTGAAAAAGTAATCTCTTTTGGTAGTGTTAGACCAATCAATGACTAGTTGTTGTCAGTGAAGTCTTGGTACATGACACCTATTCAAGTATTCTAGGCCACATTGTTCCATTAAACACTCTGATTTTAGTATTTTATAGGTGAGAAGAAGGCCACTACCGTACCTCTTAGTTTGATGTGAAAATAAACCAGTTTTCATGAGTCTATTTTTCATAATCCATGGATGCTAGTTTGGGTACCAGTTTGGTGGCCCTTCTCTGGGTTCTCTCCACCAGATCAATGTTCTTTCTGTGATAAGGGTTCCAAAAGGGTGAGCTGTAATCAAGGTATGGTCTGATATATGCTTGGTATAAAGGAATAATGCATTCTTCTGTTCTAGTCACAAATGTTTGCTTTAGTTGTTATACAGTAATAGATTATTTGCTACTCGTGTTATTTTAACAAAATGGTTTGATGCAGTTAGTTTATCATTGACTACTATACACAAGTCTCTTTCACATGTAGGCACTTTTAGTAATCTATCATTTAAATAGTATATTTTTTTTTCCATTTTTATTCCCTAAGTGCATGACGGAGCATTTGTCAATATTAAACTCCATATAATTATTTTTTGCTCATATTTAAATTTCTTGTTAATTGTGCTCCATTGCTTAATTCCCATCTGCTGTATCTGCTCTGCCCCAACATTTTATATCATCAATGAACTTTGATAATGTAATGTTGCCACTTATTTTCATGTCGCTTATAAATATTCCAAACAGGGTTGGACCCAGGACCGAGCCCTAAGTCACTCTATTACTGACCCATCTGCTCTCGTACAGAGTGCCATTTAATCTGACGCTGTGATCTATTAAAGAGCCACTGATTTATCCAGTTGACCAGATGTATTGTGAATCTCCAGTTGTACATTTTTTATCAGGATGTGATGTGACACTTTATCGAAGGCACGGCTAAAGTCTAGCAAGATTACATCCATAGGTATACCCTGGTCTAATCCTTTACTAATATGGTTGTAAAAGGAGATGAAGTTGGCGATACACAAATAACCACTTTTGAAGCCATGTTGTAAATTGTCAGTTAATCCCAATGTTACAATTTCTTTTTCCAAATAAGATTTCATTATCTACTCCATTAACTTACAGATGATGGAGGTAAGGTTTATTGGTTGGTAATTCTGTACTGAAGTTTTACTTCCCTTTTATATATAGGGGTCACTGTAGCCAACAGCCAGTATGATAGAATGCTGTTTTTGACCAATGGTTTATTAAAAATGATGGACAGTGGTAATGAGATTAAAGGTGTAGTATCTTTCAGAAACACAGGAGGTATATTGTCTGGTCCAGGACTGGTATTGTTTTTTAGTGAACCTAGAGCATTTAAAAAGTCTTCCTGGGAGATGGAGTACAAATTATTTTTATTTTCTCCAGATGACACATGTGTGTTGACAGCTACTTTTTTAAAGAAAATTGAACAGAAGTATGAATTGAAAAGATCTGCTGTTTCCTTGTCTGTTTCTGCTTCTTTGTTGTCATGAACTAATGGACATATTTTTCCATTTGTTCCTTTCTTACCATTAATGTAGGAATATAATGCTTCTTTATTGTTGCTTGAATGTACTATCTTAAATTCAGCCTTTTTTTTGCTTGTAATATTTTTTTAATTTCAGTTGTGCATTTTTATAAAGTTTGATATTTTCTCTAAAGCTGTTTAATTTTAGTTTCTTGAATAATTTTTCTTTGACTTTTATAAGTTTTTTAATTGAATTACTAAACCAAATGGGGATCTTAACTTTCTTATTATATTTATTTTTATCTAGTACAAATGTCTTTTCTAACTGGTAAACAGTACCTTTTAATATTGACTAGGCTTGTTCAGTAGTGAGGTTTTTAAAACAGGTAATCCAATTGGTTTGTTGGAAGTGTTTATTAATTTCAGCAAAATTTGTCTTGTAGTAGTTCTTATGGGCAATTTATTTTTTTGTAAACAGTAGTTTCCAGAATGATTTCAAAGTGCACTGTATTGTGATCACTATTACTCCAGGGCAGGGGGTTGTTTCTAAATCTTGTATCTTGTCCTCAGTGTTTGTTAATACCAGGTCAAGGACATTATTACCTCTAGTAGGACTCGTGATTAGTTGTTCCAGTCCATAGCTGAGCATTTCTCTTACAAAGAAGTTTTCCAATTCACTACTTCATTGCATTGTTAACCAATCAATTTTAGGTAGATTGAAATCTCCTAATATGAGAACCTCTCCTTTTTGAGATGTTTCAGTGATTTCTTAAATCAATGTATTTGTGTACATAGCATCAGTGGAAGGAGATATATAGCAGTTCCCTACTATCAGTTTCAATTGGCCCCTTCTATTAATTTGGACCCAGATATGTTCTATATTGTTGTTGCTATTTATTTAGAAGGAAGGTAAGTCTTTATGTACAGACAGACTCCCCCACCATTTCTTCCTTCTCTGCTTTTTTGATAGAGCTTGTAATTTGGTAATTCTTTGTACCAGGCTTTAGAGTCATCCCACTAGGTCTCTGTGACAGCAATTATGTCATAGTTATGAATTAATGATCTAGTTTTGAGTTCTGACATTTTTTGATTATTCAAGCTTCTAGCGTTCAACATTAGCACATTACATTGACTTGTACAGTTGGTGCCCTTAGTTACAGAGGAAGTTGCCGGCCTCTTCTCTCCCTTGTTTCCTAGTTTAAATGAATATTTATGGCTTTCTGGAACTCTTTACAAGTAGTGCACTGCCCCTCCTAATGAGGTGTAGGTCATCCCAGTAAAACAAGGAATGTCTGCCCACAAAGTTCTCCCAGTGAGTAAGACACATGATGTTCTGTCTAAGACACCACATCCTCAACCTTTCATTTACCTCCTTGATACACTGTGTTTTTTCATGTGAGGCTCTGGGGAGAAGTATAATTTCTAAGAAACAAACAGTACTTCTATGTTTAACTAGGATGTTGTTTAGTGCTACAAAGTCATTTTTCAATGAAGCAGTGTCAGCATCACCAATATTATTAGGGCCAGTGTGCATGATGACCTATGGATTATCACCAGCATCCTTAAGTATGTTTTTAATCATACTTGATATATTTCTAACTTTAGCTTCTCTAAAGCTTGAATAGTTTCTAGTTGTCTTGTTTGCATTACACACTGCTCTATCTAGGTGCTTTATCAAAGAGTCCCCCAATACATATACCTGTCTTGATTCGCTATGTGATGCTGGACTAGTATTCATATTTTGAACAACCCCCTCTGTGTTAATAGTGTTTATCATACTTGCAAATGTGCTTATGTTTATGTGTTGCTCTCTTAAAGTAGATAGTAGCTCATTGTTTGTTCTACCTACTGCATTGATTCTTGTGCTCTTATTCATAGTTTGGTCACATGGAGACTTAGTTGAGTTGTGGGGTCCCCCTATTTTATTAGGGGTACTGGGGCTAGCTTGGTTTAAAGTTATGGATGACACAAGGGCATTTATATTTCATGGAGCACTTGTCTGGTCCATTGTTTGCTCATTACTGCTTATTGCCACCTCATCCATTAATCTAGGTTCTTCTTCAAGGGTCATAAGTGGTGAGAAGCTATTTTTAGTAGGAATCTTAAATATATCAACTTTTCTTCTCTTTTTGCTTGCCCTAAATGTTGTTATTGTGGTCCATTCCAAGTCTGACTCATTCTCATCATCAGTCTCCATATCACGCTTCCTAGTACTGCAGTTGTTCTGGCTACCTGCACTTGTACTTGGAGGGGATGAGTTTAAGGTGACTGAAACTTCTGCTGTAGGTGTTGAATTAGTATGCTGGGGATCTAATGTGCTGGAGATATAAATCAGATCATTTGCCGATGCTGAAGCCTTGGATCCATCTGACTGACCTGCTGAATGTATTGGTAGAATTTTTAAGCATTTAGCCACAGCTAATTCACTGTTTACAGTTCAATAAATCTGGTATAGAACAAGTTTATTTCATGAGTAAGTTCAATGTTGACGAGACATTTTTCACAGGTGAACACAGAGTTCCATGTTGGTGTACAGTGGTGTGAAAAAGTATTTGCCCCCTTCCTGATTTTCTCTATTATTGCATATTTGTCTCACTGGATGTTTTCAGGTCTTTAGACAAAATATAATATTAGATAAAGGGAACCTGAGTGAACAAATAACACTTTTTTTTTTACTTATTTCATTTATTTAATGAAAAAAGTTAACCAACACCAACTGGCACTGTGGAAAAGTAATTGCCCCCTAGTTAAATCAACCCAATTAAAGGGATAATTAGAGTCAGCTGATTGAACACAGCCAGGCTTGACTACAGCCAGCCCTGCTCAATATAAATCTCACTTATTTTGACCCTACCATCAGAGTCACGTTGCCAGCACAAAGATTCAACAAGCACATTATGCCATGATCAAAGGAAGTTCCTGAAAAGATCAGAAAAAAATTTGTTGCCCTCTATCAGTCTGGAAAGGGTTACAAAGCTATTTCTAAGGCTCTGGGACTCCATCGAACCACAGTGAGAACCATAATCTCCAAATGGAGAACACTTGGAACAGTAGTGAATCTTCCCAGGAGTGTGCGGCCTGCCAAAATTACTCCAAGGGCGCAGCGCAAAATCATTCTGGAAGTCTCAAAGGATCCTAAAACAACATCCAAAGAACTGCAGGCTTCTCTTGCCTCAGCTAAGGTCAGTGTTCATGACTCCACAATCAGAAAGAGACTGGGCAAAAATGGGCTTCATGTGAGAGTAGCAAGGCGGAAACCACTGCTAACCAAGAAGAACATAAATGCTCGTCTCTCATTTGCCAAGAAGCACCTGGATGATCCACAAGCCTTTTGGGAAAATGTTCTATGGACAGATGAGTCCAAAGTGGAACTTTTGGACGACATGGATCCCATAATGTCTCGCGTAAAGCAAACACAGCATTCCACAGTAAGAACACCATACCAACAGTCAAACATGGTGGTGGTAGTGTGATGGTGTGGGGATGCTTTGCTGCCTAAGGACCTGGATGACTTGCCATAATTAAATGAACCATGAATTCTGCTCTGTACCAGAAAATTCTTAAGGAGAATGTCCGGTCATCCTTCCGTCAGCTGAAGCTGAAGCGTAGTTGGGTCATGCAGCAAGACACTGATCCAAAACACAAAAGCAAATCCACATCAGAATGGCTAAAAAGAAGAAAAATTAAAGTTTCGAGTGGCCTAGTCAAAGTCCAGACTTAAACCCAATAGAGATGCTGTGGCAGGACCTGAAATGAGCAGTTCATGCTCGAAAACCTACCAAATGTTACTGAATTAAAGCAGTTCTATGAGAAGAGTGGGTTAAAATTCCTCCACAGCGATGTGAAAGACTGATATTGAATTATAGGAAGTGTTTGGTTGCAGTCATTGCAGCTAAATGTGGCATAACCAGTTATTAAGTGTAGGGGGCAATTACTTTTCACACAGTGCCAGTTGGTGTTGGTTAACTTTTTCATTAAATAAGTGAAATTAAAAAAAAAAGTGTTATTTGTTCACTCAGGTTCCCTTTATCTAATATTACATTTTCTCTAAAGATCTGAAAACATCCAGTGTGACAAATATGCAATAATAGAGAAAATCAGGAAGGGGGCAAATACTTTTTCACGCCACTGTAGTAGGAACTAGCACATACATCTGGCATAGTGAGCACTTAATTCCCAAGTCCCCATCTAGCATATGTATACCATTCCCTTCATAAGAGGGAGGGAGGAACTTCTGGCAAACACAGGTTGTTCTCCATTCTGTGCTAGTTAGTGCCTAATAGGTCTTATTTTACACCCAGTCAGCAACTGTGCAAAAAGGTGTTTGATTTTACTCACCCTAGTCACCATTTGTTCATAGGAAGGAGTCAACACTATTTCAAACAAGCCCTGCCCTTTTGTGAAAGAAAGGTCCATTGTGCTTACTCTGGTAGTCCACTATAGTCCGTGGCACTACTTGAGTCTCTTCCTACTTCCTGGTAGTGCTCAACCACACATTAGCACCACCATTGGTGACACCTGCTATTACTTTAAAATATTTGAATTAGTTTTAAAAGTTGCAGACACACAAGCACAGCGTAGGGCTACTACCTCAGTGAGGAAATAACTGCAAACTCACCCTTCTCGAAGCAGGGCTCTGTTTAAGTGCAGGGTGACAGGAAGTCCTGCCCCTGTGGTCGGCTCCGAACTGCTATTGTTTACAAAATAGGATTAGAAATCATGCAAACACCTCTCATATGAGGTTCCTGCATGTTTCAAACAAGCCCTGCTATTTTGTGAAAAGAAAGGTCTGTTCTGCTTACTCTGGTAGTGTTGAACTAGGGAAACACAGATATACATACACACAGACAAGGGAGAGGCACTGCAGAATTCCAACACTGTCTGTCATATGGGAGTGAACTGTTCACCCTCTGTGACACAGAAGTCCTTATATATAAGAAAATAGCCTATGTAAGAAGTAGACCCGGACTGCCCCCATCCCTTGAATCCTTACATATGCCAATTTCTTCAGCATTGAAGCTGTGAATCTTCATGTAGGAATTTCTACTGTCTACTGATGTCAACACTCCCACTTGTCTAAGTTATGTAGTTCAAAACCAAATTAGAACCACAAAACCAGTCATACAGAGGGGTAATGACTTGAGTAGTTTTTTGGTAGTTTTTTTTTTGGTTTGTTTCTTTTCATTTGTTTCTTATTACAGGTCCAAAATAATCTGTTTATAAGTGTCTGAGCCCTGTTTGATAAATGAATGCTCTGCTATGCCATGCAGCTCCAAATGTCAGTACTAGAACAATGTTATCAAGTCAGTCTCTTCTGTAGCTAGTGTTCTACTCTGATCAGAATGTGCTTTTCTCTCTCTCATTTAGAAATTGGCATTGACGGAAAATTCCTGCTGGTTGATTTGGAACCTAGCGCTGCCTGCTCCACTGCCTTATCTTTAGTCTCCATCAATGCTGTAGTTTATAGACTTCCCACCCTGATACCTGCAATCCTGCCCAACCAGCCCTTCAAGCATTGCACTATAGTTAACTCTTTAATGGCAAAAACATGTTCTGGTAAAGTTTTCTTCTACTACAAAGAAATTATTTAGTGCTAAGCAACAGTTTTTAGATAACTGACTATATGAATTAGGAAAAACATAATTAAAAAGAGCCTGTTTTCCTTCCAAATGTTTCCCTCAGAATTGAAAACTTGAAGGTCTATGGGTATAGGCAGCATCTGGAAAGTCTTAATTACATTAATTTAAAGTGTTTGATTATTAGTGCTTTATTATCCTGTAACATATTCATGTGTCCGTAATATACCTGCTGATACTGATAATGTTACCCTCCCCCACCCCAGGAAATAATATATTTCTGCTTTGCTTTTATTATTCTTTCAGTAACAAGGTAAGTTCCACTAGGCCCACAACCTGTTTTAAGGGGCAACCCAAGGACACTAGGAAGGTTAAATGACTTACTCAGGGTCACACAGTATGCAAGAGAAGGTTGTGGGTACTAAACCCTGTTCTGCTGATGTATCAAGCTCATTCACAGCTCATTACTATAATGTCTAGGCTATTCTGCCAGTCTTATGCTGTGATTTAACAGCCCCACACCATCCCACTACACAATGCAATAACACAATGATCAAGCAATAGAACACAGCACACAGGAGTAAAACACAAACAAGGCATGTGGGATAAGGTTTAATAGGGAAGACAGAAACAAGACTCTGGGGAAAGAAAGGGAAGTGTTAAAAAAATAAACAAACAATTGGCAATCCCTGCAATCCCCTCTCCACCTCCCTCCTCACCCCTCATCCCTGTCAGTCCCTCACAGTCTCAGCTAACAGACACAGTAATTATACTATCCCCACAGTCCCTAGGAGTCCCCTGTATTCTACTAAGTAACACAGTTGTTGAATCATCATTAGCCAAATGTCTGATATAGATGCGGCTATTTAACCTGCATAATTATTAAGTTTAAAATTAAAGGGATCACTATTTGTAATCCAAAACAAGGCCAAATGGCCAAAATGCAGGTCTTCTACCTGGGCACTCCCAAAAGAGACAGCCCAGTTCTGCCTTAACTATCCAACTAAAAGGATTGTGGGGACAAATGTCTGATTTAGTACTCATGGTATGCACTCAAATCAGACCCTGAAAGTTTCAGATGAATAATGCTGGTCTCTCTGGTGTACAGTAGCTGCAGTTTGCATGCTGTGGCTCTTCACTATGTCACAGCAGACATAGTCACTTGAGAGGCTTGTAGGCCTATAATGATTCAACAACTGTGGTACCCGGCAGAATATAGGAGAGCTGTTAGGGACAAGGGAGAGGAGAAAAAAAGGACTGTGGTGGTGATTTACCCTTACAGCTGGGAGGGAATGGTTCTGCTGCACCCCCACCCCACTGGCAACATTGTCTGATAGGGGCTCCACCATTGAGCTTTGCATGGGGCCCCAGCAGGGCAAAAGCTTCCACTGGCTGAGGTAGCAAGTAAGAGAGAGATAGAGGGAGATACATACACACACACACACACACACACACAGAGGCAGAGACCCATCTGTTGCATGCTTTGAAGAAATGGTGTGTATGTGTCTGTGTGTGTCTCTCTCTCTTTTTTCCCTATAGCAGCAGTGCTTGGGAAAGTCAATGTCAGTGAAGTGTTGCAAGCGATGTCTGTGAGGCTGTGTCTTTGTCATCTACCTCAATGTATGTGGGCTACATAGACACGGAGGGAGCTCCTGTGAGACACACACACAGACATATGCACTTCACACCACAAAGGCAAGTATGCAAAGTACATGTTGTATATAATGCTGCAAATTAAAGGGCCTTTCTACCAAATTCCCACTTCCTCCAGGTAATTGAAAAATATGGTCTTCTACTCTTCTTGCTGCCACTGGACAAACTTTAAGACTGAATCATCAGCTACAGGCCCTGATAGAAAACTAATTTTAATAGTATTTAGTCAATCAAATAATTAGCTGCAGCCAGTCAAGACATTTAACTGGTGTTACACAAGTATGGCCATACTGTATTATAAATAGTCTTTTCACCAAGGGTTAGAGAAATAGGTCTTTGGAATCTTCTGTTTAACTTTAAACCAATACATTTGGTTTGGCTTCCAGAATTCAGGAAAAATATTTCATCTACAAAAACAGTAATTGTCATGGTGCAAGCTAACCACAAATAGTGGGTAAGAAAGTCTTAAGGTCAGCAATAAATATGAATTATTATTGTTGTTGGCATGCATCTGCTGTGGACTGCTGTTTGTGGTGTTGTGACAGAGCCTGCAAATTCCATCAAGACAGCCACAGCCCAGTTTGAGCACAGGAATAGTTACTATTCATCAATGACCTCAAGACATACTATATACCCCCATGTGAGGGTAGTGTTGTCAGAACCCACTGAGGGTTGGAGGAGGCCAGTGGCACTAGAGACTGCATGCTGTGCATGTTTGGAGCTGCGATAGCAGGGCTATCTAAAAGTTTTATTTTCCTTTGTTAAAGGTATGCCACTGGTTGTTATTTATTAGATAGCCTTACTGGACTGTCTTGTGTCCCCCTTGGCTCTTTGTGTGCTCCCCAGTGTCCTCTGTTTCCCACAGGAAGAAGCTAGAGCTGGTGGAGCTGGAGGCATTAGACTGGGTGGATTGTGGGTGGGGGTCAGAGCAGCCTTTCAGAAAGGCTGGTATCAGGGAGAAAAGCTCCTAGTCAGAACAGGATTTTAGTCCATGGATTTTGTTGTGCCCAATGAATGTTTGGAATTGCTGACTCTCTGCTGCTTGATTAAATAATCCTATCTGCTGACTGAAACTGAGCAGAGTGTAACAGTCTGGCAATTTGTGAATTTGAGAAGAGATAAAAGGCAAAGAGATTTTGGTATATTTGAATATTTGAACTTTTATCCATTCATATTTGTTGACTGAAGTGAGCAAGCACAAGAGAACAAACTTATTGAAGAGCACTGCTTTTATTTTCTTTTAATGTTTTAATTCTGTTTAGCCCTAGTTATCATTTAAAACATTTTTACTTTTGTTTTAGTTTTATTTTGTATGGGTTTGTGTTTTTGTATGTTTTTTAAGAATTATTGATTTTATAAATTCGCGCCAGAGCTGATCTCTGGCTATTGATTGGCTGCTTCAGACCATGTGAGGTCTATTTTAAAAGAAGCAGAGCTGCGTAAGGTGGGCCAGATTGAGTTGCAATTTCCCTGCAGTCTGGTCAGCTTGCAAGAATCAGAGGAATACTTCTGAGAGTCGAGTGAATTTAATTCACTTTGAGATTTATCTTTAAAGATAGAGATGACTAATTAGACAGCAGACTTTCCGAGGAGCCGATCCTCTGCCTAAAGCAACATGAAGCATATTGTTTCCTGTATCTATGCGCCATTTGCGGTTAAGTAAGTGATTTTATGAATTATTAGGTTCTTTCTAGTTTAGTCTTGGTGGGTATCTGTTCAAGACAACTGTTGTAAGCTTTTCAAGCCTGTTAAGTTTATTGAGACCCATTCCTGTCATATTCTTTTCTGGGTTTGTCTTACAGAGGTGTTACCCAAAGCACTTTTTTCAAGGACTCTCAGGGAAGAATAGGAGGTGCAGGTGGAAGCTGGATATGTGGATATGGGACTGTGCTCAGGCTTTTGGAGCTCGGGGTTTGTGGCAGAATTCTCTTTTTCCTTCTATTGAATAGAGACATGCAACTGATTTGGAACTAAGAACCTGGAATATTTTGATACTCTGCTCTCATTGTTATTATCTCTCAGCTAGGTGCGTTTGATGAAAACGAATACAGCGCCAAACAGTGCCAAATATAAAAAGATATAAATTGAAGGTTTGGAAAGTAAAGGAGTTGCGTGTAGTTAAACAAAGCTGTAAGGAACTGAATTAACTGAATGAAGTCACTAACCCTGATGACCTTGTTGAATTTTATCTGTGATGAGAGTGCACTGGACTTGGAATAAGTTTTGAACTATCCTGCATCTTATTTTATTAGTTTATTTTTTTTCTCTAATATATTCTGTGTAGTGAATGTTATTGAGCTGATATTATTGTGCTGCTACTATGCTGTTATTGTACTGCTATTGTGTTGTTATTTAACTTTGCTATTAAGCAGCTACTATTGTGTAGCAAAATGTTATCTCTAAAAATGGTGAACACGAGATTACACAGGCTACAAAATCCTAACCTTACACCACCATCAGCAGAAGATCTAAGGGGGTGTTGATGGCAATACAGAACATAAGAAAAAACAAAGATAACAGAACATTTAATAAAGCACAAAGAACTGGTTAATGTAACTTCCATACTGAAACAAAATAGTTATGAGACAAATGTGAGTGTAGAGAGTGTAGTAGAGATCTCCCCACCTCTGGCCCTTTCAGCAAGTGAGTTAAGCTCCACTGTGATGGGTTAAACACAATAATTGAACCATGAAATATCCTGTATACAAGACTCTGATAGAAACTATTTATCTATTGTTTGTGATCTGTAGGAAAATGAGGCCCATTAGGGCTCTAAGTCTGTGTTTTGGATTTTGGATGGAACCCAGAGTTTCCTTGGAAATCTGAGGGAGAAAAATGCCTTAATGGGGGTAACAGAGGATCTCCAGAATGTTATCTTTGGATTACAGTCATGTGAAGCTAAAATAAGGGAAAATAATTCAATGAATAAATGTAGTAGCTGCTGTCATAGTCAACAATTAAATGCTGTCTGGAGTTTTGGGGTTGACGGTGCTGAGGATAGTGGAGATCTACAGTGTGCTGATGGCTATCAATGCTGATTATTAAGCAAGGATTTGATAAACTCACTTAGGAATCAACACTCAGCAAATATACTACTATTAGAACAATTAATCATAAATAAAGACATTCTGGAGACTCTTAAAACTGATGTGGCTATTAATAGATATAAATTGGTTCAGTTAACAAATCAGTTACTTAAAAATTCAGGAACTCAAGATGGAGACAATGATCTAGGACAGTCTTACACCATGATTTACATTATGATTTGCAACATGAACAGCAAATTATAGCAGAGGCAGAAATGAAGGAACCTGAGACCAAAAGGCTTGATTTCAGTTCTATTTTGTTTCCAGAAAATGTAAAAGTAACTAAGAACAAAGGAAAAAAGCATAAGCACAAGGGAATTAAATGGAATGAACAAAAGAAACATTAAACAGAATAAAAAGAAAGGGAAAAAACCAAAAGAAGCAGTGTGATAACATTAAAAAAATGAAGGTACAAATGAGGAGCTTATCTCAAGACTGGATAGAAAAACACACTCATGCACAGAAGACAGTGTGAATTTTGTTAATATGAACCAAGGAACAATATGTTAAAGAAGCACAATGATTTAGTATATGTTGAAGAAAATTATGGAGAGATGAATTTGAAAAGGTTCAATTATCCTTCACTTCTTACCTGTCTCAAAAAATTAGAAACAGAGATTGCACAATTTAACCATCAATTAGGAATTAATAAGGGCGATGAAGTAAGTAGGCTTGAAAATTTGGAAAATAGGGACAAAGTTGTGTCTCAAGTGCTGTCCCAAGTAGATGGATCAGATTACCTTCATTCTAGAGTGACTTCTGGCAGTATCTCCAATCAGTCCTTAATAGGAAAAAAGGATGATGGAGAAAATGAGTTTCTACCTTTGATCAGATTGTTGCGGCCTCCATCATGGCTATCTCCAGACAGGAGTGAAAGGAACTGAGGCAAAATCATTGATAAAAAAAGGTTAATGAGGAGTTGGATCTGGAATTGGACCTAAATTAGACAGAGAGGATTAAAATAATTCCACTTTCAGAGGCAGTAATGTTAGATATATATCTCTATTCCCCAGCTATGCAAATTATGTCTGGCTAAATGGCCTGAATAGAAGTAAATATGATAATCATGATTTTGTGATAATGTTTCCAAACAGACATCAATACAATAAAGTGACACTGACTATTTTAGATCAGGATCAGCCAGTCAGTTTGAGTCTGTTTGTTTAGATTCCATACAGAGAGAAAATAATTATAAGTTAAATGGTACATTATGTACAGTAACTTGATAAGGAACTGCCTTAAAGTGGAGACAGGAGAGGAAGAGGTAAAATCGGTACAAAGGCTGGGTACTGATAGTCAGATTGTTTTAATAGTGAAAAATAGGAATATAGCAGATAAGATTTTACAGAAGGCAGGGATCTTGGATCTGCTAGGACTTCATCTGGTTGACTCCAAGGTGTTTGACTCCAGCACACAGCATGAAATTATAGATCAAGGTAAAAATAGAGAATTTTCAAGTCATGTCAACAGGAATCTACTAGTACATGCTCAGGATTGAAGGTTAAATAATTTGGAACAAAACTAAGATCTAATAGAAACACAGGATGAGGTTGAGGAGTTGGACATAACCCTGGGAGGAGGTAAGAGTAAAGTTTCGCTTTTAAATTGGAATATTTCTGGCCTATTGAATAAAATGCAGGATAATGAATGGGTGAAGTTAATTTCACATTTTGATATACTTTTCCAAGAAACTTGGCATGAAAATATAGAAACTGTAAAATTAAATGGTTTTGATGCTTTCAGCACTCCAGGTATTAAAAATGGCAAACTAGGGAGATGTTCTGGTGGTATTATAACTTTTATAAAAGTAGATACACTTTATAAATCCGAATGTATACAAATTCTCCCTTTTTGTGTGGGGGTAGCGATTTCAGCACCAAATTGCAACATTTTGTTGATAAATAGTTATATTACTCCAAAAAATTCTAAGTGTTTTAAATTAGATGTATGGACAGAGCTCAGAAATATAGTGGAGCAACTAACTCTAAGGTTCCCTGAAAAGGAAATCTTAATGGTGGGAGATTTTAATGCAAGAATTGGTACCTATGGTGGCTTAACTGATAACTCCTTTTTCTATGCAGTAGGGAATATAGAATCAGTCCTTCCAAGACAAACAAAAGATGTTAAAATTAATGTGTCAGGTCAGGAACTAGCTACTCAATTAAGAGAATTCAACTTGTGCCCTTTAAATGTAAGGCTTAGTGGTGATGAAAGTGGGGAATACACCTTTATTTCACCTAAAGGTTCCTCACTGATTGACCTGATTATTTGGTCAGGTTCATTCAGTGTGTGGAAAAAATTGAAAGTACTTGAAAGGGCTGAAAGTGATATTTCCTAATTGCCTTGTTTGGTTTAGTGGAAGTAATGAGAAACTCTCAGGAGAACAAGGGGAGTGTAGAAGTTATAGCAAAGAAAAGACTTAAATAGAATGGGGAAATTGAATAAGACATAACATAATTATTGGTCAGCTCAATAATAGTAATGGACTATAGACAGCTACAGGAATATTCTCTGGATAATTTGAATAATATTCTTTCTCAATTATTAGAAGAAATACGTGACAAGCTTGGGATCATTGTTAATAGGACTATAAAACAGAAAAATAGAGATGCATGGTTGGATGGTGAATGTAGATCTCTTAAAAAAGAAATTAGATTATTATATGAAGTGTGTAAAAGATTAGAAACTGACAGGGCTATATTAAAAGAAATAAGAGTTAAAAGGAAAGCCTATAAAATTGTAATAAAGGAAAAAAGAGTGTGTATTATAAAAAAACAATGGGAGAAATCCTTAATGCAATAATAAAAAAGGATAACAGGATTTTGGCAGTTAGTTGCTAAGGAAACGAGTAATTATGGCAACTCTATAGATGTCTATATCACTGAGGCAGTATGGATAAATTATTATGAAAAAATATTTTTTGAACAAGGAGGATCCACAGTTGTTAATATTTGGGAACAATGTGATGAGTTTGGAATCATTATTAATACAGAGGAAGTATACAGAGCCATAAATTTCTTAAAATCTCATAAAGGTCCGGATGGTGTTCCGGCTAAAGCTTATTGGAGCAATTCTAGACTTTGATGTAGGTTTCTAACAGTATTTTTCAATAAGTTTGTGGACGAAAATAAATTTCCAGCTTCATGGAAAGGAGCTGTTATTATTCTGCTTTATAAAAAAGGTGATCACACTAACCCAGCCATGTATAGGTCAATTAGTTTACTAGATGTAAACTTGAAAATTTTCACTAAGATCTTGTTGGGAAAAACTAGAATTTCAGATTACTCAAAATGGAGGTTTGGCTCCCTCACAGGTTGGGTTTAGAGTAACATTTTACACTTTGTGTAATGTTTATGTACTGCATCACATAATTGAAAAGTATGTGAAAATTCGTAGACAAAAACAATGTGTGCTTTTTGTGGATTATTCCACAGCTTTTGATTCTATAGATCGGAATCAATTGTGGCTAGAATTGCTCAATAAAGATATTGAAAGATCACTTAATAATATTATTTCCTCTCTTTATTCTGATAATTGGCCCCAAATTAGATTGGGCCTATTAGGTAAGCTTTCAAAACCATTTAAGATAAATAGGGGAGTTAGGCAGGGGTGTATATTGTCTCCTGTCTTATTTGCCCTATATATCAGTAGGCTAATATGGGATATTAACTCACTGGATTCTGATGCCCCAAATATTAAACAAAAACAAATGTACAATATTGACATATGCAGATGACTTGGTCTTATTCTCTCAGTCCTAAAGTGGTCTGCAAAAACATATTAAGTATCTATATAATAGATCACAATCTATGAAATTAAAGATTAATCTGTCCAAGACTAAGATAGTGACTTTTGGTCAGAGTAATCGAAATAGGTAAAAAAGAAACTGGTGGATGGGTGAAGAGAGACTAGAAGTAGTGAATACATATACTTTCTTGAGGATATGAATTAGTGCTAATACTAAATGGAATGGACATTATATGGAAGTTTTGTGAACATTGAAAATAACAACAATAGGTTTAAATAAATTTAATTATAAACATAGTAGTTCTAGTGTGAGACTGCTGGTGCAAGCAATCAATGCAAAATACAAAGCTCAGCTCCTTTATGGGGCAGATATTTGGGACATCACTAATACTGAATGGCGAAGTATCCCATTAAATTAGTTACTTAGGAACACCTTGGCATTAGGTCCCAGTTGCCCAGCCTCCTATTTATGAGCAGAATTAGGACTGATAGATATGAATGCCAAAATAGAAACAAGAACAGTGTTATTCTGGCTACGTCTTCTCAAGCAAGAAGAGAGTAGATTATCATGTATTTGCTTACAAGAAAAATGGGAATGGTATCTCAGGGCACTGGAAGAGGCTTTTTTTTATAACAATGTACTTCAGCTTGTGGGAAAACATCATTTGGGAAATTTATTTAAATATGTACAAAAAGGGATAGTGATTAGCCATAAGTATAATACATATATAACAAAAAAGATGGTTCAGTTTTGGATCCAAAAAGACCTGGAAAGGATTGCTTGTTCAGTCTATTTGAAGAGGTATGCAAAGAAAAATACTTATTTTGGCTTCAAACCTCATTTAGATATTTTAATGGACCTTAAACAAAGAAGAATGTTTAACATCTATAAATTTGAAAGATTTTCAGTAGTGTCCTAAAATGTAAACAAGATACATCTTATAAAGGTTTAGAAAATTGTTCATAGGTAAAAAGAGCAATGGAGGACCTGAACCATGTTTTGTGGAATCGCACGTGGTACAAAATGGAGAGGCATATTGGCTTAAAGCCTTTTTTAATGAGCAATATAATATTAATCCAGCATTATTATCCATGATATATTCCATACAGCAGATACTTGGACAACTGAAAGACTTGCCAAATATTTCATGATTGTGAATAAAAAAAAGGCTAAAGTTGAGAAATGTGCAATAGAATGAATAAATATTGTATATTTAATAAATTTATAATAATAGGAGAATGTAATGTAACAGATACAGGAAATAAGTTTTTTTTAATTATGATGCTAATGATATGTAACATTCTATGTATTATTGTATAAGTGTAAAGTTTTGTCTAATCTGTTGTGTCTTTGGAATTTTATATGATGCATTGTAGTGCACTGTATTGTTTATGGCTATAGTAGTCAAACAATACACATTTTTTTTGATTGATTATACCACCCATGTAGTCTCTGCTTTACATGCATGCAACTTTCTATATTTTTCCTGTGTCTGGCTACATTGATTTTCAAATGGCATAGGCATACCCCCAAAAAAAACAAGTTATGCATTAAAAATTCTAAAAATTAAAATATATTAAATGTATGGCATTACACTGCATTTGAGGGTTCTTCATTAACTGATATCAACTCTGTGTGCTCTGTGTTCTCAGTGGCACACCAGATCATATGGAGCTTGTTGGTGATGACAATGTGAAAGTTGTTAGCATTGTCATAAGAGGAAGGAGTTGCCTCACTACTGCTGGGATGGTATGCCAGACCATGGGACCAGTGACAGTGTGAAAAGTCCAGATAGACTTGCCATCAGGAGCTATAGAGGTGGGACTAATAGTAGATGTTTAAGCAATACGATATCACTGAGTGTTAGTCAGTGGAAATGTTACCTGTGCCTCCTGTTGTGGTGTGCAATGAGGCAATGAGGCAGTCATGTGCCTTAAACCACATAGGAAATTGATAAATCCCACAACAACTCTTGCCATGAAGTGCATTATTGTGATATAAACATAGACGCTGATGGCAGATAAGGACTGCAAGACCCACCCCGTCTGCCCATTTTTTCTGAATTATGAATGTGCCATAGGCCTGTACTCTGTCAATGGGATATCTATTTATACTCATCTTAATTGCTTCCTTGTGCCTGTTCCATGCCTGTTTGAACTCTGCACTGTATTCATATCCACCACTTCCTGAGGTAGACTGTTCCATGCATCCACCACCCTTTCTGTGAAAAAGAACTTCCTCACATTCCCCCGTAATTGGCCTCCCTCTAATCGCATGCTGTGTCCTCTTGTCCTGCTATTTTACTTATATTGAAACATGTTAGACTCTTTCATCTTGTTAATGCCCTTAAGATGCTTGAATGTTTCGATCATATCACCTGTCTCCCTCCTTTGTTCTAGGGTATACATATTGAGCTCTGTTAAGCTGTCCTCATGTGTTTTCTGATACAGTCCCTGCAGCATTTTAGTTGCCCTTCTCTGGACTGCACCCATGTTGTTAATGTCCTTATGCAGGTGCAGCCTCCAGTACTGCATGCAGTACTCCAGATGGGGCCTAATCAGTGTCTTGTAAAGAGGGATTTTACCTCCCTCTTATGACTTGTGATACCCCTACTAATACACCCCAACATCCCTCTAGCCTTATCTACTGCTCTAGTGGTCTGATTGGATGATTTCAAGTCATCTGTGATGATGATGCCTAAGTCTCTTTCTTCCCTTGTGATTGCCAGCAACTCCTCTCCCAACCTATAGCTGGCTTCAGGGTTTCTCTTCCATATGTGCATGTTCTTGCACTTCTTTGTGTTAAACCCTGGTTGCCTTTCTTCTGATCATTTTGCCAGTTTATCCAGATCTCTTCTCATTCTGCCCACCCCATCTTGATCATCTACTCTGTTGCAGATCTTGGTTTTATCGGCAAACAGACAAACCTTTCCCTTCAGTCACTCTGCAATGTCACTGATGAAGATATTGAAAAGGACGGGCACCAGGACTGATTTCTGAGGTACCCCACTTGTTACTTGCATCTCTTCTGACTGTATACCATTTACCACCACTCTCTGTTTTCTGTCCGCCAAAAAGTTTGCCACCCAGTTGACCAACCTCTGACCCTGCTTGAGCCTATGCAGCTTATTAACCAATTTTCTATGTGGAATAGTATCAAAAGATTTGCTGAAGTCAAGGTAGGTGACATCAGCTGCTCCTCCTTGGTCCACCACTCTGGTTACCCAGTCAAAGAAATCTATGTGATTAGTTCGACAGGACCATCCTGTTGTATACCCATACTGTCTTGGATCCTGTGCTCCTATGGATTCCAGATGTTGCACTATCCTTTCCTTAAGGAGTGCCTCCATAATATTGCCCACCGCTGAGGTAAAACTTACTGGTATTTAGTTCCATGCCTCCTCTCTGCTACCGCTCTTATGGAGTGGGATCACATGAGCCCTTCTTCAGTCTTCTGAGACCTCTCCTGTACTCAGAGACTCACTAAGCAGTTCTGATAATGGCTATGCTAGTTCCATCCTTAGCTCCTTTAGTACCCTGGGATGTATGCCATCAGGTCCCATTGCCTTGTCCACCCTGAGCTTAATGAGCTCTTGTAGGACCCTTTCTTTTGATAAGGAACTAGTGCACACCTCCCTTCCTTCTCTGTCCATGGTGCTGAGCTGTGAGCCCTTCCCTAACTTTTCCTCAGTAAATACTGAGCAGAAGTATCTATTTGGGATAGATGCTTTTTCTGGGTTCTCCTCCTCACACTCCTCCTTATCCCCTTTGATCTTAGTAGTAACCCGTCTGGACTTTCTCCTTTCACTAATGTATCTATAGAAAGTCTTGTCACCTTTTTTTACTGTTTGTGCTGGTGTTTCTTCAGTTTGGGCCTTTGCCTACCTTACTGCCTTCCCTGCTTCCCTTAAGGAAGTTTGGTATCCCTCCCTAGCTTCATCCCACGGCATTTTCTTATATTTTCAGAAGGCCATCTTTTGGCGCTGATGTTTCTGCTACTGTTCTTGAGGACCAAAGTGGTTTCCTTCTTCTTTAGCTTTTCTCTCTAACACAATGGGATGTTGCTTCAAATATTACACACTTAATGCTTGCCACTTTGCCTGTACCCCCTCACCTGCATTTCTTCTTGCCAGGGTTAGCTTAACTCTGTTGGCCATCTTATTAAATTCAGATCCTCAGAAGTCCCATATTTTTGCCTAAGAATTGGATGATTTAGTTCTAGTTGCTAAATTGAACCATACCATCTAATGGTCACTGGCCCCCAGGTGACTTTCTACCTGGAGATCTGTGATCCTTTCCCTGTTAGTAAGTACTAGATATAGGATAGCCCTGTCTCTTGTGGGTTGTTCTACCAGTTGTTTGATGCCCTCCCCCTTCAGGGAATCCACTATGTGTCTAGTTCTGGCAGATATTCCTTCTGGTATTGACCAATCTGTATTTGGCATGTTGAAGTCTCCCATTATCAGAACCTCCCCTTTAGCAGTCATGTTTTGTATATCTTCTGACAGTAATGTGTCTATGTCCTCCTCCTGATCTGGAGGCCTGTAGAAAACGCCAGTTCATATGACAGTCACATTTCCTGTTCCCAGGGTGACCCACAGTTCTTCTGGCTCCTTATGTGTATTCTGAATTTCTATAGCTTTGATATTTTCATTGACTTAAAGGGCCACTCCAGCCCCCCTTTTTGAACCTCTGTCTCTTCTGAACAGTAAATAGCCAGGTACTGAAGTCTCCCAAGTGTTGTTATTGGTGAACCATATCAGGGTAATGGCTACTATGTCTAGTTTAGCCTCTATCATTGTTGCCTGCAGGTCTGAGATCTTGTTTCCCAGATTGAGAACATTTATGTGCATGTTTTCCATTGGTCAGGTCTGAGATCTTGTTTCCCAGATTGAGAACATTTATGTGCATGTTTTCCATTGGTCAGATTTTGGTGTGTTAGCTATTGGGTGAGGTCTGGCATTTCCCCTGTACGTCGTATGGTGAGCTAGACCTTTTTCCTTACCTGGTGATGCAAATGAACTAGAAACATGCTGAACACCTGTTTGATCACTAGCTGAGGGGGGAGGGGTGTTCTTCCGATTCGACATATTGGGTGCTGCACCCCTCTCCCCATTTGCTAGTTTAAATATTCTGCAAACAAGTTAAACTTCTGCCCTAATGCACTGACTCCCTCCTTAGTCAGATGCAGTCCATCAAATTCAAAGAACTTTCACTCCCAAAACTGCTGTCAGTTACTCACAAATGTGTGTCCTTTTTCCTGGCACTAGCTCTTAAGCCACATGTTTAGCTCCCCTATCTCCCTTCTCTGACATTCTGTCCATCTTCCCCCCTTTCCCAGACTGGCAGGATCTCAGAGAAGGAGATGCCAGATGAAATGGATGACAGTTTGTCACCCAGCCTGGTCTGGTGTTCCTTGGTCTCTATAGCTAACTGGCTGACAAAATTGTTAGTCCCTATGTGTACCAGGACATTGATGTTTTCTCCTGCTTCCCACATGATTTTAGCAATGTGGTCTGTGTCACTTCATGCTGATGAACCTGGAAGACATCTGACTATTTCCCCTGGCTAGAGGTAGGTATCAGCTCCCCAAATCATGGAGTCTCCTATGATCAAAAGTGTTTTGGATTTCCTTTTTGCTTTTTTTGTTTTGGTCCCTGTTTTGGGCAAATTTTGTTGTGCTAGCTCCTGTGCTGCAGTGTCCTGCTCTTCATGTCCTTTGCCCCTTTGTTTGATTTCAAAGATAGAGGCAGATACATGTTGGTAGTTTTTATATGGTTTGTGAAGGTGATATGTTGGAGATCATTGAGTGATGGGGCACACGATTTGCCCCTCCTAAACACCTGCCAACCTCTCAGACCAAGTACTGTCTGCAGTCAAGGTGCTTCTGTTGGATGTTGGGGAAATGCTGTGTAGTTCTTATAATATATTTCCTCCTGAATATGTGATTTGAGGTGAGCAATATCTGCCCATACTGCTTGGAGCCAAGCCCTTAGCTCTCCAGTCATTCAGCATGCAGTACAATGTCCTAAGTCCTGTATAACTGCCCTTTTGAAAAGTGTACCTGCAGTTAATAATATCCATTCCAGATGAGTTGCTGGGTTTACAACCTGGTCAGAGTAATTAGATTGGGTCAGGTACCTGGAGACGGGATATTGAACAGCAATGTTGTGGATACTGATCAATCGGACCAGACCCACCCAATCACACCACTGATGGTACTCCTTAAGCCCCCGTCCATAGCCCAGTGGACCCTCCCCCACCCACCCAGGCACCCCCAACCCAACCCTCTCCCCATCCCAGCATGGTCCCACTCTGTAGGTCACTCATCCCACCCACATACCACCACAGCTGCCTGTCAACGGTGGGATCATGCTGGATGGGGGAGAGGGGTGGGTTGGGGTGCCTGGGTGGGTGGGGGATCTGCTGGGCTACCGGGGGGGTCTTGAGCCATACCTTTGGTGGTACGATGGGGTCGGGGTGGTGGGGTTCCATTCATACATTCCTACTGCCACAAAGAGTGGCATCTTAAGCTTGGAATTGGATGGGGGGTCTGTTTTAAACTGTACTGCAGTGGAGAGTGGCATCTTAGGTGGGGATTCGGCTGGGACGGGGTTCTGTGTCATACTGTACTGCTGTGGAGTGTGGCATGTAACCAGAGATGCATGCAGGGGGCAGGGATAGTGGGTGACCAGGGATGCATCCTGGTCTATCCACAGGATGCAGTCAGGCCAGGGAAGGGTGGGGGGGTTCTACTATTCTACATGGAGCTATGCATGTGGACCACGGCCCTTGTAGGGCACCAGGTGCATTCAGATGGGTGCATCCCTGCAGGTGCAATGCAAATGGGGCCATAATGGCATGCAAATGGCTCCACTGACCATGCATGCCTAATGGTCTCATTTGCATGCCCCTGGCTGTGAATAGTGATTTTGGGTGCAGCGCTTCCTGAGATATGCTGCCCCAAAGGGTTCACAGCCTAACACAGGGGATGCACTGGCGCAGCCTGGGATGCTCTGGGGCATCCTGGGCTGGGCGTTCCTGTGCTATTCTCAGAGGGGATGCACTGGGGGCATCTCCCTGCACCTCCTTTGTGAATCGTCCTACATGCACTTAATGCATCTCCCCTGCACTGGGGCAGCTGAGATGCACAGAGCACATCTTCTTTGTGAATCCTGCCCATAGTAAGTAATCTCTTATTTCAAAGTAGACAGTACTAAAATTGAAAACAAGTGCAGCTAACACATGACTTTAGCTGAGTTTTACAAACATTTTTTGAAAGGACTAAAATTATTTAAAGTCCTAATCTTTGGATTTAATTTTTTTCCATTGTTTTTCTGCCATATACATGAAAGACGTCAGACTCTTTGAACTTAAAAAACAGTAGATATAAATTTTTCAGATCACTTGGCTGTAGTCAAGTCAAGCTGTATTTCATTATAAAGATGCCTGATAAAAGACCCTCAGCACCTTCCCTCAAATGTTATAGGTCAGCCAATTTGTGTGCAGCATCTCCCTAAATCCCAACCATAACCAAATTAGCCTCCTATAAAGTTCACAGTGTTACTCTTTGTCTTGCCTGTAGGGCAGATCTACATATTGTATTATACATACATAATTGTTTAGATCAAATCTTTTCTGATGCCTTCCTAGAGTACACCCATGTAGTCTACAGATAGCAGAAAGCAGACCTGAGCTGAGGTCTTTTGGATACTGACTATTAACAGCTGTTTAATCACATACACGCCACCCATTTTATTATGCCACTGATTGCTAACCATCTCAGTATGTATCTCATTGGTTAGATAGGAATCCAAAGTTACACCCAGGTATTTAAAACTACTCACTATTTCTAAACAACTTTCATCTTTCAATTTCACAGCCAGAATGTTGTCATTTCTGTATGATTTTTGAAAGTGCAGAATAAATTTGCTTTTGTTTTCTTTTTGTTCATCAATAGTCTATTTTGATAAGGTCAGTCTGCAAGTTTACTGAATTCTATATTTATACCATATTCTCATATAACTTTATCATATCATTGTGTTCCATATATTACACTACATCGTGAGCCTATAGAATAATTTTTGACATGGTAAAATGTTTGTGGTGAATCATCAGTGAAGAACGAGAATAACAAGGGTCCAACAATGGACTCCTGAGCCACTCTATGACTTTGGATACTAGAGCCTGAGCTGACTCTTTTGACCTTTGCCATTTGCTTACTGTTATCTAGATAACTCGAAGCCCAGCTCAGTGCTCAGATGTAATCTGCTGAGCTTTAGTTGCAGGAGGGAGTGATCCACTAGGTTGAATCCCTTGCTTAGGTTCATGAACACCGCCCTTATGAATAAACCCCCCACCATATTCACATTCAGATCATTCATGACCCTGAACAAGGCTGTCACCATGCTACAGTCTCTCCTGAAGCCCCTGCTGAGCACTTGTTGAAATATTATATCTTTCAAGGTATTCCATTAGCTTATCCTTTCTTGGATTTTGTCACAGCAAAGACAAAGGTGAGGAATTTTTTGTACATATAGAGACATGTTAAGGATATTCTCTGTTGGCATTAACAATTCAGCTGCTACATACTTTGAAAACCTAGCTTCCACCCCATTGACTCATGACCCCTTCATTGTATCCAAATTGACTAACTGCTTATAAACATCATTTTGATAAATTTGTAAGCAATAATACCTGACACGGTGGATGGTATAGTGATATGCTGGACTGCCTAGGGGCCTAATGAGGCCTGATGCTGCAGGCAGAGGGCCTTATAGCCCCTGGAAGGTCTCGTATAGCACAATACCTGCCACTCAGGAGAGTATTATTGCACTTATTACATATGTTAAAAAAAATTATTGTTATGTTTAAATGTTAAAAGTCCTAGGTTTTTGATTTACTTTGAATTAAAATAGTTCCTTCACCTGCATTAGAGTGCTGTGTTTTTATTTTGAGCTAGGGTCTTATGTCCTACTACAGCCTCTGCAGTTGTGGCTTTGAAGCTGGTTCTCATGGTTACACACACACACACACACACAGCATTTACATTGCTGAAAGGCTTTTCTACTGTTTTTATTTTTATTTGTTTTGTTTTTTATTTAGTTAGTCAATTAAGGCTGCAGTGTCCCCCCCCCCCCAGCAGCAGTCCCTTTAACATAACAGGCTTACATTGTCAGGAGTGATAAGTGCCATTGCAGACAATGTGAGGGACAGAAGAATATGACTGTGATTGGTTGTCTGCAGTCAGAACTCTGGGTAGCTGCTAGATAAACAGACAGAAACTTTCTGTTTTTATTTTCCCAAATATGATTCATCTGGTAATACTGTAGCAGGGAAGCATGTGATGATTGGAGAAACTATGTAGGGAGCTGAGAGTGCAGTTGGATCTCAGAACAGCAACTTTCTGGTTTTGTGATTTTTTTTTCATTATGTTTAGTATGGCACGAGCAGGGAAGCGTGTGATCACTGGGGAAACTAAGTAGGGAGCTGAGAGTGCGCACAGCCTATTTCAGTGCTGAGGTAAGCACTTGACACACCCCACTGCTGACGATAGCTTGTTTTACATTTAGATAAATAGAATAAAAAGAAAAAATAATTTTACATTGTGAGTGATTTTGTTTGTGGTCCATTAGATGAGGAGTAAGCAAGTGCTAGAAAACATGTCCTGCTTATGTAGCACTCATATAAGGTCAGTGTGTGTCTCTAATAGTGCTGCAAGTTTTAAAAAAATCACCATCTTCTAATATACTGACATGTGGAAATTTAAATAAAAATTATCTTGTGTGTGCCATTTTTGTAAACAAGCTGCAGAATGTATGTTGAAGGAGGTGGTATCTCCAGTGCTGCCACTGTGCATGAGAAGAGCGGTAGCTTCTTCATTTTCTGTACCACAGATGGACCGCTTTCTGAGGAATAGAAAACTAGGAAAGTGCCACTCCTGTCATGCACAGTATCAGTAGGGGAACTACCGCTCCATCGCTCACTAAGGTTACTGTGGACTTTCTCTTACAAGCTGTGTGGTTAGTTGTGACAATCCGGTTTCATATTTTTATTTTGTTTACTGTGCTTCATTTTGTTATAAGGGAAGATTCAGTGAGTGTCAAGGGAAAAGCTGAAAGGCCCCTCCCACTACTTTTCCACTTGATAAGCTGCATAAAGCAACATGGAGGATTTGCATTTTCAGAATTCTAATTGCCCATTAATATTAGAATTAAATGAGGCAACAGAGACTGGGACTAGTTATTTCCTGGTCTCTGTTGTCTCATATCAGACCGACCAATTAGCACTTTCAGCCAATCAGGATACAGAATAAAATTTGCCCATTTTCTAATTTAAAATAAAATATTGGTCTATTTTAGCTGAATCATCTCATCAAATATCCAGTTTTATGAAACTACCCTTATAACTTAAGTCGGTAACACATTCATTCAAGTAGTTAGTTATAGCTATGCTGGCTATTAAAATTAAATTATTTCATTTGATGCTAAGTGTACCTTTTTTTTTTGGGGGTTATTATATTACTAATTCCTTCCCAAATCTGTTTTTGTTACTAAAATTATTTTCTTGTACTTTTTTCCCAAAAGTCTGCTTTTGCTTTCTTTGTTTTTTTACAGAAATTTTTCAGTACCCTAAAATTGTTCCAATACATCTTATCTTTCATTAATTTGTACTTTACCCATGCTACTTCCCTATTTTTTTATAGCTTCTTTCAACTCACTAGTAAACCAGTCATTCCTCACAGCACACACTCTTTTTTCTTGACATGAGCATGTTTATCAATTATTATATTTTACTACTACAAGAAATGTTAAAGTGCATCATCCAACACACCCCAATTAATATTACTAAAGTCAGATTTTATTTTAGCTAGAACCTTCTTATTTATCAATTTGGAGAAATTATTTTCCCATGTGCTTTTGATCTCTTATTGCTCCATATGCAGTATATTGGCGTATGGTCACTAACTGAGTCAGGCATGCAACCCACTCCTTTAACATTCAGTTCATTATTACCCAGTATCCAATCAATTAACAAGATAGAACCTAATTGGTTATTTATTCTCATGACAAAAACAAATAAACAAAAAAAAACTTCAACTAGACCCTTAAAGTAACCCCCATTCAGTAAAAAAATACATAAATAACTGAATGTTCTTTCCACTTATGATTCATTTTTTCATACAAATAAGCAGAATAAAAAAATCAAGCATTATTCAGAGTTTCCATTTCTGGTGTTTCTTTGATGAGCATGAAGAGCCCCACTCACAGCCTAACCAGCTAGTCAGGGCAATCTCTGCTGCTAAAACTAGAACAGATAAAACTGAGTGTGTATGTGTGTGTGTGTGTGTGTGTATACCCATGAATAGTACAGAATTTTTAATTCACATATTTCTTGTTTGGGGGTTGGTGCATTCTAGTAGTGGAATACTGTAGAATAATGTAGACTATTGAATTCTGTAGAATACAGTAGAATATTGAATTCTTATGTTCCATGCTTAACAATTATACCTTGAATTGCATGTGTAAGATGACACATAACTGACTGGCAGAAAGCATCTGTGGAGGGACTGTTTGACATTTTTGACATTTTCTAGAAAGTATTTTATTATATTGACTGTGTCTCTTTTATCTTTTAGATATTTTTTTTAATTTGCCCAACCCATTTTCTAAGCACAAAAAAAAAAAAACCCATCAGGGCAAGTTTGTCATACCCATAGTTTGGAGAAATTATGCCCCCTCCCATTTCCCATCCAAGTATTACTTTTTAGGCTGTTGATGGGCTGTAAAAGTGTAATTTACTGCCCTTTTGATTAATTTTTAATTGTGTGCTACCCAGACATTTTAATGATATGATGCCCTGCTTCAAGATATGAGGTATTGGATACATTTATTTCCAAGGGCTGTAAGGCCCTCCACCTGCAGCATCAGGCTTCATTATGCCTCTGGGTATGTGGGTATCCATCAGAACCACATAGCCTGTCAGGTCTTATTGATTACATACCACATCTATACCTTTGAATGCCAATTGACCTACTTATTTCATTTCAAGGTTTGGTTTGAATTAATCTTCCTTTAACTCATTAAATGCCCTGTAGCATTTTGCTACTGTGTGGGTATATTGTCATAAAATTTGGCCACATCAATGCCACATAACTACAGGTGTGCAAAAATGTTGATTGAATGCTCATCTTCTGGGTTGCCATACAGTATATTTGTTATTCAGACCAAGCTGTGTTCGCAACATATCTGATGCAAAACAAAGTTTGCAGCTCCCAGATGGCCAGGGCTGGTCCCACGTCTAGTCTGCTGACTGCATGTTTTTAGCTGGTTTACATATTACACTTTATATCTATACATGATTATTTGCACATTTACCAGATTTTCATACATTGTTCCTTGTTTCCACCCCTGGGATACTTCTGGAAACAAGCAGATATCAACAACTATGCCTTTCTAGCAATATTACAATATATACATCAATAAATAAATACAAATATCCACCTCCCCATGCTCACAGTTCCATACTGCAGAGGAGAAAAGCTTTTATAACCTTTGATTAGGGGGAAACAGTTCCATGTCTCAATGGGCATGGTTGTACATAGCTGGCACTCTGACAGTTACAGTCCTGAATACTATTCAAACAAGAACATGTAGCCCCTTATTTTTATAGGCCAAATGCCAGGCAGCCTTCACCCTTGAAACCTATCCATAAAGGGGACATAGGCAAAATCTTGGCAGTCCCATTGGTCTCTGTCTCTGCAGTTCCACTAACAGTTTCTGAGGTGTGTGGTGCTGATGGGGGGTAGAGATGGGGACAAATATCTAGTACCGCTGAATGAGTCTAGATAAGGTAGGTTGTTGCAGAAGATAGGATCAGAGCTCATTGATGTAATAAAATACACTGATTAATTCAGATATGATCCTCTGCTACAGACTGCCTAACATTACTATGTGATGTTAGATGAACTGCTCCATGGTATGGTTTTTCAAGATGGCACTGGGTGGAAACAGAAGCTAATCTAGGCTACCAGCCAGCTCATATTTCCCCATATTTGAATTGCACATAGACTGTTTTTTAAGCAATCAAAGGAAGTTGAATTTCTTACCAAAAGTACTGTATTTCTGTTTAAAAACTGGAATAATGCATTCCATTTGCAGATGCCAAAAGAGAGACAGAGCATTATATATAGCACACCAGAATTCTAATGGCATCACACAGTACAGTACCTTTGGTTCCTTCTCAGCATGACCTCATGTCAAATAAGAGACAGTTAAGAGAAACATCAAAACCAAATGAAAAAAAACAACAGAAAACAGAAACTGACAAAAATTTAAAACAAGGATTCACCAGAAGGTGAACCTAGTTTTATTGAGAAAACTGTAGAGAGTAAAAAAGAATTTGCCTCTGTTCCAGCAGATCTACATTTGCCCTTGCTTTGCCTGATACACACTCTTGAGAAAGGAATGCCTGGTCCTCACTTGGAAGAATCAAAGATTACAATCTCTAACCATTTTAATCCAAAGCTTTCCACCTCCAGCAGACATGAATGGAGGATGAAAAAGATGTTGAATAAAGAGAACAAGAAAGCCATTAAAGATTTATTTACCAGAGGAGTGCTCTGAAAAGCAAAGTTTTCATTTGTTTAGCAGAAAGTGTGACTAGAATCAGGAGGAGGGGGAGAAAGAGATAACATTGATCCAGGATAAGGGCTCAAGTGGCAGAAGAAAAGAGAACATACAAGGTATATCACGGAAAATGAAAAAGAAAATCATAGTATGTGGGAAGGAAAAGGTGCTAAAAATGCACTTGGGGAAATGAAGGAATCCTGAATGTCGAATATGTCCAAAAGGTTCTATGTGATAATGGCAAGTGCCAAACGGCAACTTGCATTATCATGGCATCAGGGCAGTGAAAACAGTTTTGCCACCCTGACATCCTCGGTGCATGGAAGAACAGTGCCAGGGACTGAAAACACTTGCTTTCTGTGGGGAAGCTGTGCCCCCCGCACCCTTCTAGTTAAGGATTCTCAACTCCGGGGGGGTGCATGTCAGGGGGGTGCAAAAGCAAAAAAAAGACAAGTTTTTGGCCAGGTGCAAGAAAAACACAGTATCACCCAGACCCAGATCCAAACCTGGAACCCCAGCACTGCAAGTAGGGGCCAACCCCTGATGCCATGGAGCAGCTCGACAGCTGACTGCAGCACCACCCCTACATCCCCTCTGCCCACTCCCAGGCCACGCTCACCATGCTGGCTCCCCTCGTGCACTTGTACATGTAGCAACATCCTGTCGCTAGGGTTGCCCACCATACCACATCCGGTCGCCCTCCCTGCCACCTCACCTTTTGGGCTATCGCCCATATTGTGTCATCATTTTGGATGGCGCCGTGATTCAGGTGCCCACCTCATGTGCTACTGTCCAAAAGTAAGTAAAGAAAAGAGAATAGTTAGTTGTAAATATTTTACAAGATAAACAAAGGAAATCAAGAGATAAGTGAAGATTCTGAACAATGGTTAAGGTTGAAAAACCGCTAATTCATTAGAGCGTGGTCAATTTCCATGCAGGGAACACAGCATGACATATAACAGTGCAGAGAAAAAATTGCTATAGTATAAAAAGTATAGAGAGGGGGAACAGTAAAAGCCACACATTGGCACCTATACCAAAAATAAAAACTTACACTCCCACATACCCGACTATAATTTTTAGGCAGCGGTGACCGTGGAGACAGAGGCTTCAAAACCAGTGATGGGTTAATGCAAGGGGTGTGCACAAGAATGGTAACTTGAGAAGTGGGTGTTGTCCATTAGAGATAGATGAAGTTGAAGATTCCCTGGTCTGGGTAAGCTTTGCAAAGCTCTGTGAAGTGCAAATTTTTAGCACTTCGCACAAACTTCTTCCGTGAAGTTTTACTTCATCACATCTATAGGGACCTGTGTCCCTCACACATCTTCTACTTTATATAATCAACTCTGAGGGTGGCAAAACTCGGGAGGGGAGGAGTTGGGATTCAGGCATATGTTTGTATTTCTACAACATACAAAAAACAAAAACATAAAAAAACACAGATGCACCCTGCATGGTTCGAACTCGAGCCATTGTCAGCTGAGGTGCACCAACTCTCAGAGGCTGTCACATTAGCCTCTGAACCACATCGCAGTGCAGTTCTCAAGTTAACAGACACAGTTCTTGAGTCTTTGGAGTAAGTGATCACAGATACAGGTACAACGCTGTAGTGTACCACACTGTTATTACCCTGTAGCTGTTATTACTCATGCTATTTTCCCTGCACGGTTTTTATTGTGCTCTTTTTGATTAGCAGTTTTGATCAGCTACCCGGAACAACACAGTTCTACTGACATTAAAAAGAAAGAAAGGGGGTCCATCTGAAAACAGATATATTTGGGAAACCTAAAGGCGACATCAGTGGCATCAAACTCCCAACCTACTGAGGTACTATATTTTAATACCCACTCAATTTACGAATCTGAACTGGCAGAGGTTAGATATTTGTTTCTGAAATTTATAATGTAACTAATAATCCAAGGAACAAGGAAAAGTAACAATCCCATTATAGGCTAAAAATTGCTCTGGAAAAAGGTGATTATGAATGGAAAATTGAACAATATAGAGACAAAGCCCTAGACATGGACAGAACTATGGTGACTGTGAATTAGAAAAGGATGAGAAGATTCTAAAATAAAGGAATACAGAGGTGGAAAAAATTATCTGCATTCACGATGATGAATGTTTTTTTATGTAAAATATCAACCATGGAGCAAGACACTATCATTAAAGAGCTCCAGAAGAAAGTCATGGATTTTGAAATAAGAGCTACAGTAGAAGAAAAATATCAGGATCACCGGAATACCAGAAACATGGGATTTCAAAAAGGTCATGCTCATATCAGCAACTGGCATTTTTACTGCTTTTCTAGTCTGTGATGTAACAAGGGTAAATATGGAAATAGATTGATTAATTTTTTTAAAATTTGGTGACTGTGGTAGATAGAGTATATATAGCTTTAAGAGCAAGACCAGCATATGGTAAACCTTTAGAGCAGTTATACTAATTTTCCTACAAAATCAAGATGAAGATACGCTAATGCAAAATGTGCACCAGAAAAAGAAGGTTTAATTTTCTGGGGCATCTACCTCTGTTTACCATATTCGACAACCAGACATTGGATGTGAGAGGCAAAAATTTGATATGTTCAAACAAAACTGTAGTAAAACACTGAAAAACAGTTAGGGGTTTTCCAGCAAAGAGAAAGGTGATTATTAAAGTAGAAATGCAACAGAAAATGTTTTCCCAAAAAGCTAGTTTCAGCTACAAGTAATAAAATGTATTAGCAGGAGTCACATGATACAGACCCAAGAGTACCAGCTTCCACCAAGTGCCCTGCTCTAGCTTTATTAAAATACTTAATTTTGCAGACTTCTCTAGCCAGTCTTGCTCCCTGTGCTATCTTGATCATTGGGAGGCTTCTATTTGCTCCCTGGGAGAAGTTTTTTTTGCTGGAACTTTGTGATTTATGCCAAGATGGAAGCCGAAATGCATCAAGCACCACTGCTGCACACCCTGCCACCAACCCCAGACAAGAGTTCTAAATGACTTAAGGGCCAGAGCACTTCTGCCAGGAAGACTGCCACTTCCACCTTGTCATTGCCCCTTCTTACAGAAGTGAAATTTCTAGCTGAATTTCAGCCATTCAATTCGGCTCTTCAAGAACTCACACTTAAATTCAAATTTTTCTGGGCCACCTTGGGAGAAGCATCCAAAAATATCACAGATGGAGGGGTTATATTGTTATTGCTGCTCTTTATCTTTTTTTCACTAGTTTTTTGGACCTTCTTCTGTCCCCTAGTCCCTTTTTGTTTGTTTTTATAGAATGACAGCTTATAGTTTTTGCACATGGAATGTGAATGGTGCATAGTCGCCTACCAAAAGGTCTAAAATTCTGCTCCATTTAAACAAACTACAAGTTGCTATTGCCTTTCTTCAGGAAACACAGCTACCTTCCTCCCAGGTTCTCCTTTTTAGGAGGTATTAGGTAGGACAGGTTTTGGAGCAGGTTTTGATCCCTGCAAGAGGAGTGTAGCCTCTCTCATAGCCAGAAGAATTCCTTTTCCTCTTCTGCAGGAAGTGGTAGATTCACAGGTTCATTATATCTTTATCCGAGCATTGCTTGGCCACCTGGATGTGGTACTGGGTGCAGTATATGGCCCTAATATTGACAATCCCTGTTTTTTTTACCATACTGATGACCACCTTGGCTCCTTGGAATTCCCTTCCAATAATTCTGGAAGGTGATTGGAACCTGGTTCAATGCAATGTGTTGGATGGGACCAGTCTGTCTCAACAGGGCCTTTCACTTGGGCAACTGGCAGGATTTTATACAGTCAGTGGATCTGGTGGACCCATGGAGGGTTTTCAATCCGATTGCTTAAGAGTAGTCCTTCCACTTCTTCCCACCCAATTCCCTTACCAGGATTGATTATTTTCTGGTAGGGGTAGATTACCTTCCCAGAGTGGTCCTGTGTCAATACTCCGCTAAGGTAATCTCTGACCACCATCTTGAGTTTATGCTGCTTAATTTTACTCCTTCAGTGTCTAGAGATAAAGTGTGGAATTTGAATAATCAGTTCCTAAAATTGAAAGAGTTACTGCAGCATCTTCAATCCTCTATCACCAATTTTATGGAATTTAATTCTCCCTCCATGCCTAAACTTGACATTTTATGGGGAGCCTTGAAGTGTGCCCTTCAAGGAGAGCTGATTTGTTTATCAGCTAAACATAAAAACAGACCTCAGCTGTTCTTACTTCTTTGTTAGCTCATATTAGATCCCTTGAGGAGCGCACATCATTGGATTCCCCTCAGTTGGAGTGGGAACTGCTGGAGCAGCTCAGGTTCCAATATAATACTCTGTTGGGAGAGTGGGTGGAGCATATTATATTATGCTGTAAGATAAAATATTTCAACCAAGGGGAGATGGCCAGGAAGTTGTTGGGCCTTCGTCTTCACTCTCAAGCAATGGACATGATTGTTTTCTTGATCTGTTCCGGTTCTGGTCACCTCCTTACCTCTCCCCGGGATATTGTTGATGCTTTTAAAACTTTTTATCAGTAGTTATATGCTCCTCCCACCATTTCTTTTAGCCCATCTCAATTTGAATCCTTAATCCAGGATATAACACTCCCTCAATTGACGGACTGTCATGTGGCCATCCTACGAGCTTCCTTGACCCTGACTGAGGTTTCCTGGGCTATTGATTCCCTTGCCTCGGATAAGGCTCCCGGTCCAGATGGGTTCTCCACTAATTTTCACAAGGCCTTAAAAGATCAGGTGGCCTCTATTCTTTTAGATACCTATAATAACATTTTTTAAGAGGGTCTGTCCGATTTCACTCTGACTGCAGCTACCGTTGTGATTCTTCTTAAACCCGGTCGGGACCCATTGTTGGTCTTTAACTACAGATCCAAATCACTTATTAATGTGGATTTTAAAATACTTTCCAAGATACTGGCCTGTAAATTGGGGCTGCTATGGGACTCACTGATCAGCAGGAAGCAGGTGGACTTTGTGAGGGGCAAACTCTCTGCTGACCACCTCAGGAAATTGTCATACCTTTTCTAGGTGTCCAGGGACTCCCTGCTCCTGCAGCTCTGGTATCCCTGGATGTTGAGAAAGCCTTTGACAGAGTCTCGTGAGATTATTTGTTTGCTTTGCTACCTAAATATTGCATTTCTTGAGAATTTCTACACTGGATCAGGATGCTCAATTCTTCCCCAATTGCCCGTATATTATGTAATGGCATGTTATCTTCATCCTTTCCTCTTCATCAGGGCACCAGGCAGGGCTGTCCCCTTTCTCCATTTTTATTTAATCTCTTTTTAGAACCCCTGATTTGTAAATTTAATTCCTCTTCTCAGGTTTCTGGTATCTCTGTTGGTAATGCTGACTAGAAATTAACCATTTATGCAGATGATATTCTGCTCCATGTCTCTTTCCCTGCCACCTCCCTGCCTGCAGCCCTATGGATTATTTCTCAGTTTGGTGCCATCTCTAATTATAAACTTAACCTCTCTAAAACTGAGATTATGCTCCTTAATTGTGTAACTTTTAGTGCAGATGTCGTGCACCTGAGACTTGTCCGGAGAAAGGACAAATTAAAATATTTGAGTATTTAGCTTAGCACTTCTCCCCATAAGATGAAGCAATTTAACCTTGACACCACTGTGTCTCATCTTAAAGTGGATCTAGCCGCTGGTCTATGTTACCTCTTTCCCTGTGGGGCTGATTGAATATTATCAAAATGAATGTTCTATCCCATTTATTGTACCCCTTTCAGATGTATAATTTAGTTCTTCCCCAGTCCTGGTTTGCCCAGGTGCACAGGCTCCTTGCCTCAGTTCTATGGCAAGGTAAGGCAGCCTGTTGGGCTTTCTCCAAATTAATGCAAGCTAAGCAAGATGGAGGCCTACAAGCCCTTAATTGTTTCTTATACTATTTGGCCTTGCATTTCACAAGACCTTCTTACTGGTTGCGGTCACCTGGAAGGAGTTCTGATGCATCATATGTTGCACAATGAGTGGACATAGAATATTCTTTGTGCTCCAACCATGGGGTGGATATTCGGGCACTTCCTTACCTTACCAAGGAGAAGTTGCTCTGCCCATTATGGGATACACCCCTCGGGGCATCCCTCCAGATTAATCTGCAGTTTTGCTCCTTACTCAAGACATGTCCATACAGGGATATCTCCCAGCCTTTGTTTGGTAATCCTAATCTGCAGATAGCTGGATGGATGCTCTCTAAGTGATTTTGGCCTGATATAGGTGTGGATAAAGTTGCTAATCTTACTCTTAATCAGAAATTGTTATCATTCTAAGAGGCTTGTATTTTATACCATTAGCCTATCTGCATTTGTTTTTGATTTTTTCAATTATCGCATATGCTTACAAAGTTTTTTGGTATAGAGCCTTGGCCTAGTCCTCTCACTATTTCTGTTTTCCCCTTCCTTCTTTTAGCCCCTCCTGCTCACCTTATATCTTATTACTATCGATCCCTACAGGAATGTCTGGTTGCTAATCAGGGTCCCTGGGTTTATTGGTGGGACCATGCTCTTCCGGCTACAATATATCCTAGAGACTGGTTATTCATCTGGAAGCATTTGTATAAACTGATAATATGGAATTGATACCACTTTATGCAATTCCAGATTATTCATAACCTTTGCTACACTCTGGTTAAGTTGCATAAAATGGGTCGATTGCCCAATAATCTTTGCTTCAGATGTAGTTAGGAATCTAGTACCCTATTCCATATATTATGGACTCATCAGAAGGATGTTACTTTTTGGAATTCAATCCATTCTCATCTGGACCCATTGTTGGGGCTTTCTGATGCTTTTCTTCATGAAATATGCATTTTGGGTGATTATATGGACTCCATGATTGGCAACCAGAAGGCACACATGGCTTTGATCTTGGTATGGGTGAAGAAGGTTATTTTTTGGCATTGACTGGAAGAAAGCTAAGGTGGTTCCAGTTCCGAAAAAGAGCTGTGCTACTTCCATGGATGATTATAGGCCAATATCAATACTGAATTCCCTTAGCAAACTACTTGAGTGTTTAGTGGCTAAGAAAATTGATACCTATTTAGTTACCCATGATTTGTAGTCAAGGCAACAACATGGGTTCTGTAAGAACTTTGGTATGAGCACTGCCTTAGTTGGGTTCACGTACACCATCCTACGTAGGTTTGAGAAGGGTTTGATGACAGAAGGGGTGTTCATGGACCAAGTCAAGGCTTTTGATTTGATTGAACACGGTTTGGCCTGGACAAAATTGAAAGATCTGCCATGTTCTGATGTCGCTGTTTCTTGGTTCTATGATTATCTGAGTAACAGGTATCAATTTGTTCAAGCAGGTTCTGTGGTTTCTGATGTCTTGCCAATTAGTTGTGGTGTGCCTCAGGGGTCCATTTTGCTACCCCTATTATTTTCTATTTTTATTAATCAGCTTCCTGGAGTTTGCAAGTTTAGTGAATCACTGCTTTATACAGATGATCTTGTAATTTGTGCTCAGTCAAATTCTATGTCTGAACTTTCTTGTTCCCTAGAAAAGGATTTTGGTGCTGTCTGTTCTTGGCTTATGTTAAATGCTATGGTTTTGAACTCAGCTAAAACAAAAGCTATGTTATTTGGCATGCAATTTATGTGGGTGGACACCACAGAACTGAGGATATCTGATTTGTGGGGTGGTCTGCTTGAATAAGTGTCTCAATTTAAGTATTTAGGCACACTATTGGATCCCAGTTTAACCTTTTCATCTCAGATTCAGTCAGTGATTAAGAAAGTAAATCAAAGAATAGGGGTGTTATACAAATTAGTCATTCTTCTCACAAGCCACCATATTAGCAATTGCTATTGGTTGTTTTCTTCCATATTTTGATTACAGTTCTTGCTTATATTATAACATAGGTACAAAAGAAGTGCAAGCACTAACTGTGGCCTATAATAATATTTGCAGATTTATTTTAGTAGTCCCCAATAGGACACATCGGTGTAATCTTTATTCTCGTTTGGGGTGGTTTTCCCCTAGTTACAGAATAGAATATTTTGTTGGCTGTCTGATGTATAAATGTTTTCATTTTGGCTCCCTTTTCCCTCTTTCTGATCTTGTTGTAATGAGAGAATTGCTTCCCAGTCTGAGGTCAGCTGATGGCCCCCTATATTTTTCCCCAGGTTTCGGCCTAGATTAAGCTCTATAGCTTTTTCAATAGCAGCACCATTGTATTGGAATTCACTTACACTTGATGTTAGGATTGCTTCCTCTGTTTCAACTTTTAAACAAAGGTTAAAAAATTATTTATTACATAAATCTGTTTGTAACAGCAATTTGTAATTTGTATTTTTTGGATTTGTATTGCTGCTGATTGTATTTGTGTATTTTTGTATGTTTTTGTGTCTGGGTCAGGCCTGAAAAGGGACCTTTGGTCCGTGCCTTTACCCAGTTGCCAAAGAATAAATGAAAAATGAATGGTAATAAGGAGATCTTGTTCATGTTACAGGCTAAGTGCCTGATAGCAAGATTGTGTGGCAAGCTGTCTCAATGCAAGCATATTTGGGAACCTCTATACATGTTGCTAACTGTGTAAAGGGGTATTTTGTTGTTTTTTAATAATTTTTTTTCTTAACAGACTGGTGTATATTGGGTCAAGGTTTCTGATTGATATTTCCTTGAGGCTTTAATTAATTCCTTCAGTGGCTGGGTGGAATGGGAGTTTGGAGTGGGGGCTAGACTTAATTGTAATTGTTATTGCTTGTTGTTTAATGCAATTGCCAGAGACAATGGAGTTTTCTACCTAGTTTTTTCACTTACCTCCTCTGTATCTTATTATGTTGTTTTTGATTCCATGCCTATATGTATGATGACTTTTTCAACTGGTTCTCCATGTTCCTGTGTTATTTAATAGTGTATATTCAATTTGAAAAAACATCTCAGATATTGCTGCACGTAACTCTTCCCTGGAACATTGGAAGGACAAGGATGAGCCCGACGTGATTGCCCAAGATGCAGGAGGGGCATCACCTATTCTTTTCTCTCAAAAGTTACTCGCCAAGGTTGCAGAGCCATCCTCTAATAATTCCTGCTATGTGGTGGAGAGTACACATTGTTCCTTATGACCCCAACCATAAGCTGGTTCTCCTCCATGATCTTTCATTCTCAAGTTGCTCAACTTTTTAGACAAGCAGCATGTTATGTCCAAGGCTCAAGAGCTTCAAGATATACTTTGGGAAGGCTCCAGGTTATGGATCTCTCAGGATCTTCCAGCGGCTTACCACCCCTTGCTGTCTAAACTAATTGCGGCAGGGGTGCGGTTCTGAGTTTTATATCCTGCCCATTTATCAGTTCTCCATCAAGGCTCATGGAACATTTTTGAGTCTGCTGAACAAGCTATCCCAGATCTCAGGAAACTCTTTCCCAATCTGTCTAAGGATCACAGACTCATCAGGCATAGCTTAGCCTCCTGGTGGTTTTTGAATCATGGAAGATAGTTTTGATCTTGTTGCCTAACTAATGGCATCTTGTACAGGATGACAAAACTCTTAGTTGGACTTTTTGTTCCAGAATTATATGCAGGGCCTGTTGCTCAGTTATTTTAGTCTTTCCCCCCTCCCAGTGATGCCTCAATCCTTCTGCAGCCACTTTGACTTAGCTTCACTCCACTTGGGTCATATAGATGCCACAGTTGGAAATGCAGCTTCCCTCTACTGCTTCACTTAAATGGCTGCTCGAGCCTTATTTCCTTTAACGTTGGCAAGTGTGTGAATGCTGAATGTGGTGGTTATGCCCTTCAGGTTTTGAATATAGGGGCTTTTGTGCCTACCAGGACTTATCTACACTCTCTGTGTTTTGTGCACACACTTGCACACTCCACAGACCACCAAGTTTGCTGTACACTTGGTTGTCTCCTCGCACCGTGTTTGGTGCAGCATTGATTATTTTGGGCCCCTCCCCTGCTACTGCCCTTATCACTTTAACTAGGACTCTCAACAGCAAATCCAGCAGGTATGTGTATGAACATTTGGAGTGGCTGTTTCACTGTATCCTCACATCCTAATCTGCCAACTGGCAATGGGACACTGTTATCCTCTAGTCTTTTCAGCATCATTATAATGTGCCCCAGTACGAAGAATGAGTTGGCCTGCTTTTTGCTTCATTGGACCTTCTTTTTCCCCTGTGGGACATCTAATTCTTATTCACATGTTATTTTTGGCTTGGAAGAATGGTTAACAAGTGGGGAGTGGAAGAGGGATTTTAGGGACCTATGGATGTGGCTTCTTGGATATCTACCAACATGTTTGTATGTTGTTGTTGTTCATTGTTATATTCTATACTAGACTTGTTTTATTACTGTTTTGACAGCTCATCGTGCCACTATGTTTTCTGATTTTTATGATCCTGTGAGGAGTTCTCTGCTGGGCTTGTGTACTGACCTTTGTATTCCATTTTTCCTGTGTGGGTTTTTTTAGAATAGTTCTAAGGTTAGAAGTTGGGATATGTCTGCATTACTGTTATGGGGACACTAGGGAGTGGTTGGTGGTTTTCTTTTTGTGCTGATTAGGGGTCAATTGTCATGGTATAGTTACTGGGTTGGAATCCATTTGCAATCGGGTCCTATATTCTTTCCAATTATGGGTTTAAGGGGGTTTACTTTTTTGGACATGCAAATGGCCACCGGGGTCAGGTGGGAAAGGGTTCTAGGCATGGGGTGGGTACACTTTTAAATGCACTGTCTTCTGTTAATGCATATTGTTGGGGGGGGTTTTGCTGCATCTCTATCTTTTGGCCATTCTCAAATCTGCTCTACTCCTCTTATTTGGGTGGTTCTAAGGGATGGGGGTTATGTGAGGGGAGGTGTCACCACCGGAGGCTTATAATTCATCCAAGGGAATGTTTATTTTGACCTTTCCTACAATAGAGGTTGTTTTTACTATTTGTTCTTTGATGTCATGGTGTCAACCTTTAAGTTTTGTTCTTGGAATGTTGAGGATTGAACACCTTCCAGGTGTAATGTCATGTCATTATCTGGCTAAAGTTATTTCCGATCACTATCCCACCTTGCTCCATTTGTCTCTCTCCTCCTCTCCTGAGAGGGATAACGTTTGGAGATTCAATGCCCAACTACTTAAATCAGATTGCCTGCTCTACCACCTCCAAAGGGGTGAAATTATTTGCTTAGCCTCCAACAGGAAAAAAGCTGCTTCCCAAGAGATGTCTTCCCCTTTGGATAAGATTAGAGTGTTGAAAAGCTATATTTCTCCAGCCTCTTCTCCCTCTGACTGGGAATGCCTGGAAACTCTTCGGTCACATTACAACTCCCAACTGGGCAAAAAGGTGAAACATCTTATTCTACATTCTAAGATTAAATATTTTGGCCACAGAGAGAAAGCTGGGAAGCTTCTTGCCCTGCATCTGTGAGACCAGACCTCGGAGAGAATAGTCTCTTCTCTCCATAATTTCTCTGGTCAACTTATTACTTCTCCCCAGGAAATTGCTTCCCAGTTCCAGGAGTATTACCAGGCACTATATAATCTGCCCTCTGTCCCTTTCTGCATGGACAGATATGAAGCCTTTTTGCAGGACACTCATTTACACCATTTGTTCCAATCCCAAACAGAGTTATTACAGTCCCCTTGACTTTATTGGAAGTTCTAGCAGCTATTGACACCCTGCCTCCAGATAAATCCCAGGGCCCAGATGGCTATTCGTCTAATGTTTACAAAGTCTTCAAACAGTTGTTAGCCCCTACACTTCTTAACATTTTGAATTACATTTTTCAACAGGGTCTGTCTGATTTTTCTTTCATGGAAGCCATTATTGTGGTACTTCTTAAACCTGGTAGGGATTCTTTATTGGTTTCAGACTATAGGCAAATATCCCTAATAAATGTAGATCTTAAGATTCTAGTGAAGACATTGGCTGGCAGGCTGGGCCATGTTTGGCACCCACTTATTTGTCAGGAACAGGTCGGCTTCATGGCTGGTAGGCTTACTGTGGACCATTTGTGGAAGTTATCTCACTTAATCTCTGCATCTAGGGACTCTGGTGTCCCTTCGGTTCTGGCATCCCTGGATGCAGTGAAAGCCTTTTATAGGGTCTCCTGGGACTACCTGTTTAATTTATTGGCTAAATTACATAGTCCCACAAGTTTTATTCAATGGGTGAAAATACTTTATACCTGCTATTTGGCCCATATTTTATGTAATGGTATTTTGTCCACCTCCTTTACTCTACACTAGGACACCAGGCAAGGCAAGGCTGTGCACTTTCACCTTTCCTTTTTAACTTATTTCTTGAACAGTTGATCAGGAAAATCAATACTTCTCATGTTTCAGGCATTTCTATAGGACTGCATCAAGGTAAACCTTAGGTTTATGCCGAAGAGATCCTTCTACATGTCACATCTCCTGCCACATCCTTGCCAGGTTCACTAGACATCATTAAGGATTTTGGAAGGATATCCAGCTACAAATTAAATTTGTCTAAAACGGAAGTCATGCCTCTTAACACTGGCACTTTGAAGTCTGATATAGAACATTTGGGATTTCTTTGGGTTTGGGACAAATTAAAATATTTGAGAATGCACCTCACCTCATCACCAACTAAGATGAAGCAATATAATCTTGATAAAGTTATTGCTTGCCTCAAACTTGACTTAGATCTTTGGTCCCTCCTGCCCATTTCCTTCTGGGGTCATTTGAATATTGTGAAAATGAATGTCTTGTCCCTCTCTCTATACCCATGGCAGATGTATAATCATTTTTTTCAAAAATCCTGTTTTTTTCATATTGACAGACTTATAGATTCCTTTCTGTGGTGTGGCAAGACCTCCACCCCCCATGGAGCTCTTTTTAATCTTCAGCAAACCAGGAAGTGGGGTGGCCTGCAGGTGCCTAATTTACAGTGCCATCAGAAAGTATTCACCCCCCCCTTGGATTTTGTCACATTTTGTTGTGTTACTACCAGAATTTGTAATGCATTTAAATGATTTTTCCCCCTTGATTCACACAGCATACTCAACAATTTAAAGAGGCAAAAATAGTTTTATTGTGTAACAAAAATTTATGAAACATTAAAAACTGAAATATCCTGTTTACTTAAGTATTCACCCCCCTGAGTCAATACTTTGTAGAAGCGCCTTTGGCAGCAATTACAGCTTTGAGTCTTCTTGGGTACAGTATGTCTGTATCAGCTTTGCACATCTGGATTTGGGAATTTTCTCCCATTCTTCCTTGCAGATTTGCTCAAGCTCTGTCAAGTTGGATGGGTAGCATCGGTGAACTGCAATCTTTAAGTCTTTCCACAGATTCTCAATGGGATTCAAGTCTGGGCTTTGGCTGGGCCACTCAAGGACATTCACTTTCTTGATCTGAAGCCACTCCAGTGTTGCTTTGGCTGTATGCTTGGGGTCATTGTCCTGTTGGAACGTAAATCTTCGCCCCAGTCCAAGGTCTATTGCAGACTGATGCAGGTTCTCCTCAAGGATGTGCCTGTATTTGGGTCCATTCATTGTTCCCTCTATCCTGACAAGTGCCCCAGTCCCTGCCACTGAAATGCATTCCCATAACATGATGCTGCCACCACCATGCTACATGGTAGGGATGATGTTACATGGGTGATGAGCTGCGTTCGGTTTGCGCCAGGCATAGTGCTTTGCATTCAGGCCAAAGAGTTCAATTTTTGTTTCATCAGACCAGAGAATCTTTTGCCACATGGTCTCAGAGTCTGCCATGTGCCTTCTTGCAGACTCCAGACATGATGTCATGTGGTCTTTTCTCAGGAGTAGCTTCCATCTAGCCACTCTCCCGTAGAGGCTACATCTGTGAAGTGCTGCAAAGACTGTTGTCCTGGACAGGTTCTCCCATCTCAGCCATGAAACTCTATAGTTCTGTCAGGATGGTCATTGGGTTCTTGGTCACTTCCCTGACCAAGGTCCTTCTTGCCCAGTTGCTCAGTTTGGGAGGATGGCCTGCTCTAGGAATAGTCTGGGTGGTTCTGTAATCTTTCCATTTCCTAATGATGGACTTGACTGTGCTCCTGGGAACTTTCAACACCCTAGAAATGTTTTTATACCCTTCCCCAGATATATGTCTCCTCACAATTCTGTCACGGAGTTCTACGGACAGCTCCTTGGTCTTCATGGTAGAGTTTCTGCTCTGACATGCACTGTCAACAGTGGGACCTTATATAGACAGGTGTATTTCCTCTGAAATCATGTCAACCATTTGAACTGACCACAGGTGGACTCTATTCAAGTTTTAGAGTGATCTCACAAGGAAATTGGATCCACCAGAGCTCAATTTGGAGTGTCATAGCAAAGGGGGTGAATACTTATCAAATCAAGACATTTCAGGTTTTTATTTGAAATTACATGTACAAAAAATTCCAGAAGTTTCATTCCACTTTGACATTATAGAGTAATTTGTATAGCTACGTGACAAAAAAATCTCATATAAATGTATTTTAATTTGAGTTTGAAACATCACAAAATGTGACAAAATCCAAGGGGGGTGAATACTTTCTGAAGGCACTGTATATTTCTATTACTTGTCCATCAATTGCTCCAGATTCTCCCAATGGCTCAAGTCCACATCTAAGGATAATTTAGGGGTCTATGTCTCTATATGGCTGGAAATTGATTGGTTTCTCTGTCTCCAGCAGGACCTGGATATTCATGCATTGCTTTATATCCCTCTTAAGAATGCTCCCAAGTCATTACATGACACCCTCATTGCTCAGTCTATAGGTGTACATACACAGTTGTGTGCTGTACTGTGTACTCCACCACTTAAATATATTTCCCAACCCTTAGTGGGGAATCTCAATTTCAAGATAGGTGGTAGTCTACTTAGTACATCCTTTTGACCTTTCACTACAGTGACAATGGTAGCAGACTTGGTCACATATCAGACGTTCCTCCCCTTTAAAGAGGCACAAGCCAAATTATGGCTGCCCTCCTCAACCATTTGTTTTTAATATTTTCAACTTACACACATGCTCCCTGTCTCACTTTGGCTTGGGCTGTTGGAACAAATACTATGAGTCACGGGTTCTTTTCTATGTTTCTTTCAGCACCATCCTACTCATATTATCTCCTATTACTACTAGCAACTATGTTCCCTGGTGGCCAGTTCGGAGGGCCAGCTACATTACTATTGGGATCAGGTTCTTCCTCCCACTGACTCTCTCTGTGACTGGCCTTGAATCTGGAAACAGATGTACAAATACATTAAGGACCAATACCATTTCCTACAATTCCAGGTGCTGTACAACCTCTGTTACCATTTCCTACAATTTCAGGTGCTGCACAACCTCTATTACACCCCTGATAAGTAGCATAGAATGGGTTGTCTCCCTTTGAATATCTCCTCCAGATGTAATAAAGCTCCTGGGACACTATATCACATTATTTGGCTTTGTGAAAAAGTTACTCCTTTTTGAGAAGTGATCCGGAACAGATTAGACCCACTTCTGGGGTTGTTTGAAGCCTGCCTCCTGAGATATGTATATTGGTGACTACAGGGACACTTCTAATTTGTAAACCAACAGCAACACATGACCTTTCATCTCTGTCTGTGTGAAGAAGGTTATACTACAGCACTGGCTTGATGAAAATATCCCATCAGTGAGTGAATGGTTCCGGGAGATTCTTTTTGCCTTGTAGATGGAATGAACCACAGCCAGTTTGTCAAACTGTCTTCGTACTTATCAGAGGATTTGGGAACCATTCTACACTCTGTTAACATTATAGCTGGTTGGGACATCAATATCTTGTATTCTCTTTATACAGGTGTTTTTGTTTTGGTGATTTATGCCTCTGGTGGTAACAGGAAGAGTGGGGGTTGGTTGTGTTTTCTTTTTATCTCAACTTGTTATTTATGATACTTCACCTTAGCACTTTGATCTGCTCCACTTCTTATGCTTTCAACTGTGCTATATGGATTTAGTGTGTTGTTGTTAGTTTTTACTGCTGTGGTAACTGAGCTGTTTTCTCATTATGATTTTAAAACTTAATAAAGTATACTCACTTTGAAAAAAAATAAAGAATATTAACATACATGTCAAAGCTACTTTTCTAGGTTTTTCCTATGTGGTGCACCATGAGGGTTTTTTTTTTTATTTTCATTATCCTAACACTTACCAGGTCTGCAGTGGTTTTTCTTAGTCAGTGTAGCAGCCATCTTGTTTCTTGAGAAAACAAAAACTAAATTAAATGATTTAGAAATATTCAAAGTTTTGTTGAACTAGAACATTTTACTACTAAAGAAAACTGGAAGCTGCCTGCAATCTTTTATAGTGAAAACAAATTAGGGTGATATTTTTTTTGTCCAGTTTCATCACACTGCTGCTTTAATGTACAAACTTTATTGCATCAGCCTGCAGAAAGGAAGGCAAGGATTACATTTTAAAACTCTACAAGCCTTCTATTCATTTAGAAAGGTATTTCACTAATTGTTAACATGGCTGGACATTTTCGACTAATCATTATTTACAATTCTCATTTTCAAGGATTTATGTTAGTAGGGATCTACCTGAAAAGAGGGGTATAAACACAGGCTGTTGGGGCATTTTCAGGCCTGCAACTTAACAGTTGCAACATAATAAGATTTTCATTGGTACTGAGAATCTTAATAAAGTTTTGTGTAATGAAGTTTTCAAATGGGTGAAGAGGAAGAGGGTGTTTGAGATGGGAAATGTTTATTGATATTGTTTGCAGGAAGATTAAAGTGTACATATAGTATATCTAAATATAAAACTCGTAACAAAAATATGAGAGGGTTAAACAGGGCTGATGTAAATGCTTTTTCTGCCTGTATTTACCTTCTCTGCCAAAACTCTGAAGCTCTATTCTCAAAGGTCCTGAGTTTTTACAGCTTCCATGATTTGAGTAAATTTGCAAAAAATGATGCATGCATCTCAAATGGTACATGCATCAAACAACTGCATCATTTTCTGGATACAAGATCCACATTTTGAATTCAAACTAATAGACAGTCTAACAGTGCACACAACAATCTGCTTTGGGGATACAGACAGATATGTAACAGTTGACTCCTCACATACTGTGCATCAAGTTAATCCAGTTTATGTAAAACTGGCACATCTTTAGTAACTGTAGAAATGTAAAATTACACATACCCCCATAATGCAAAGCATAATGGGAAGTAGCAAATCTTCATGAAATAGCTTAGACTTGTTCCACTTAAAGAAAAGTGTGTGGCACCAAATAACTTCTCACACACTGCAAAGGCAGAAAACTGAAGACACAGACAAGTGTATTGTCCCACACAGGACTCATCAATGTACCTTGTATGTAACAGCCCAGGGTAGGATGAACCAATTATGTATTTTGATCTTACTGATTTTGGTCATGATGGAGCCCAAAACAGTAAAGTAATCTAGAAGTGACAGAACCTTAGCACAAAACACACTGAGGCAAGAGTTACCAGGAAAGGGCCTTGGTAATAAAGTCAGTTTAATATTTCACTTGTTTCACTTGTATGATAGAAACAACAGAAGACTTTGAAGTCCATTATGTGTTGCCATTTATCTTAATGGTAGTAATCTCCCAGTTCTTCCTGTGACATATAAATGTTGAGTTCATTATTAAACACATTAAATGTCTCACTCAGCACTACAATACTGAATTGCTGCAGGCAGGTTATTCCATATTCCAACTATTCTCTGTGTGTATACTATAATTTTTGTCTGTCAGTTTTGAATATATACAGAGTTTCAACTGCTTAGTATGCCCCCCTTCTAAAACTGTTATGTTTATTTTTAATATCCATGATGTCAAATAATTTACAATATATATATATATATATATATATATATATAAAGGATATGCAGCGAGTTCAGTGTGTGATAATGCATTTATCTTCATGCGGTTTCCAGTGACCTCAAGTAACCTCACGAGTGCCAAGGCACGAGTGAGAGTTACAGAGGTCACTGGAAACTGTACAAGATAAATGCATTATTACACACTGAACCGCTGCATATTCCATTTATGCAACAGGTTTAGATGTTGTGTGAACATTTTGATTTTGGTAGGTGTAAATAATTTGTCAAAAAGGGAAAAATAATGAATTTTATGCTGTTTTTTGCTAATTATAAAAAAACAAAATGGTATCTATATATGAAACACCACTCATTTTGTAGATATTTTTGAGCTGAACATTTTTCGTGCTCACAGTACCATGCTATCATTTTTTGTTTTTAAGTTATTTATATTTGTTTGTCAAAAAAGTGAACAAAAAATTACATTTTCTTCTGTTTTCTTGCTAACCATATACAATATACAGGGTTTATGTAAATGAAACATTATTCATTTTGTAGATAATTTTGTGCTGAAATAATTTTGTGCTCAGTACCATGTTATCTTTTTTTCGCTTTTAAGTTAGTGACATTTAAATATGATTAGTACTGGTTCTGAGGCCGAACATTCTAAATGAATTCTGAAGAGAACTGTGTAGATAAATGAGCTAGTGATGTAGTTACTGTGTGGATAAATGGGTGATGATGTAGTTACTATGTGGATAAATAAATTTATTACCATAGTAGCGAAGATAAATGGTTTTATCCTACAGTTTTTATCCTGACACCTGTTGCATAAATATATTTATTTATTACATATACTGCATAACAAATCCCCTTCCCCATCATTCTTCTGTGCAGAGTGTGGAGATTTATTTAGTTTGTTGACTGGGTAAGTACGCTAGACAAATCCTGCCTATTTTCAGGCACAACCTGGGGGAAGGGGATACAGATGAATGCCAACTGACCTTGTACCAGATTAAGCTGTTGGTGGTATTTTTAGTGAATGAGGAAAATTTGGCCAGGGCACTGGGGAAATCCCCTTACTCTTTTCGATAATTGCCATGGGATCTTTAACATCCACCTGAACTACCACCAATCCAGACAGATGGGACCTCGGTGTAATGTCTCATCTGAAAGACGGATAAAATATTTGATCTCTCAGTTTAACTTTAATCACCTAAATCCTTTATTGTTTTGTGACTGTTTTTTTGCATTTGTTCTAATTTAAGCTGCTTCCCAACTTTAGTCCACCCCAAAATTATGAGAAGTAACCTATATATGGTCCAAAATAACTCCTGTATAATGATATGGTTATATTACTTGACTTACTAAAGACATGCCTGTTTATGAACTTCATCAAGTACTTTGATTTTTTTAAGGATCTTATCACAGTGAGTTTTAGATTTAAAATCTTTAGTAATTGTTATTCCTGAATCCTTTTCACTTTGAATGATAGATGATTATTCTGGAAATAGTACCTATAACAAGGTTATTTTTCCCAAAATGCATTATTTTATTTTTTTTGTTAAGCTGAATGTCATTCTACATTTCAGAACCCATGCTCCAGTTTAGATAGATAAGATTACAGCATTTGATGTTTTTCTTCAGTGTTGACTTCTCACAGTTTTGTATCATCCATAAAGAAGCCATAATTATTAACCATAGTACAGCCAATATCAGGTATAAAGATACCAAACAAAACTGCTCCCAATATTGACCTCTGAGACACTAATCTAATCACAATTACTGATTTTGATACATGTCCATTTTTTTATCATTTAACATTTTACTCCTCCTTCATTGCAGAGCGGGCCCAATGACCTCTGGCCACTGGCACCAGAGCCCCTGGACCAGGTCTGGTGTATGCTATGATGCCTGTCACATGCAGGTCCCAGTGACATTAATGGGACCCCCCCCCCTTGGGGCCCGTGACCGGGAACCAAGTGGCCATGCCTCCCATGTCTGGGGGCTCAGGGCACAGCCATGAGCTGCTGTGGTCACCACACAATTATTCCACTGTTACTTTGCCCCTAGGGAGCTGGACGTGCAATGACATCTGCTGCATCTTGTATGCAGACATCTGCTGTGCTCCCTCCCCTTGGAATGCACACCACTAACAGTGTGCCCAGCTTCTGCTAGGCACCACTGCAGCATGCCACATACCCTGTACCCACTCCAGTGGAAGGAGAATGGTCTTGGGATGCTCAATCCTTTCTCTTCTCTGCCAGTCCCCGGCACGCTGAGTCCATTCCTGAACTTGGGTTGCCATCATGATGAGGTGCAGCATCCAGTGCCTCAACCCTCAGTGCCACCAGGTTGGCTGATACATGTCCATTTTTAATTAATGCTTGTGTCCTATCCTGCAGTTATTTATTGATCCAGTTAACAATATTCATATTAAAACCATATGTGATTAATTTTGTAATGAGTTTTCCATGTCGTACAACATCAGCAACCTTGCTAAAATCTATGTGTACTACATCAGATGAGATATTATTATCTAATGCTGAACATTTTGGTTAATAAAAGCTAATCAGATTACTAGGTCAAGGTCTTCATTTTGTAAACCCATGCTGTTTGTTTTCTATTACACTCAATTTTGTTATATGTTCCTCTAATTTATCCTTAATTAGACTTTCTAAAATCATTCCCAGTATACTAGTCAGACTTCTAGGCTTACAATGTTGAGGCTTTCTTTTTGTGCCTTATTTATAAATGGGAACACATGTACTTCCTTCCAATCCTCAGGGATTGCTGATTCAAATATGGATTTGTTAAACAGGTAAGCAACCGGTGCAGCAATCTCTTTAGCTTTTAGTAACCTAGGGGCTACACTATCTGATTCTGATAATTTTGTTATGCCCAGTGCAAGTATTTTTTTCAATAATCTACTTCTGTTATCAGTAAAGCTGCATTAACATAATCTATGATCATTATGTTAATCAGTGTTTCCTTGCAATGGAATATATTACAAAAATGGCCCTTATTACCATTGGTTAATGGTCTAACAGCTGCAGTTTTTTTTTTGTTATGGAATTCATATACCTATTGAACTTCTTAAGATTTGTTTTATCTGTTGCTAGTTTGGTTTCTAGGGTCTGTTTTGCTTTACTGATTTCATTTTTACATTTTGTAACTGCATATTTATGCCTAGTTTTATTACCTTCATTTGGTTAATTTGTTCATGATTTTATATAAACCCATTTTCCTTGAAATAATATTTTTTATTTTATTGTTTAACAGGGTGGGACATTATCATTTTATTGTACACATTTCATTTGAACATAAATTTCTTCTGCAAACACAGAAATGTATTTTTTAATTTTGCCTACCCTTACTCCATGTTTAATGTATATAGGTAATTTTGCCAATTATATCTCCTTAGTTGTTCTATAGAAATGTGAAATTGCAAATATTTATTTATTGAAATGTTTCAGCAGGAATGCATCCTGAGCAACAAGTTTCTCATCTCCTGGTGCGACCTGGGGGATAGGGAACAATGGGATAGACTACAAAGAAATGTTACAGTGTTGAAATACAATTTGCTTACTTGCATACAATGAAAGCAGGTGGGATTACAGATGGATCACATTGGCTAACAATGCAACAGTTAACTATAGTAGATATAAAGAGCATATAGCAATTTGGCAACAGTTGGCAGCTGGTAACACTGGAACACATATAATAACTTGGCAACAGTATATAGCACTACATGGTAGGTGACACAATAATGTCAGTATACCATTAGTGTAACATAGATAGTCAAGATTTACAGTGATTGGGGTAAGAGGGAAGAATGGAAAGAGAGAAGGAAAAATTGCTGAAGGCAGAATGGAAGAAGGAAAGGAAATTTACAAAGAGACACAGACAGAATATGATTCATGAGGCAAACAGAAATGACAGGGTGGACTAAAGTGCATATAAGAGGGTATCAGGATAGATTATGAGTGTTTAATTAACTGTAGGGGTAGACCAGTGTTAGGCTATTAACCAGAGGGGGTGGGAGGAGGAGAGGAGGAGGTAGAGTGTCTGCAAGGAGATGAGAGATAGGTATTGTAGGTGGGGGTATCCAAGGGGGAAGGGGAGTAAAATTCAACAGTGTCCTGTTATCCCTATCTGAGCAGGCGGTAGGACAGCCCTACTGGTAGGACACAGGTTATAGGTGATGAGAGTTATTTATATGTAATGATGTAAGGGGGTGTTGTGGGAGGGATGTTGTGGGAGGGGGTAGCAGAGGTCAACTATAGTATAGGGGATAGTAACCCACTAATGTGCTGGGTGACCCTGCCTGCACAAGGCAGTGATCTAGCAGTGACTGTGGGGGTGCAGTAAAAGGAGAAATAGAGGAAAGGGGGAAAAGTTGTTGCCCACCATGCGCTATGGATCCTGCCTGCACAAGGCAGTGATTGAGCTCACGGGAGGGAGATAGAATAAGGGTAGAGAAAGAAGGTGGAGGAACACTTTAGGAGGAGGAGAGTAGGGGACTTGGAGGAGAATGATCAGAAGGAAGCAGGAGTGATGGGGAGTAGGCATATGGTAATATGAGCTAAGAGGAGATGGTGGGGGATTAGGGAGGGTCATGGCAGGCACAGGAAGGGGCAAGGAAGTTCTTGAGGGCAGAGTTAATGAAGTAGCAAGAGGATGAGTTGGGAATTTGAAGGGCAACTGAATTTCAGATGTTTGGGAAGTGATAAGAATTACCTGATTGGCCAATAAGGTTGGAATGGTGTGGAACCACCAGGGTTCATGAGTCAGTAGATCTTAGGCAGTGGGAAGGAGGGGCAGTTGCATAGGTAGGGGAGAGATAGGAGGTAATTTCACTGAACCAGTGTGCAGAGGTGAATTTTAGCACAGGAGAGAGAGACGTCAGTTTGCTACAGGAAGGAAGGATAGGGCATGGTAGAGATCACAATGATGAGTGTGTGAGAGGGGCTGAAAAGGGAAAAATGGTAAAGGAGTTGAAGAGAGTATCTAGTCTGGCCAGGGAAGACTTAGGGGCAGCACTGTAGACTACATCACAGCTATGGTTGGGATGCAGGCACAGTTCCTGAATAAGGTGTTGAGCTTGGGATGCAATTTTTTCTGAATGATGTCAATATGACCAGAGAAGTTCAGGTGCTGGTCCAGCCAGACACCTAATTATCTGAAGGAGGATGTGTCCTCAAGTAAAGTTCCATCAAGGGTGTGGAAGGAGGGTAGACAGGGAAACCTGGTAAGTCTCTGCCTGGTGCCATAGGTCATGAAGACTGTTTTTTTGTGTTGAGAGATAGTTGGTGGCTTGCAAACCAGTGCTGAACTTTGTCAAAGTCTTGCTGCAAATTAGATGCAACCTTGGTGGGCAGGAGCCAGATTTATACAAGACTATCTCATCAGCATACACGTGAATGGAGGAGAAGGAGAGCAGGTGGATGGGAGATCATTTAGAAAAAAAGAGAATAGTATGGAGCCTAACACTGATCCCTGAGGGATGCCAGTTCTCATCAGGAGGGGTGGGGAAATTGCATCAGAGATCTTGACTGATTGGGTTCTGTCAGTGAGGTATGCCTTGAACCAGTCTGTTGCTAAGGGGGATAACCCAGCTGTTGACGGGGTGTCAAGAAGAAGGGAGTGGGAGACTGTGTTGAAGGCTTTGGCCAGACTGACAAAAATGGCTGAGGTGATTTGACCATTGTCCATTCTCGTGAGGATGGAATCAGTGAGCTGAAGAAGGGAGGTGATGGTGGAGTGATTTTTCCTGAAGTCAGATTGATAAGAGGTGAAGAAGGAGGAGTCATTGAAATAAGCAGTGTGCTGGGAGAAGGCTAGGTGTTCCTAAAGTTTTGCAAGGGTAGGGAGAAGAGAGATAGGGCAGTAGTTGCCAGGGGAGGTGAGGTCTCTGCCTTTGGGGAAGGGAAGGATCACTGCATGTTTCCATGGGGAAGGTACTGAGGTGGTTGAGAAAGAGAGGTTTAGGATAATAGAGAGTGATGCAAGGCCACTCATTAATGGTGATGGAAATAATGAAATCCTTTTTCAAGCTTTGAAATTCCAGGATTGTGCTAGAGATTGCTAATCTAATTTCTGGATTTTACTGGATTCTACTATCAATCTACAGTATCAATAATTAGAATAGAAGAATGATTAATATGCAACAAATTTAATAAAGCAACAAAAATAGTAGAACAACAATATAATGAAAACAAGCATTTGTCAATGTCGAATGTTGTCTCGCTGGCATTAGCATTGGTAGTGCAGGAGTAAGAGATGCATAATAGGAATGGCAGTGAAGTATTGAACTGACACCAACTCACCACCACCCTGAAGAACACATTTTCAACATAGGCATTTTGGGACCTCCCTCATGAACAGTGGCACTGTGATTTTGTTAATCTGTCCTAAAAGTTGATTTCCCACAGCAAGCATGCCATTGTGCACCACAGGTGTGAAAACACATTTTGGGTAGGATGTGAAAAATGACAGCTGTACTGTTCATAAGGAGGTGTGAAAAAATGCCAGTGTTGAAAATCTGGCTTGAAAATATTGCAAATTTGCAAAGTTGCAAGGTTGCATGGAAACTGCACAATGCATGTTTGTAACACAGCCATTTTATGGACTTTCATCACCAAATTTTAAACATATATATTGTAGGAACCTCTGCTCATGAACAGTATCACTGTCATTTTCTCAAACTTTCCCAAAAACTGATTTCACACAGCAACCGTGCTATTCTGCACTGGAAGTGTGAAAACACATTTTGGCCAGGATATGTAAAATAACAGCTCTACTGTTCATAAGGAAGTGTGGAAAAATACCAATGTTGAAAATCTGGAGTGAAAATATTACAAATTCTCGAAGTTATGAGTGTGCGTGGAAACTACGGAATGCGAACTCATAAAACAGTCATTTTTTGAATTTTTTTCACCAAATTTGCAATATAGGATTTTTGAGACCCCACCTCATGAACAGTGTACTGTCATTTTATTAATCAGTCCTGAAAGGATATTCCATGCAGTGACTGCGAAATCACCTTTTGGGACAGAATAAATGCCATGACAGTGACTGAATTCATGAGGAGGGGCCCCAGTAACCCCATGTTGAAAACTTGGTGCAAAAATTCCAAAAAATTCCTGAGATATGCACCAAAGTTGAAAAAACACTATTTATGCCATCATACAACTTACCGGCATTTGTTCAGTTTGCAGTTGGCTTTAAAGAGTGCAGGCGTGTTCCTGTTCACCAAAGATCGTTGTGCCAGACTCTGGAGTATGGGTTGATGGTGTGTGTGGGGAGGCAGGGTGCCAGAGGGTGGGCACAGGTTGGGGAGGAGCAGGACAGACCGTGAAGGACAATCTCCTTCTTTTACAGGGTAAAAAAAAACATTGAGGACTTTTTTTACAGGGGCATTTCAGCACACTGGGTGGGCTCCCAGCATGCCACCTGAGTGTTTGGGAGGGCTAGCTGAAAGGATTGGGCATCCCCATCGCACACAACAAATAGGGGAGTTTATTCCGGATGGGGGAGTGGCCCCTCATCGATATGAACTAATCTCAGGGCATGCCAACAGGGGTTGGGCACCCATGAAGTTGGCATTGTGGCAGGCAATGGTGGCAGTCACTGCAGCCATGTTTACTAGCATGCTTCACCTGGAAAGACACATCAGGAGGTGCCGCTGCATGACAAGCTTGGCTCTCATTGCAGCAGACCATTCCTTAGATGTGCTCACCACATTATGTATTCCTGGTGTGACACTTGCATGCTGCCTTTTTGGGGAATGAGGGATGCACCTACTGATGCATGCCCTGCATTCACCCACAGTGACCGCACCTCCAAATCTGTGAATAGTGCAATATGTTGACTGTGCAAGCTCAAGCCAACATAAAAATGAGTTTTGTATCTTTACTGATCTGATAGAATATGCCAAATTCCATGAAATTCATTATTTTTACTGCATGCAGACAGTCCAGATTTCAGGAATTTTACTGGATTTTCTGGTAAAAACTGAAAACCAGTAGCCTTGATCATAAGCAGCATATGTAAATCACCATGCAAGAGATTAGACTGGTTACACATTAAGCAGGAGTGTGTGGTGCTGAATGGCCTCTGACACACTCTGCAATGGATGAAAACAGCGTGGGGTGTGCTTTGGGGTTGTCAGACTTAATTCTCACCCAATTCTCATATACTGTACCCATTTCAATTTATTTACTCATGGAATGGAGTGAGCATTAGGGCTGACAAGTCCTAGGCACACCCCATGCCTGTTGCTGCCTACATGGTGGGGGTGTGGTGTTAGGGTCAGAAATCCTAATGCCACATTTCCCTACTTTTGTAACTTTAAACCATACTAATGCAATAATACTGTTTCTTTGCAGTGAATATAAATATATATGTGTGTGTGTGTGTGTGTGTGTGTGTGTGTGTGTGTTTAGGTATTAACGTGTCACTAAGGTGTTACTAACACATTAGTGCAATGTAATTGGCTAAATGGCATCATAATATGCTAAGTAGTCACCATTATGTATGGGGACGAGGGCCCAACCACAAGTTGTCTATATATACTGTAACTGGCCATCAATTTTTCAAGATACCAAGCCAGTTATTTGCCGTAATAACCAGCCATTATTACGACAATCATGTGCACAGTCACTGTGCCTAGCTGTCTTGAGACAGGGCCTGCTTTCTGTCTGCCCAGTAGCTAGCAGACAAACTGTAAGACAAACCATGAAATGGAAGCATTTCCTAACCTGCTGTTTTGTTCAGTTTGTTATCTTTCTCTGGCAAAAAATGATAAAAAAAATATCAAACTGAAGTATTTTTTGACCGGCATTCTGTTCAATCCATAACCTTGCTCTTCTGAATTTAAAAGTGTAAAATTATGTCTTCGCTCCAGTCCATTTTCTCGTCATGTAAAGAAGCCTTCATGCTACCTTCTGTCTTCTTCAGTAAGGGAGTAACTATAAATGTATTTAGTGGTAAGCCCTAGATATATATATATATATACTGTATATATATATATATATATATATATATATATTTAAAGGGATAAACCATGCCTTCTAAAGAAATAACAGTGACATCTTTCCCGAGTGTACCTTGACTTTATGACATTACGAGTGGTGAAGCCACGAGTGATGTCATAGGTCAAATTACACAAGAGAGCTACATCACCAATATTTATGTATGGGGCATGGTGTATTCAATTTATCCAATACTTGGTTCCTGTTTGTGTGTGTTTGTGTGTGTGTGTGTGTGTGTGTGTGTGTGTGTTTGTTTTTTAAACATATCTTTTTTCATCTTGTGGGATGTGCAATGTGGTGTTCAGGATGACAGAGCAGTTCTTTCCATGTACTGATGAACACAATGTTATGCATGCATCTGTGAGTCAGCCTGTGAGGTTGTTGTGCTGTGAGCCATCTGTCAGCAGTAGTTCAGCTAGTGGGTGTGGCTTGTCTTTCTGTGACATTCAGGACAGTTACTGGTGGTTGAGACTGACGAGAGTTATGGTTCTGGAGACAGGATTCACAGTATGGTGATGGAAGAGGTAAGCTGCAGTGGCAGTGTATTAGGTGCAGAGAAGTATTGTCTGTTGGTGGCAAACTGACTAGGAAAAACTGTTTTATTTTCTTTTTTTATAATACAGGATTTCTTGGGGTTTTATGAAGGGCCCTGGAAGGAGCTTAACAGTTAAAGTGCTCCTCAGGAGGCAGCTGTGAACTGCAACCAGCAGTTCACATTTCTGATGATGCTCATGCTGCCCAGACAGACCAGTCCAGAAGCTACAGTGTGGATCTTAGATTGCCTCTGGATCTAGAGTGAGGATATTTCAATATCCTCACCTAGGCTCCAGAGGTCACAAAGATATCATTGATATCTTGTGGCAAATATCTTCACAAGTGTTGGATAAATATATTTATGCAACAGGTGATAGGATAAAAACTGCCACATAAATCCTTTTATCTGAGTCACTGTGTGGATAAATTTAGTTATTACCATAGTGATTACATCACACCTCATTTATCCACACAGTGACTACGTCATCCTCATCCATCCAGCAGCACTACTTCTCTCTTTAAAACTCCAACTACATTTCATTACTTTACACCTTCTCCCAGCCCACCTCACTTCCATCCCCAGTTCTTTCAAAAGCCCACTACTGTCTTCTTTTCCAACTGCATCCACCTCACTCAGTATTAAATGAAAACTTCTTTTCTCCACTGCTATTTTGGTTTAACATTTAACCCGCTGCAGTACTTACACTGCTCATTACACTACATAATGCCACCCCACTCACTTCCTTCACCTCACTTTGCCAAACACATCGTATTCATGTTTTACAAAACTTAAAATATAAAAACAATTCAATCTTTTCTTTGCTGTTTCACTTGGCTGCTGTATTCTTTTTACCATCAACAGCTTACCTGCAGTCTGCTCTGCTTTGGCACATGGACCCTGACCCTAAGCACTTTCTTCCTCTCTCATTCCAACCACCCACTTTGGATCCTGGGGTTAAGAATGTGGCTCCTCTCTAAAACAAATACCATACGCTGCATAAAATGCCCCACAAAACAAACACCACCACAAAAAATAAGCAAACCAGGAAACAGTAAATGCCTCCTCTCCCATCACTACACTACCTCCATAATGTCACTTGCTAAGAGACCACCATTCTTTTTCTAAATATGCAGATTATACACTGATGACCAATGAAAACACATGGCAAGTGTGTTGCATGCTTCAGGACACTACATGGTCCATAGCAACAGTATGGAAATGACTAAGCAAAGCAGAGCTGTACAATTTATCAGTTGGAAAGATACTCTGTCATAAATAAGCCCCTAAGTGTCACATCAAATCCTCTCCTGTTGAATAAATCCAATATGTGGGTTGCCCCTGTGGGATAACCAAGTGATCTTGTACAGTTGCCTGTGGCCTCTTGTAACACCCCACCCTTCAAAACAAGGCAGGAGAGCAGGTGTGGGGTATGCCTTGGGCTTCTCAAGCCTAACTCTCACCCCATTCCATCTGTAAATAAGGTCAGATGTGTAGACTTTATGAGAGTGGGGTGAGTGTTAGGCTTGAGACACCCAAGGCACACCCCTCATCTGCTCTCTTGCCTGGTTTGAGAGGGAGAGGTGTTAGGTAAACCCTAACACCTCATTTGCCAATTTTTGTCACTTTGACCCTAACTGGAGCATAAATAAAGTTTTGTGCAACTTATTTCCTTACTTCCATCCCTCAGTAGATTCATATATGAATGTAGGTGTGTAAGGACAGGGGCCTTCAGGCCCTGTGCTTCCATTTATAGGACAACAGCGACCAAATTGTCAGCATAGCCATCTTAGTATCCCACTACATATACCCAGTACAGAAAATGTTCAGATCCCTTGCCATAACATAATTCTGCTCAACTGCAATGCTATTCTGTGTCACAGGTGCAAAACTCATTTTGGCCAGGATTTGAAAAATGACAGCTGTGACATATATGAGGTAGGGTAATAAAGAAGGCTATATTGAAAAATCTAGGAGTCAAAAGCCTTTTAAATGTCAAAGTTATGAAGAGAATTGCATGATCGGTTTCATAACTTTGCTATTTTATCAATTTGATCTCTATATTTCAACACAGCTTTAGGACTCCACCCCTCATGAACAATATGACTATTATTACATAACTCCTGCCCAAAAGGTGATTTCATCAACTAACTGAGAAATCATCTTTCAGGTGGCAGTTGCATAATGATATAATGTCATATTTTTCATGAGGTGGGGTCCCCAAAAGGCCATGTTGAAAATTTTGGGTCAAATCTCAAAAAATGCCAAAGTTATGTATTAAAGTTGAAACCCCCATTGAAATACACTGAACTGCATTTACCTTAGTTTCTCATACTGCAGTCGCTGGTTCCAGCAGCAAGATGTGTCTTTGATCGGAGAGTGGAACTCGAAACTGGGACCTGTTCAGGTGAGTGAGGGTGGAGTGTGTACTGGGGGTGTGGGGTGGTGGGTGCTGAGTGGAAGGTGGGGGTGGTGGGGATGAATGGCAAGGAACCATTTTTTTACAAGTTTAAAAGCAGAAGAAGGAAAAAAAGGACTGTTTTCTTTTTTACAGTTATTTTCTCTTTACGGATAGGGTGGGGGAGGTGATACTAGACAGCAGGGATTAGGGCATAAAACAATGGGAATGGTGATCAGCAGGTGGAGGGGTGCCACTAGACACCGGAGAGATGTGCAAAGGTGATTGGTGGCTGGGGGGAGGGACCACTATACTACAGAAAAAAATGAAATTGTTTACTTGGGGGGAGAGATATCACTACACTATGAAAATACATTATTATGCAATATTAAACATAACCAAGCAAATGAGGAACAGTGATCGGGCATATGGAGTGTGCCACTAGACACCATGAAAAAATGGAATGGTGATCCAGCGGGTGGGGGGTGCCACTAGACACCAGAGAAATAGGAAAGGTGATCGGAGGGAGGGAAGGACATCAACACTATGGAAAAAATGCAATTGTTGATGATGGAGGAGGAGAGACCACTACATTATGGAAATACAAAATTACAGGGAAAAGCTAAGAAAATGCTTTTTCCTGTGTGCCCGAAATCCTTCTTTGTCACTCATGGTACTTTTTCATTTGAACAAGAAAGGATTCACTAAAAAGGATCTTAGTGAGTTATGAAAAAGGATTTAAAACATACAAAAAAAAATCCAGGATCATTTTGATAACTGACAACTGCAGAATCCAACAATTGGAGTTCCAATGAACAAGATCCATTTCCTTGTGTCCCTACCGCAATTTATTTTCATTGGTTTTCAATATATTTTTTTTAAAATGGAAAACAAGATGTCAACTTGTAAAAAAGGATTTTTTCCTCATGAAAAAAGGACTTGATCTCACAAAATTGAATTCTTTTCATGAGATCAATTCCATTGTCTTACATATATATGCATATATATGTGTGTGTTGTATATATGTGTATATATATATATATATATATATATATATATATATATATATATACAATATATATATATATATATATATATATATATATATATATAGGATATATAATGGTTAGCTGTCAGATAGATGATTTATCTACACAAGTGCTGTTTGACCTTGGGTAACATCATGAGTGGCATAAGCCACGAGTGAGATGTGCGAGGTCAAACAGCACAAGTGTAGATAAATCATTTATCTGACAGATCACCATTGTATATTTCATTTATGCAATAGGGATGCTTTCTATCAATGCAGGAACATTTGGTTTTGACTGTTTATCTTTATTTTAAATGATAATTCTTGGGAGTTTTGGTTAACTTTCCTAGAGCATGTCTGCCTAACATAGTGGTTGCTATTAAATGAAACACCACTCATTTTGTAAAAACTTATTGCTGAACAAATGTCATGCTCATAGTACTATGCTACCTTTTTCATTTTAAAGTTATTCACATTTGTTTGTCAAAAAAGGGAAAAGATAATTGAATTTTATGCTGTTTTTTGCTGATTGTAAAAAACAAACAAAAGGTATCTATAAATGAAACATCACTCATTTTGTAAATATTTTTGTGCTGAACATTTTTCGTGCTCACAGAATCATGCTATCTATTTTCATTTTAAAGTTATTCCCATTTGAATATGGTTCTGAGACCAAACATTCTAAATGAATTCTAAAGAGATTTGTGACATAGTAACTGTGTGTATAAATGGTCACTGTATGTATAAATGTATTTATACATACAGTGACTAAGATAAACTCATTTATCAAACTGAATATATGTCCACCCCATTGCATAAATATCTATCTATGCGTGTATATATATATATATATATATATATATATATATATATATATATACATATATATAATTTTCCAAAAAAGTCCAGCACTCACTACCACAATAAAAACACTGCTCACTAATTCCAGGTGCAGTGTTTTATTTAAAGTTCCAAAAAAAGAAGACAGCACATCTTATAATAAGATGTAAGGGAGAAGTAGTGATACCATTGTTTTAGGAAAATGAGAGGATGGACGGAGAAGGATAGTAGTTTGGTTGTTTTTGTGATGGTTGGAAAGAGGCAAGCAGGGCTGTTTTGAGATAGGTTTTGTAAGAAGTTTTTTAGAACCAGGTGTGAGGACTGCAAGAGGTTGGATACCGACAGGCTTTTTGCTGGTGTGGGAGCATTGTTTGTTAAGGAGAGGTGAAGAAATTTAAAAAAAAAATGAAGAGATGTTTATGGGTGGGCACTGGGCTTCTTGGACTTGTCAGTTTGTATCTGGAGGTACAGAGAGCAAGGGCAAGGAATCGTGCAAAATTAAAAAAAAAGGGGTTGGGTGTTTTTTTCTGTTAACCCAGTTTTGGTGGGTGTGCAAGCTGAAGGATGCCTGGAAGGGGGCGTGCAAGTTGTCTGAAGAGCCGAAGCCACGCAGCGTGACGTCACACGCCGCATGGTTTGGGAGAGGATGGCTCCCCACTACCTGGGCCATGGGAGTAATTCACCTGGCCATTGGAGGACACTTCTCATGGCCAGGGCCAATCATTTTGATGGCCTCACAGGTTGCTAGGGGGCTGGCTAGTGTTGGGAGAAAGAGCCACTCAAGGGTTTAGTTGTAGCCACGCAGCAGGGCGTCACACACCACGTGGTAAGGGAGTGAATGGTACCCATTGTTGGAGGTGCTCCGAGGGCCGTGGCTGACTGCCTTACAGATGTTTCTTTGTGGAGGCATGGAGGTGCTGGTAAAAGGAGGCGCGCGGGTTTTGTAGTGAATCATAGACACGTGTCATGACATCACATGCTGCGTGGTGAATGAGAGGAAGCGCCCAGTTCCAGGGCCATGGTGGACTGCTTTACAAGTTGGGATAGTCTGGATGGTGCCGGTAGAGAGGGGCATGCATGTTTTTGTAGGGGCATCGGACCGAAACCATGCAGCGTGACATCACACACCACGTGGTATGATTGAAGTGGTGCCCCCATTGTCTGAGGCCATGGCATTTGCCTCACAGTGCTGTGGGGTCCTGTAGGGGCATGTTATGGTCGGCAGCAGTGGGTTTTCTACGGGAAGAGTCGAGGACTGCCACTGCAGGGGGTAACCTGCTCCAAGGGTTGGAGAGCACAGGGATGGGGGTTTTGGGTGTGATATAGAAAAAATGGGGGGTTTGGGGGCTGGGGACTCAATAGGAGTGTTTTTGAGGCCCATGGGGGGAATTAAGGATATCTGGGGAAGGCCCAGTCGGAGGGAGCATGAATGCGGGTGTGCGACCACACAGGGACCAGGACAAGCCGCAGGGGCCGGGAGTATTTTACCTTGCCATTTCATGGCCAAAGCCAGTCAGTTCTATTTTCCTGGCACAGCTGCAGGTTGCAGGAGACACAGTTGGGTGGATGGTATAAGGGGATGCGAAAAGATGATCACGCGGCATGACGTCACACACTGGGGGCATACAAGGTACAAGAGGGGGGAAGCTTCAGAGCCAGGAGCAAGACAGGTGTGACTGTGGGGGTTGGGGGGTTTCACAGACCAAGGAGCCGTAGCTCAGTGGTAGTGCGCATGTTTGCATATATGAGGTCCTGGGTTCAATTCCCAGCAACTCCAAAAGTAAATCTATTCATTTAACTTATTCTTGGAATTAATTCAAAACTTGAATGAAAATATTGCGTGGGGTTTTTGTTGTTTCGTGCTGGAAATACAGATAGTTAAATGACTTTGTTTCGTTCCTACAGTTGTTTTCACAGACGAGCATGGCACCCAAGAGAAGCAAGCCATCGAAGGAGGACGCTTACAAGGCAATAATCGACTTGGCTGAGAAAGCAAGCAAAATCTGGGAATTGGTGGAGGGGGAGAAGCCGGGGAGGTCCGGTGAGAAGAGAAAAGTGGGTGCTGGACAAGGTGGTAAAGGGAAGAGGCCAGCAAGGGGGTGTACACGGTCCCACTAAAGTGACACCAGGGACACAGGGGCCCACCAGGGCAGGTGACCCAGTACCCGTGAGCCCTGTGGACCTGGTGATGCCTGTACCAACCCTAGAGGAAAGGAGAACCTCCCCAGTGGATCCAGTGCACGCAGCCCAGAACAAGAAGTCCAGCCTACAGGCCCTGGTGACTCACCCCCCATCTTCACCTCAATTGGAAGAAGAAGCAAGGGGACCTTTCAAGGATTCCAGACAACTCGGCCAGGAAAAGGGGGCAGGTAACACATCCAATGCAGTGGGTGATAGCATAAAAGAATATATAGGGCAGATTGTGGCAGCTCTGGGGACAGGTGAGCTGGGGCAGATGGAAGCAGCTTTGGCAGAAATTAGGTCAGGTAAAGACTCAAGAGGGGACACGGAAAAAGGGGCTGAGGGGGAAGTAAGGGGTGCAAGTGAGATAGGCGCACCTGGGATGAGGATAGGCGAGCATGTACCACTAGCCATGAAAGAAAGGATATGGAGGGGAGAATATGTGGATGTATTTGCGCTGGCAAGCCAGGAGGCAGTGGCTAGGTATGAGGAATCTGAGAGTATAGCTAAAAGTGAGATGGCAGCTGCCATAGTCCTCTTAGGAAGAAGAGAGGATGACAAGCTTACTAAAGGGAAGACTTGGGATGGGTGGTTTCTAGGTTTTGCCATTTTTTCAACCATTGTACTGGAGAAAAAGCCTGAGCTAGGCATCCCGCTCATTACCTATTCATTAATAATAAGGAGGGCAAAAGCAAAAGGTGGGGTAGGTTGGATACATTACGATGAATGTTTTTGTCAAAGGATGGCATCATTTGGGGATGTAAGGTGGGACACCAAGCAAATAGACTTATGGATGGATTATGTGACAGATCAGTCCACACCAGAGGGTGGGTGGGGCAGAAGGGTTTTCACACCACAGAAAAGCTGCTGGGCTTATAACAGGACTATCTGCTCATGGCCTCAGTGTAGTTTTCGACATACCTGTTCACGATGTGGAGGGGGGCACCCTGCTAGCAAGTGCAGAATGGCAGGGGTGCTGGGAGCACAAGGGCAAGGGGGACAAGATGCAGGACAGCAGTTTTTCAGGAGGACCCTGGATTTAGGGGGCAAACATGGAGCAGGGGGGGCGAGGGGCTGGGGATATGGGAATAGAGGGGGTTAAAACCAATGAAAACAGGGAGATCAGGCAGACAGGGAGGGAGGGAGCAATAAAGGGGAATGGGTGGTGCACCAAGGAGCAATTTAGTATGGCCAGGAGCCCCATCAACCTGGCGGCATGGACAGTTTTTCTGGATAAATATCCGGACGCAAACATGCGTAAAATGATTTTAAATGGCTTTACCGCAGGGTTCTCCTTGCAGTTTAGGGGGCCCAGATAAGCAAAGGAGGCAAGCAACCTGGGGTCTGTAAAAGGGAAAGAGGAGACATTGAAGAAAAAGATTGAGAAAGAAAAGGCAGCAGGCAGGGTCGAGGGCCCATTCGAGACCCCCCCACACTGAAAAACCTGCGGATATCACCTTTGGGTTTGGTACCCAAGAAACAAGAAGGTGAATTCAGGATGATCCACCACCTGTCTTATCCGGAGGGGGAGTCAGTGAATGACTTTATCAGTGAGGAACATAGTAGGGTAACATACACAACCCTAGAGGATGCAGTTTGGATAATCCGAGCCACAAGGGATGCATGGATGGCTAAAACGGACATTGAATCCACCTTCAGACTGCTTCCAGTCAGGAGGGAAGACTGGGACCTATTGGGTTTTAAGAATGAAGGTCAGTATTATTTCGACAAAGCGATGCCAGTGGGGCGTTCCGCAGCACGTGCAACGTTTGAAGCGTTCAGCACATGTTTGCAGTGGGTATTCCAGGAGAAAATGGGTTATAGGTCGGTCATCCATTACTTGGATGATTTTCTCCTCATTGGAGAGGGGAGAGAGGAGACACAAAGGATGTTGGAAAAATTTCAGGAATTATGCCGGGAATTGGGAGTCCCATTGGCACCAGATAAAACAGAAGGGCCAACAAGGTTATGGAATTCCTGGGGATAGAGATAGATGCCAAAAAGGAAGTTTTTAGGTTGCCAGACAAAAAAGTAAGGAAGCTGAGGGAGCTAGTTCAGGTGCATGCCAACAGGAGACGGGTACAGCTAAGATGGGTGCAGCAGGTGCTAGGACACCTGAACTTTGCATGCAGGGCCATAGGACCAGGAAGGACATTCACAAGCAGACTAGCCAGAGCGACAGCAGGGGTCACCAGGCTGCATCACTGGGTTGATTTGAATCAAGGTGTCAGGGAGGATTTTTGTATATGGGAGAAATTTTTAAAGGACTACAATGGGTGTTTGTTTTGGCAGGATGAGTGGCTGTACAACAAAGACCTTGACCTTTACATGGATGCAGTGGGTGGGGCAGGCATGGGAGGCTACCTAAGGGGCAGATGGTTCGCTGAACCATGGCTGGTCAGCTGGATAGAGGATGGAAAAGTGAGAGACATAACGCTACTGGAGATCATGCCTATAGGGGCGTGCACCTTGGTGTGGGGGGAGGAATTGTGGGATCAGAAGGTGACATTTTGGTGTGACAATAGGGTGGTGGTGCATGCACTAAAGAACAGGGGAGCCAAGTTGGAGACAGTCACACAGGTAGTACGACAGTTAGTTTTAAGGGCCTTGCAGCTGAACATGTCTTTCAGAGCAAAACACATAGAAGGGGTGCATAATATCCTGGCTGACAGCCTTTCCCATCTGCAGCTGGACCGTTTCCGGAGGCTGGCACCAGCAGCAGAAGAGAGCAAAACACCCATTCCAATGAACATCTGGGACATTGGCAGGAAGGAGCAGAAATGTTGTTTCACAGCTCATGGGCCTCCCGGACTCTGAGGGCCTACGATGGGGCCTGGAGGGTTTTTCAAACTTTCAGGGCAGAACACCAGATGGAGATAAGTGGGCCACTCTCAGAGGAGCAGTTAGGTATGTTCACAGTGGAGCAATGGCAAAAGGGGATGGCTCACACCACGATTGGGATTTATCTGGCAGGGATCAGCATGATCTGCAGCCTAAAAGGCTGGAATGACCCAACAAAATCAATGCTCATCAGGAGAATGATGCAGGGATGGGGTAGGCTGAAGCGAGGACTGGGTGATAATAGAAGGCCAATAGGTGAGTAGTGGCTAATAAAGTTAAAGGTGTTGCCGGCGGTATGCAGATCAAGGAAGGAGGCACAGCTATTTCACACAATCTATGTGATAATGTTGGTGGGGGCTATGAGAGTAAGTGAAGTGGTAGGCCATGGAAGAGATGACATGGAAGGCGGTGTGGAATGGGACGATGTGACTTGGGGACAAGGGAGATAAAAATCAGGCTAAGAAGGTCAAAGACAGACCAAAAAGGGCAAGGGTGCATCATTACACTAAAAGGGCAGTCAGAGATGGATTTATGCCCAGTACAGGCCCTGTGGGTTATCGCCACAGGGAAGAGGGTCAGGTTGGGGAAGTTATTTGTGCATGGAGATGGAAAATGGGTCACCGGCTATCAAATTACAGTGGTGCTTAAAAAGGGCATTTTTTGGGGGGGAAACCCAGCTAACTATTCTTCCCATTCTCTTTGGATAGGGGCGGCCTCCCAGTGGGCGGCAACAGGTGAGCCTGTGAAGGATATTTTGGAAAAAGGGTGCTGGCGATCAGCCAGTTATAAAAGATACATTAGAGATTTAAGCTAAAAAAAAAAAAAAGGTGAGAAGGGAGGCAGGGGTGGGATAACATGAGGAGGGCACTGAGATTGTACATAATTTAATAGATGTTTTTTGCACCCCATAGGTAGAGGGAGTAGCACAGAAGTCTGGATCTGTGGCCATTCCTATATTTACTGGGCTGGTAAAAGAGCAGAGACAAAAGCTGGGGGAAAACAATTGTACCAGGATGCAAGGCAGTGTAGAGTGGTATGGCACGGACTACGAGGAATGAGATGGGCACAGCTTCTGCCCGTGTTGAAGGAGCTCAAGAGATGATGGCCTAGCCCAGACTTAATTATTTTACACCTGGGGGGCAAAGACCTGGCAGGCAGACCTTGGATGCACACATATTTGCAGACAAAGAAGGATCTAATGGTAATAAGGCAGTGGTGGCCTCAAGTAGGCTTGGCCAGGTCAGATATGATACCACGAAGGGTGTGGAGACAGGAACACAGGCACAGGGCAGTGGAGAGAGCCAGGAGAAAAATGAATAGATGGGTTGGGACATTGATAAGGCAGATGGGGGGACAGGTGATACTGCGGGGAGTAGAAGAATGGGTGGATGACTTCTACAGGTCAGACGGTGTACACTTGTCAGATATAGCAATATACATGTTCAATGCAGAAACAATGAGTTTCATAGAGGAATGGAGGAAACAGAAGGAAGCCGTTAGTTAAAAAAAAAAAAGGGGGAAGAGGGGGGTGAGGATGGTTTTTCCACCCAGGAAGTAACGGAGAGGGACACCCCCTAAGTTGGGGGGAAGACAGTCATCCAGCGCAAGCTGGAGGCTGGCTAGTGGGGAAAAAGGGGGGGACAGGAGGAAGAAAAAAGGAATAACACAAGAGGAGGAGGAAGAAGAGGAAGGAGAAAGCGGTCTCAGTTTTCACCGTTACCTAACAGAAAAGGAGGAGAAGAAGAAGGCACCCAGGTTTTCGCATGGGGGGTGGATGATCAGAGAGAGATATATGGGTGGAAATAAATGGACACTATGGCAATATGATAATAAAGAAATGGAAAATGGAATATGGATTTGTGAATATATAATAAATTAATTGCCATTCTGAGCACAACAAACAATGGTCTCTGTGTTTTTGTGAGGGAAAAGGGGGGAATCTGGGACAATGGAGTTTGCCCTTTAAGGGGCAGACCAGGTTGTCCTGGTGCACCCCTTCCCTCCCTTTAAGGAATGGTTGTGCTCAGAGGGAGAGGGAAAAGGAAGGGGAGGAGCCAGGGTTTGGAACAATAGGCAGGTAGCAGGAAGGGGAGGGAGGAAGGGAGGCACATAAGGTCCAGCACAAGGGGGGCTCAGCCACTTTTGCTGGAGTTTTTGATTCCTTCCACCCACCCTACTAGACAGAGTGCGAGGGAGGGACAGCGATTTTGGGGGGCCATATTATGGGTCTGTCATGGTGGAGGACAGGCACGTCCAGTTGGACAGTGGTCTGCCAAAGGTGGATGGCAGATAATAAACAGGGTATGGACTGCCAAAGGTGGAGGGCAGATGACAGTATGGATGGACTGCCAAAGGTGGATGGCAGGTTATGATTGCCCAGGACTGCCAAAGATGGAGGGCAGTGGATAAGAGGAATATGGGCTGCCAAGGTGGATGGCAGGAAGGAAAAAACGGAAAAAGGGGGGATGGGAGGGGGGAAGAAAAAAGGAATAACACAAGAGGAGGAAGAAGAGGAAGGAGAAAGCAGTCTCAGTTTTCACCGTTAACTAACAGAAAAGGAGAAGAAGAAGGCACCCAGGTTTTCGCCTGGGGGGGTGGATGATCAGAGAGAGATATATATGGATGGAAACAAATGGACACTGTGGCAATATGATAATAAAGAAATGGAAAATGGAATATGGATTTTTGAATATATAATAAATGAATTACCAATCTGAGCACAACAACAAACGATGGTCTCTGTGTTTCTGTGAGGAAAAAGGGGTGAATCCGGGACAATGCCATTTTTTTACATCCCTTAGGTACTTTCTAGAAATCTAGAAAGTACCTGAAAAGTGAGTAATACTAGGGGAATAGTAAAGCTTATATATATATATATATATATATATATATATATATATATCACTGACAAAAAAATGGCTAAAATCAAAACAAAGAAAAAGATCCATAAACCATGTTCAGGCTGTAAAATGTTTACTGAAGAAGCAACATTGGAGGATTTTATATGTGACAAATGCCTATTGATTCAAACCTTACAGGCTGAAATTGAGCAGTTGTTGCAAAGACTAGAAGGAAATAAACAAATGGGGAAAATTGAAGTTCAGGAAGAAATAGGGGAACTGGAAGCATTTATAGCTGATAATAATAAAAATGCAACTGAGGAGGAAGGCTTACAGAAAACCTTATTCGAAATGGAAAAAGATAATGTAGATGTAAATTGGGTGCATACACAGACTCTAATTACTAACTACAATGGTAAAACACAAATATCAAATAGCTATCCAGAAAGAAAGAACAGATACACCTTACAAGAACCTGATATGGAAGAACCCAAAAGGTTTTTACAAGATGTTCACAAAGATGTTAAAGGTCAGGTTGATATAAGTCAGGACAAAATAGTATATGACAAGGATGGGAAATTAGATAAAAGAAGTAGAGATTCTGGAAATATTCAAACAACTGAACACTCAAATGCTGACTCTTTATCAGAAAACAATGACAAAAAGACAGGAGGAAATAAAGATATTTTGATTATAGGTGACTCCATTACCAGAGGCATTGATACATTGGCGTGCCATGGTAGGAAAATGCACACTACTGTAAGCTCATTACCAGGTGTGAAAATAGCGGATATAGGTAACCTCCTCAATGGACTAATGGAGGGACTCCAGACACCACTAGTTATACTCCATGTAGGTATAAATGATGTGGGAAGCTGTAATATAGAAAACATTGTGCAGGAGTACCAACATATAATAAATAAAATAAAAAAAAGGAGGGGGATATTATTATATTGGGTCTGCTCCCAACTCATGGGAAGCATGTTTTTAAAAACCCAAAAATAGAGTAGTTAACTATACGGTTGCGTGCTTTTTGTAAATACAATAATATAGGATTTATGGATAATTCAGTAACGTTTGGAAATCATATACTGTTTAAAAGTGATGGTTTACACTTAAATAAAGCTGGGACTCGCATACTGAGCAAGAAAATGAATGATATTATATCCTTCCATTTAAACTGGAAAAAGGGGGAAGGAAAAGTACCTAAAATTATAGATCTACAGGAAGGCTGGAAAAGAGTATTAATACATGCACGCAGTCTAGTTAATAAATTTGAGGAATTACAATATTTACTGCAAAACAAAAATATACAAGTTGCACTTCTTACTGAATCCTGGTGGACAATAGAAGATCAGTGGGACAAAAATATAGAGGGCTACAATTTATTCTATTTATCAAGAGAAACAAGAAGGGGGGGGATATTGCGATTTATATTGATGAGTCAATACAATGTGAAGAAATAAAGAGGGAAAAAGATGAGCTGGAGATGTTATGGTTAAAACCTGTACCAAAAGGATCCCCACAAATTAAAATAGGTCTGTTGTACCGATCACCTTCAACTACTTCCAAGAGAGATTTGGAAATATTAAACATTATTAGGAACTTAGATCCAGCAGAAAGAATTATCTTAACCAGTGATTTTCATCTACCAGATATTGACTGGAATAAGCAAGAGGGCAAATACCAAACAAGTACACTGTACTTAGATGTAGTAAATCAGATAGGACTTGAGCAATTGGTGACAGCAAAAACCAGGGCACAAAATATTCTGGATCTGATTTTTACAAATCTGGGGTCAATAGTAAACAATCTACAGACTAGCTCCCCACTGGGCAATAGTGACCATCAGATAGTCTTTTTCCAAGTTAGAGAAAAAGGTAAAGAAATAAGGGAGGGTAAGACTACAGTCCTAAATTTTAACAAAGCGGATTTTACCATCATGAGGGATGCTATAGCATCTTGGAAGTGGGAAAAGGAATTTGAAGGACTTCCTATTGATGATATGTGGGAGCTATTTGTAAAGAGGCTGAGATCAACAATAGAAATAGGTATACCTAAATATATAAAATATGAACATACAAGGAGTGCTCCAAAATGGTTATCACCAAAAATAAAGACATTAAGAAACAAAAAAGTACACACTGTATAAAAATACTAAAAATCACAACAATATACAGGCTTTAAATAAATAGAGAAATATGTTTAAAAACATCAAAAGGGAAATTAAAAGGGCCAAAAAGGAATATGAATACAAACTTTCAACACAAGTTAAAGGAAACTATAAGGCTTTCTATTCATATATAAATAATAAACAAAAAAATAATAACACCATTGGACCTTATAAGAATGCACAAGGGGATATATTAAATAATAAGAAAGCCGCAGAAACCCAAAATAAATACTTTTGTTCAGTTTTTAACCCAGCTACTTCAGATAAGGAAGAAAATAAATTTAACTCTATACCGGAACATATACAGATTACAGTGAAAAGTGTACTTGATAAACTAAAAATGACAAATAGGAATAAGTCACAAGGCCCTGATGAAATTCATCCAAGGGTATTGTATGAATTGGCAGAACAATTAGCTTCACCACTAACTTACATTTTTCAAATTTCTATAGATTTGGGACATGTTTCACAAGGTGGAAGGAGGCATTAGTGATACCTATATTTAAAAAGGGATCAAAAACTGATATACAGAATTACAGGCCAGTCAGCATGACATCAGCTGTGGGAAAAATCATGGAGTCAATATTAAAAGATGATATAATGGATTTTCTAGTTACTAGAAGAATGCAGGATCCAGTACAACACGGTTTTAGGAAAAATAGATCCTGCCAGACAAATTTGTTAGTGTTCTATGAGAAAGTGGGAAAAGCATTGGATGAGGGAAATAGTGTAGATGTTGTCTTCCTGGATTTTTCCAAAGCCTTTGATAAACTCCCACATCAGGAACTAATAAACACACTTAAAGATTATAATTTTAACAATAATATAGTAAATTGGATTGATGCATGGCTGAAGGAGAGAAGACAGAGAGTGGTAATTAAAGGAGATACATCTGGCTGGGTGGCAGTGACTAGCGGAGTTCCCCAGGGATCAGTTTTGGGACCCTGTCTCTTTAACAGCTATATAACTTCATTAACTGTACAAAATGAAAATATATGGGTAATGAAATTTGCAGATGACTGCAGAATTGGAACCATAGTAAATCTTAAGAATACAAATGATCTGCAGGATGTACCAAATACTATACAAAAGTGGACAACAGTAAATAAGTTAGAATTAAATGGAAACAAGTGTACTGTTATGCATTTGGGAAAGAGAAATAACAACTCATAAGATAGACACAACTAAACTAAGAAGGCTTGCACACGCCCACAGCACCGCCACGAGAAGCGAGGTCGCGAGGCGAATCAGGCCTCCCCACACAGAAGGAGCCAGCCCAGACTCCCCCCAAGGCTTGCATACCGAGAGCGGAGGTCGCGAGGCGGTGGAGCCCTCCCCACACGAAGGGCGGCCAGCCCGAACCCCCAACCAAGGCTTGCACCACACGAGCGGAGAGTGCGAGGCGATCAGACCCTCCCCACACACGAAGGAGCGAGCCAGCCCAGAACCCAACCAAGGCTTGCACCGCCACGAGAAGCGGAGGTCACGAGGCGAATCAGAGCCCTCCCACACCGAAGGAGGCGAGCCAGCCCTGAACCCCCACCAAGGCTTGCACCGCCACTGAGAAGCAGAGGTCGCGAGGCGAATGAACCCTCCCCACACAGAAGGCAAGCCAGCCCGAACCCCCAACAAGGTCACACGCCACCGGAGGCGGAGGTCGCGAGGCGATCGAGACCATCCCCACACGAAGGAGCAGCCAGCCCGAACCCCAACCAAGGCTTGCACGCCACCGAGAGCGGAGGTCGTGAGGCGAATCGAGCCCTCCCCACACCGAAGGAGCGAGCCAGCCCGAACCCCAACCAAGCTTGCACGCCACGAGAAGCGGAGGTCGCGAGCGAATCGAACCCTCCCCACACGAAGGAAGCGAGCCAGCCCCGAACCCCAACCAAGGTAACTGCCACGCTTTGAAGAAGGACCACGCTTGCAAACTTGTTGGCGCCCTTTTCTCCTTCCAGCGTGTCCGTTCAGAATTGTCTTTGGAATCCCCCTCCTGTGGCTAAGCGCAACGGCAGGGCGGCTAATTTAAAAAAAAAAACTTACAAAACTGCAGGACGTTTGGAGCCTGGACCAGGACAGCGTTTCGGCAGGGCTGGTACCGCAGTGCCTTTCTGCCCCAGGGCAGCTATACTTAGAGCAGTTGTTTGAAGGGAAAATGTGTTTGCTGTAACTCCGTGCATGCTGAGTTCACTTTATTCCCCATTGCCTTGTTTAATTCTATGTGAAGTTAGCTAACAGCCATTTCCACGCTCCCAGCATCTCCTGGCTTAATTTTACCAGCATTGGAGATTCCCAGCGTCTCCCCTTCTCCTCCTCTCGCCCTCCCCCCAGCTGTCCTCCACCCACTGATTTGATCTGCCCCCCTCCTCCCACCTCCCCAGCCCTACTTAATTCCTGTCTCCTGTTGTCCTTTCAGGCACTGCCACCGAGCGGAGGTCGCGGGCGATCAGACCCTCCCACACCGAAGGAGCGAGCCAGCCCCGAACCCCCAACCAAGGTAACTGCCACCGCTTTGAAGAAGGACCACGCTTGTAAACTTGTTGGCGCCCTTTTCTCCTTCCAGCGTGTCCGTTCAGAATTGTCTTTGGAATCCCCCTCCTGTGGCTAAGCGCAACGGCAGGGCGGCTAATAAAAAAAAAAAACTTACAAAACTGCAGGACGTTTGGAGCCTGGACCAGGACAGCGTTTCGGCAGGGCTGGTACCGCAGTGCCTTCTGCCCCAGGGCAGCTATAACCCCGCCGAACGCTACGCGTTCGGCTCCCCACCGCCCCCACCACCACCCTTGCTCGGCTCTCCAATTTATAGGGAAGTGAGGTCAGGTGTGAGGCTGAATTAACCTATCAGCCAACTTTCCCAGCAGCAGGTTATACAAACTGTACACTAGTGGCTGCTGCAGCACCTATTTCCTCTCACTGTCGTTGCTATGAACACTCCACTACTAGCTATCCTCTTACTTGCCTGGACCCCACAGCTTGCCCCACTACCCCCCCTAGAGGCACCCAACCCCTCCCACTATAACCTTTGCTCCATCCCTTCTGCATTCAAAGGTACACACAGATTCTGTACCACCACCAGCCTCTATACCAAACACACTGAACCTGTGGCCATTACTTTTCACTTGCTCAACAACACTCACTCACACACCAGGCATCGCTGCACCTCTAGTGTCCCCCAGACCCCGGCCCCCACCACCCTCCCTTTCCTCTCTACTGCCTCCCTCTCTCCCCTAAGCTACTTTCTGTATTACTCCCAGCCTCCCCATCCCACCACCAGCATAAGCGTCTCACACCTACCAGTTACAGTGTCTCTCCACCAAACTCAGCATGCTGGCCCTCCTCAGCACACCTTCTACCTCCTCCTTGTATCTGGTAACATCCACCCCAACCCAGGTCCACCTACTTAAGTTTGCCTCCCTAAAAACCGGAGGCGGCTGCGGCTTGCTACCTAAATATATGCAGCCTACCCAAAAACACACACCACTCCAAGGCTGGATCGCTCAGCATGCTCTGACATACTCGCACTCTCTGAGACCTGGCTCACTGACAAGATTCCCAGTGAGCGGTCTCCTCCCTAATTATGCTCTCTTCCGGGCAGATAGGCACAGCAAGAGAGGTGGGGCTAATGCAATGTATGTCAAATCCTCTCTCAATGCCACTGAAGTCCATACACCAGCGTCCTATACGGTGCCCAGGTTCTCACAATAAAGCTCAGCCTGGGTAACAAAACACTCCACATCATCTCGCCTACATCCCCCGAAATCAAAACCGCATTCGACTCTACTCTTCAAGTCATCTCCCATCTACCCAACACTAGCGAAGTCATCGTATGGGAGTTTCAATGTAAACTGGTTATCCTGGCCTCTTCCAGCTACAAAGATGCCGCCCGGGCCTGATCTCACCCAACTAGTCACCTCCCCACCAGAAGGGACCCCAGATCCGGGACCTCCACCCTCCTGGACCTCATCTTCACCAACCGGCCAGGTAACCTCTCCGCGGCTACAGTACTCCCCAATGCTATCAGCGACCACTCCCCAGTAACTTGCTGGTGGTCGTGCAAGTTGCCCCCTACACTCCCTAAAATCTCCTGGCAACATAGACTTAAAAAGGGCGGTCTAAAGAACCTTAAAGCCCATCTAACCAACAGCAACTGGCTACCCATTTACACTGCCCAGTCAGTTGACTTCGCTCTGGCTTACTTCATAACCACCTTCAACAAAGCCTGTGACTTATACGCCCCCTTTTCTAAGCAAGTTGCGAAATCCAGATCCACCCCTTGGATCACACCCCCACTACTTAGCCTGCTTCAGCAAAGAGATAACCTCTGGCACAAAGCCTTAGACTCCCAAAGCACCCTGGATAGACAACTTTACAGGGAGGCTCGTAATAAATGTACTTGGGCTTTGCGGCAGGCAAAAGCCCTCTACTACCAACACACCCTAACCTCTACCTGGGGTGCTGGGAAAAAATTCTGGGACAACATAAAGGAGCTCAGTGGCAAATCTCGCTCCCCCACCCCCACGTAACTCACTATTAATGGTGAGGTCACTCAGGATCATCCCACTATCGCTGAAGCCCTTAGCTCGGCCTTCTCTGATCTCTCCCACACCCTCCTCCTCCCTCCCCCAACTCGAGTTCTTCCAACACCCCTCCGGCTTCGAGTCATCACCTACCACGAGGCAAAATGCTATATTACCAGGGCTATCTCTAATACTGCTATAGCAATGACACCCTTGATCTTAAACTCCTGAGGCTCTCCCTTGATGCCACGCCACTCCCACCCTCACTAAAATTCTTAACCTCACTCTGCCTAGGCCAGTTCCCCTCTACCTGAAAGAGAGCCATAATCACTCCCATCCTGAAGGGTGGGGACCCCACTGACACCAGTAACTACAGACCCATCTCTATACTGCCACCCCTCTCCAAAGCCCTAGAAAGAATAGTCTCTGACCAGCTAACCGAACACCTAACTAAGCATATGCTCCTCAGCCAGGAGCAGCATGGCTTCCGCTCAGGTCATAGTACCATCACCGCTCTCACAGAGCTCACCTCGTTCCTACATGAAGCCCTCGACCATGGCTCAATTGCCGGGGCCATATACGTGGACCTAACCAAGGCCTTCGACACGGTCAATCACGAGCTTCTGCTTCAGGTCCTCCCTACACTAAATGTGGTCCCCGAGACATTGACCTGGTTCAAGGATTACCTCGCAGGCCGTACGCAACAAGTCAGGATATGCTCTACCCTCTCCACCCCTTAAACAGTTTCCTCTGGGGTCCCTCAGGGGTCTATCCTAGGCCCACTGCTGTTCACCCTCTTCCTAAACTCCCTCCCTAAGGCTTGCAGCGGTCAGTTGCTCCTCTATGCCGATGATGCGGTTCTGTTCGGGAAACACGCCCACCCTACCGCCCTCCAGCAGACCCTTCAAAGGCAATTCCGGGAACTAGAGACCTGGTTCTCTGAACACCGCCTAATTATCAACTATAAAAAAACTAAGTCCATGATTTTTGCCCACCGCCAAAGTCCTTATAGTCAGTCTGCTCTCCTCATCAACAACGCAATAGGTGCCCCTCTGGAACAAGTTTCCGATTTCAAATATCTAGGTGTCACTTTAGACACCTCCCTCTCTTACCAGAGGCATACCCAAATTCTCTCCTCCTCTATCAGCTCTAGGTAGGCCTCCTGTACACGGCTCAAGCACTTACCCCCCCAAGGCTATGCAGCTCGCAGTCACCTCCTCCATCCTCTCCCTGGTGGACTATGGGATCACTATATACGGCTCAGCTGAACCCACCTCCCTGAATAGGATAAACATTGTCCTGAACAAAGCCTGCCGCCTAGTCACTGGTTGTGAGAGGCTAACCCACACCTGTGATCTTTATGCTTTATCTGGCTGGCTAAACTTCCAACATCGATTACAGTTCCACACCTGCATCCTCGCAAAAAAAATACACCTTCACCTAGCCCCCGTCGGACTTTTCCCCTTAATCAGTTCTGCACCTCACGGATGCAATACGAGACTCTCCATAGCTTCCTTTCCTTGTACCTCAATGTAGAACCTCTCTAGGGCAAAGATCCTTCCGATACCGGCGCCTCTCTGGCTCAATCGTTACCTCACTCACTTGCACAGACCCACAGCATCTCTCAATTTAAAACAGACCTCAAAGCTCACCTCCTTGAAAGAGCCATATGTGACTGCGGCTAACTCTGCTCACCCAGATGAACGCCTTCCCTCCCCCTACTCTTGACTCAGGGTCTCACAAGGCCCTACGTAACTCACCAATTCCCTGCCTGGGTAACCCAAGATTGCAGCCTAACTTCCTTATCAGTCATTAAGTTTTGCCTGGAATACTCCTGTGATTTTGTTATGTATATTCTATCTGTTTCAAGTATGTTCTCTACTGTATCTGTCTTCCCTCCACCCTTTGTAACCGACGTGGAGCCTTTGCAAAAGAGTCTGTGACTCAAAGGTTTGTAATTCCGATTGTTTCCAATAAATAAATAAAAAGAAAAACAACAGAGGAAAGAGACTTAGGGATTATAATTACTTCAGATCTAAACTTTAGTTCTCATTGCGATAAAATAGTGAAGAAAAATAATCAGATGTTGAATTGCATATTGAGGCATATTGCCAGTAGAGATAGGCAAGTGATTATGCCCCTCTATGGTGCCCTGGTGAGACCCAACCTGGAGTATTGTGCTCAGGTATGGGCTCCATATAAAAAAAGGGGATATGCATAGCTTGGAGTGTATTCAGGGAAGGGTTACTAGATCCATCAAAGGGTTAGGAGACATGTCATACTCTGAAAAGTTAAAGGAGCTAAACTTGTTTACTCTGCAGCATAGAAGAACTAGGGAAGATTATTTTGTGTTATTTAAGTGCTTACAAGATGATGCTCTATTAGCAGACCTAGGGTTGACCCCAAAAAAATCAAAATATGAACCTAGGGGACATCAGTTTCAATTAACAATACAAAAATGGCATACTCTTCTGAGAAAGCATTGGTTTAGCCAGAGAGTGGTTCCTGGCTGGAACTCTTTACTGGCAGAAGTGATAGCCAGTACTAATATGGATATTTTTAAATCTAGATTAGATAAATATCTTCTTGGTAAATAAAAGGCAAGATAGGTTGATGTTCAATACATAAAATAAAGGCAAGCTCTATGGACGCAAGTCTAACTAGCTTGAAATTATCTATGAACCTATTATGAAAAGTACAGCTGTCATTTTTCACATCCTGCCCAGAACATGTTTTCACACCTATGGTGCAGATTGGTGTGGTCACTGCGTGAAATCAATTTTTGGGATAGATTAGCAAAATCACAGTGCCACTGTTCATGAGGGGAGGTCCCAAAAAGTCCATGTTGAAATTTTGGTGAAAAAATTCCAAAAAATGACCATGTTACAAGCGTGCATTGTGTAGTTTCTGCACACGCTAGTAACTTCACCAATTTTTCATATTTTCATTTCAGATTTTTAACATTAACATTTTTCCACATCACCTCATGAACAGTACAGGTGTAATTTTTCAAATCTGGCTAAAAACATTTTTCTGCACATTTGGCACAAAACGGCATTACAGTTGCATGGAATTACATCTTGACAGGGATTTGAAAGATTTCTATACTGGGTACATGTGGTGAGGTGATAAGAAGGTTATGTTGAACATTTGGGGAAAACATTATTAAAGATGGCATGGTTATGACTGTTTTTTGCAATATCTCTATGCCTGCTTGTAACTTAATGTGTGGAAGTGCAGGTGCCATAGACCTCTGTATATGCACAGATACATACATATGTGCATCTGTGGTTGGATAGGAGGGTTCAGACCCTGCTCTCCTACTGTGACATATGGCTACTGTTGTACTATCTCAATGGAAGGATGGGAGTGCAGAGTCCAAAGGACCCTGTGCTCCCACTATGACATATGGATACTGTTGTACTATCTGGATGGAGGGACGGTGACATATGGATACTGTTGTATTATCTCAATGGAGGGATGGGACTTGCACTCCTACCATGCTATATGGATACTGTTGTACTATCTGGATGGAGGGATCAGAGCACAGGGTCCAAAGGACCCTACACTGCCACATAAAAATGAGGATACTATTATGCTACCTCACAAAGTAAGGCAATTAGTTGTAAAAACTTTGTTAAGTCATCAGTTAGGGTGAATATCATGCCAACAAAAGCAAGGAAGTGAGGCATTGGGGTTTCAACCAACATTGCACCCCAGGATTCCCACCCCTACCACCCCACCCCAACCCCCACCCTCTGCACACCAACAGGCATTGGTGTGTGCCATTGGGTCATCAGACCTCTCACTCCATTGCCCTATACTGTAGTGTGTTAGCTTGTTTACACATGGAATGGGGTGAGCGTTAGGCCTTATGACCCCATGACACATCATGTATCTCTTGATGTACCAAGTTTTGTTTAGATCAGATTTGCAGATTTCACACTGCACATAGTGAAAAAACACTAACATTCACCTTTTTGGGCTTTTATTTTTCCTCATCAAGCTGAGGCCTCAGTGTTTGGAATTTTGGCCTGACATTTTCAGGGTAAAAAGAACTTTCCCCAAAGAACAAACCAGCTCTGGTTTGGTGAAAAAAACATGAATCCATTCCAAAGTTATTCAGTTTAGAAATTTCAGGTTTTGAGCATGCTCAGTTCAGTCTTTTGGATAGCTGCATGGTACAAAACAAAATTTTGGCCTGACAAAACAGGATTTTGACAGCTCACAAAAAGGGATCCTTAGAATCCCTTTTTGTCAGGAGAAAATTCCCCTATCATCAGCCGCCATCTTTTTTTTTTTTTTAGCCCTGACATCCAAGTACGAATTTTGTTCATGTGGATGTCCTTTACTGTTCTGTGCCTTTGCCTTACTTTTATGTGGCCTCAGAATGCTTATTTTTTATTTTAACAATCATTTTTTGCAACTCGCTTCCATTCCTTTTTCAAGATGCCAAAAAAGTATTTTGTCTCCTTGTGAAAGTGAAATTTGCCTGGCAAAAAGGGATTACTGGCAGGGCTATCTGGTCTGACTACTCCCATCCCTTTTCATGAGCTGTCAAAATCCCTTTTCATCAGCTGATTCACTTTTTGATAGATTTTAAAATCCTTTGACATATCTCAAAAAAGGATTAAGGCTTCTCAGACCAGATGGTCCTGCTGGTAATTCTTTTTTGTCAGACAAGTGCCCTTTTGGTGAGGTGTTAAAATCTTTTCTTACATTCCGAAAAGGGATTATGACAGATCACAAAAAGGGATGCCCAGCAGTGCCATCTGGTCAGAGAACTCCTAATCATTTTTCATATGATGATTTACACACCTCATTTAAAAGGAATCGGCTGACTAAAAGGACTAGGACAGCTCATAAAAAATGGATTTTAAACATTGATCCCATTTTGTCAGCTGTTCAAATTCTTTTTCATCAGTTAATTCCTTTTTTGTGAGGTGTCATAATCCTTTTTCATCATGTGAAAAAGGATTAGGACTTCTGAGACCACATGGCCCTGCCCTTAATCCTTTTTCATCGGACAAAGTCCTTTTTCATGAAGTTTCAAAATCCTTTTTCACATCACAAAAAAGAATTTTGACATCTCATGAAAAAGGACATTTAAAGTTTACTGTTTCTTTGTCACTTCACTGCAAAGAAACAGCTAGGATTTTTAGGCTAGAATTTACAGGGCATAAAGAGCTTGCCCCTCAGATATGACTTTTGCTGGTTTGGTGATAAAATTTGCATTGCTTTCATACTTATAACATTCCAAAATTTAGAAATTCCCCATAGGATAACATTATGGTGGGTGCAGTACCTTTCGGTGGCTATACCTTGAAAACGCTTCAAGATACAGATTTTTCACTAAAGGCAGTGTCGTATACCTTTAGGTGTATTAACCAAGAATGCAGGTTTCTAGGTCTTGATTATAATTGCGGTGGAATTTTTCCCAATACCTCTAAGGTTACTGTGATATAGTGCCATTTGTAACACAAGGGTTACTTAAAATGTCTGTAGCCCTGTGCTCTGTCTCTACAGTTATGGATAGATGGGAGAGCATGGCCCAGCACTCCCATGTATGGATACCATTATGCAGTACTCAGAGATTAGGGATCTCCATTATGCAGTAATGGTCCCACAGTGAGATGAGGGCTAATTACAATATCTCTACACTTATGGTTTGATAGGAGCGCGGGGCCCTCTCACGTGAAAATCAGGGACAATTACAATATGCATGCATGGGAGCACAGGGCCCAGATGGACCTCTGAACACACTATAGACTGATGGGAGCACAAGGCCCTCTGGGCCCTGTGCTCCCACAACCATACAAGGGTAAGATTACACTTTCTCAAAAAGTAAGGAAATTCATTGCAAGAAACTTCTCTAATGCATCATTTAGGGTTACAGCAACAAAAGTAGGCAAATGAGACATTAGGGTTTCAAACCCTAACATGCCCCCACCAAACCCTACCGCCCCACCCAACCTCCACACTCCACAGACCAACAGGCATCAGGGTGTGCCTTGAGGTTATCGATCCTATTGCTCACACCATTCTCTTATACTGTGCCATGCTAGCTTCCTTACACATGGAATGGGGTGCACTTTAGAGCTGATGACCTCAATGCACATATCAATCCTGGCCTAAATGTTTTTTTCAAATCCCAAAAGGTGATTTTGTGGTCCATACATGAAATCACCTTTTGGGCAGCAGTTGAACATTTTACCTGCCCTTGTTCATGAGGTGGAGTCTTAAGAAGGCTATGTTGAAAATTTTGTGTAAAAATGTTAAAAAACCAACAAATGTACGACCCTTCATTGAATTTTGTGAATGCATGCTCATAGCTTTGGTAATTTTTAATATTTTTAATCCAAATTTGCAACATAGTCATATCTTTACAGCACCACATGAATGTGACAGCTGTCATTTTTCAAATCCTGGCCAACATTTTTTCATATCACAAAAGGTGATTTTGCTCTCCCTGCATAAAATCACCTTTCAGGCAGCAGTTGAAAATGTTATCTGCCCTTGTTCATGAAGTGGAGTCATAAGAAGGCTATGTTGAAAATTTGGTATAGATATATTTTAAAAAACAACAACATTATGAACTTACATTACATTTTGCAAACTTAGGCTCATAACTTTGGTAATTTTCAATATTTGTATCCCAAATTCCTTGGCTGAAGCCCCATTGGCTCTGGCCAGAGTTTGTTGTTACCTGGCACTACACTGTCTCCAGCCTATCCCTATTCTTCCTAACATGAGGACTCCAGAATTGGGCATGGTACTCCAGGTGTTGCTGCACCAAATGTCTATACATGAGAAGTATTACCTCTGTTTTGTCTGCTATGAATACTCCTTACAATACAACAAAACTTTCTACTTGCAGGATCAGAAAATGGGGGTTCTCTCATATCTCATGTGCACTTAGTGTGCCTTGGAGTGTATCATACGTAGAAAACACAAACATAATTCAGGGGCCATCTGTAATTGTGAATAGGTCAGCACCAAATTATAAAATTCTGCTCAAGACTCACTCTCTGTGTTGTAAAAATATGCTTTATTATAAGAACACACTCTGAAGATGACCATGTGGATTGATACATAAGTGCGTAACACACCTGAGCACCTAAGCTCCTCAGTTCAATGACATGCCAGATGAGCATTCTCTGGCCACCATTTTTTTTATTTTCTGCTGTGGAGACAGCTCTAACATAAGTAATTATTGGTCATATGCATGACTTTAGTGAAAGTCAGTCGAAAGGTCTGTAGGGACTTATATGGATGGACTACTAACAAGCCTTACAGAAGTGAAAAAAATGCATGAGGTGTCTCATGTTATTTGAGAACACCTGACTCTAAACAACTGTTATTACTGAGTACATGTGAATGAGAAGTTCCATTTTTCAATGTTATTTCTTTTAAGAAAACATATTTTTCACAACAGAAACCATGAGTCCTGAGCAGAATTTAATAATTTGGTGCTGACTTCTACTCAATTACAGGTGGCCCCTACATTGCATTTTCTACTAAAACATGCTACTTGCTTTGTTATATGCCTTGTTGCACTGACTTGATTGCTATAAGGAGTCACTTATGATAACTCCAAGGTCCTGTTTTTCAGTTGTAGTACTGTGTCTCACCCTTACCATCCAGTACTTCATCTAGGATTTCTGTTCCTCACATGCATCACCTTGTAGTTGTTGGCATTTAATTTCAATTGCCAAACCCTTGACCACCCCTCCAGCTTTTGCTGGTCTCTCTGCATGTGCTTTATTCCCTCCTCACTGTCTACTGTCCCACAGAGCTTAGTGTCATGTGCAAAGAGACACAGCCTGCTCTGGATCCCTTCACCAATGTCACTGTGGAGGTGAGCCAGTGGAATGGTGGTAGTCAAGGTTGAGACTGAGAGCTAAAGGAATTGAATGGAGCAGCTATGTTTGTCCAGGTTGAAGGATTGAAGTTGTGCTTTTGTTTGCAATTTTTCATGAGAAAGCCATGGAAGTGCCAAGGTTCCTTTCAGAGGTATTGGTTGACTACAGGAGAATGAATAGTTGATCCATTCTATGGGGACAAATTAAACAAAGCTATGGGATAAATCTGGTTGCATATAGATTAGGTAACACTAAGAGTCGTTGAAAAGAAATTACCCCAATTTGTTAAAGCCTCCTACCCTTTTAGCTCTGAGGTAAGAAGTTTGCAAACAGTTTTGCTAAGCATAGCAAAACAAAGCATATACAAAGGGTCAACCCTAAGTACATATTGCTGGTATTTAGAATGTTATCTTAATATCATTATTATTACTGTACATGCATACACATGAAAAGGCTGCACAAGGACAGTGGTGCTCCAAAGCAAGATGCAAGTGCTACAACCAAAAATTCTGGCACACACCACCTCTAAAACTATAAAATGAACATTTGGCTCTGAATTTAAAAAAAAATCATATTATTTTTAATTTTTTTAATTATTATTACTCATTTTTAAAAACATTTTTTCACACCAAGCTGAAGTCACATGACCACACAAGACACATTCTTATTAGCTGTTATGTCAACCATCTGTAGACTCCATCTGTAATCAGCTTTATTAAAAACACTGTTATGGGAAGCTCAGAAAGTTCTTTTTGATCAAATAGTGGCTAAATATGGCTTACATAAATTGTTACTTTTAAACCTGGCAGAAATCTTAGTATTAATTCAGGTGTGCATATCTATTTAAAAATTAATAAGACTACACTTTTGCTTTACTCTGTTTTGTAGTAATAGATACCTGTACGCAGTCAAGATTGATTTCCTCTTCATCATTGATACAGCATGCTGGTAAAGAAGGAAAAACTAAAAGCTTAAAAGCTTTAGAACTAATTGTTCTCTGGAAGCAGAAAAGAAAATGTTTATTGACTTTACTTTGTAAGGGAAATAATTATAATATTGTGACAATGCTGCTAAAAAGAAATAGGTCATGTCAAACTGTAGAACTATAGAGCTGGTATAAGAGAACTGTTGTATACAAGATTTATACTATTAGTGTGATTTTACTTTAAACTTAACTGTTTCCTTTATGATATGGGGCACACAGGCTAGCTGAAAGTCACTCAGATAACAGTGCTGGGAACCTGAGAAAGCTGCTAAGTTTGCAAATAAAAAGACACTGAAGTTTCATCAGATAAGCAGAATGGAAGCAAATGTTTTTATAGCTCTCTTTTTTCTGTGATTTTTTTGTTCAGTTGATTAGAGGGTGGGAGTGCCACTACACATCAGGGTACCTATTGTTTCACTGGGATGGGGTTCGGAGGGTTGGGGAGAGTAGTAGCAGTACCACCATCCTGCCACCAAGACCTTGCACCCCATTAAGACTAGGTTTGCAAAGGTGGTAACTAGTGCCCAGTTGAGTGCCATTTAATGCCAGTGCAAACTGCTGAACTTGTCACTGTGCCTGTATGTAGGGGAACCTCCTCATTTGCATAGGTGAAATAGTACATTAGCACTAGGCTGCTAACAGGTTTTGCCTATGTTGTGGGGGTCTCTGAATATAGATCCACACTCACAAATCAGGTGCAGAACCTGATAAGTATGGGCAAACTCCCATTAGCACCCATTCCAACCTTTGAATATCTGGCCCCAAGCTGGACATAAGCAATAGGAGCTGATGAACCCTCAATGAACAAATATCCTGTTTTCATGCATAGGATCTCAACAATCAATAATAACAGGAAGAATGTAGAGTTCATGAGAAACATAGGCTGCTGGGAGTCATGTGATGCTGGCTGCCTGAGAGGATGCTTTCTCCAGTGCTCTGACTCATCAAGTTTAATTTTATAATTAAATCCCCCCTTTTTGGCACGATAACCCAGCGCGGCTTCGTTGTTAGAATTTTGAGCATCTGAGGAGACCGAGGGACTGTGTTTGAAACTAGAAATATGGATGCAGAAATGAAGAAAATGGGCCACTGGCATACACCCCCCATAATGCCGGAGAAGGCCCCAAAGTAGCAGAGAGCTCTCGCTGCTCTATCCTCGGCTTAGCAACCCCTCGCCAAAGCAGAGCAAGAGCTTCTTACCCTGGCAGATTTCCTGGCAGAATTTCACCCTTTCCAGGACCAGTTGAGGAGCATGGCTGCTGAAATTAAGGCACTGTCTGCTGCCATGGAGGAAACAGGCAGAAAAGTCTTGGATAATGAGGCCAGAGTGGTCTCGCTAGAGCGGCAGTCAGAGAAAAGGGATACTGAGGTCCTTGGACTGTGTCAAAAGCTTGCCAAAGTGAAGATGAAGCTGGAAGATTTGGAGGGGTGCAGCCAGCAAAATAATATTGTCATTATAGGGCTCCCGGAGCTAGAAGAAGGCCCTGATACAGTATTGTTTGCTCAAAAGCTGGTGTGCAAAATGGCGGGTCCCTCACCTTATGGCCCCAACTACATTATCGAGAGGGCACACAGAGGCCTGCATCCTATGCTTCGACCCGGACCCCCCCCCAGACCACTAATATTACACTTTTTGAATTACTTAGAGAGATAGCATTTTTTGGCCAAGGTCAAAGAGATACAAGACTTGCAGTGGGGAGGGAAAAGGTTTCAGGTAACACAGGATCTGCCTTTAACCATCCGACAGTGCAAGCAAGCGTTTCATCCTCTGGTTGCCAAGATTATCGCTGCGGGTATTAGTTTTCACATGATCTACCCAGCGAAATGACAAGTTATGGTCTCCGGTTCCTGGATGTCTTTTGACGATGCTGGTGTGGCCAAAATATGAGCTTAAAGTCACCCTGCCAAATCTGTTTCGAGGCACCTGAAGTTTTTGATCTTTGAAATGATTCCTCGGGAGGAGTGCAGATTCGTAGAAGGTACTAAGTGGACAGTCTTGCAAGGACTATAATCTTAAAAGTGGAGCAGATCTATCTCTGTTTACCAGCAAAGTATCTTGTATTAAAGCCCTGTTCTAGGTTTGTGTTCCCGGCTTCAATGGGGAAAGTTAGCCATTTTGCTTTGGAGCTTTGTTTGGCTAAGGGCCCCCCTTGTTTATTTACAGACAATTTGTTCGGATTTTTGGTCCTTTATTTAATAAGACTGCAATGTTGTTCTATTTGTGGGGGTGGCAATAGTGTAGTGATTTTGTTTTGATCCCTTTGAGGGGACATGGAAGATGATGTTCTTTGTTTTATCTGGTTTCTGATCTCGTATTTCATATCAGGTTTATTTCTCAATTTGCCCACTGGGGGGAGTAGTGCTTTCAGTATCACGGGGAGAACTCCCTTATTTCCGTTGCTGCATCCATTTCAATTTTTTCAAGTCATCATATGGGCAAAGATTAGACTTTTGTTAGCCCTGCACAAGGAGGGGGAGCGATCCCTGTCTTTCTCTGTTTCTGTGACATAGATTGTGCTCTCCTCATATCTGGGCATAAAGTTTTCTGATTTAAGGGGAATCTGTCATTTCAATGGGGTCAGAGGGGAGAAGTGGGATTTAAGGTAGTAGCAGAACGCTTATCTGGATAGGTTTTGGGGGAGGGTGGGGTTTAAGGGGATGGAGGGAGGGTAGGGAGAGGGGCTTATATGGGTTAATGTGGGGGGGGCTGGGTACGGTACAGCAGTCTACAAGGGGTTATGGTGCTGGATTCACATTGTATTGATAAATGGAGGGCATATATATGTTTTTACATCACTAACTTAGATGGCCAAAAGTCTTAATTTTGCAACTTGGACTGTGAAAGGGATAAGAAAAAAACCTAAGCAATATCAGATGTTGAAACATCTGAACCTGCTGTGATCTCATGTCCCGTTTTTGCAAAAATCCCACTTATTAGATTCTGAAGCTTTGCAACTTAGGAGGCAACAGGTGGGGCAAGTTTTTGCCACACAGGGGTCTACCAATAGCTGTGGGGTCATGCTAATTCTCAATAGATGTGTTCCCTTTATATCTACACATGTTATCAGGGACCCAGGGTGTAGATACATTTTAGTGCAAGGCACTCTCTGGTCTATGCCACTCTTACTATGTAGCATTTATGGGCCTAACATAGACAGCTCTAGTTTCTTTATGAAGCTTATTACCCTTATACTTCCCTTGCTCCCTACTATGATAATAATGGGAGGTGATTTCAATCTTGTAATGGATCCTAACATGGACAGGTCGGGAGGGGCTCTGAGAGGACTTTCTCCTGGGCAGAGAGCATTTTGGGACCTATTGGATCAATGTGGGTTATGCAATATATGGCGTGTGTTGCATCCCAATAGCAGGGAATAAACTTTTGCCTCATAGGTGCACGGGACACATTCCCACATTGACTATTTATTAATATCCCAATCTCTCTTATCAGGGGTTATGTCCACCTCAATCCAACCAGAGCCTACATCTGATTATTCCATGGTTACATGTGGTTTGTCCTTCATTAATACATCTAAAAAAGAGACCCGGTGGAAATTGAACGAGCAACTTTTGAAGGTTGCACAACTTTTTAGGCAAATTAAGGAACAGATAGATTTGTTTTTTTCAATCAATTCAACAGGGGGTATGGCACCAGATATTCTATAGGGTGCCTTCAAGGCCTACATGAGGGGGATCCTGATTAGTTTGGCAACAAAGAGGAAAAAGTCCCGGGAGGCTGAATTATCAGCATTATTATCTCAGGTCAGGTCCCTAGAGGTTACCCTATCCCCCAGCTCATCAGAAGAACATAAACGGAGACTTCCAGTAGCTAAGGATAGGTACCTAGGTTTGTTAAGGGAAAAAGCTGAGCTGGCCATTATTTGCACCCAAGCTAGCTATACTGACCAAGGAGAAAAAGCTGGTCGCTTGTTAGCCTTAAGGATAAATCAGCAAGAATCAGCACAATTTATACCACCTATAAGGGCCCAAGTGGATGGATCCCTAAGATTGTCCCCTTCAGAGATTGTGCAGGAATTTGCAGGGTACTACGAACAGCTATACAAGGACATGGAGAATCCTCTCTCAGCGGAAGCATTAGAAACTTATCTCTGGGAGTCAATTCTCCCTTTTCTTTCTGACTCACAGAGGAAATTTATGTCCTCCCCCATATCTTTAGAGGAAATTACTAAGGTTATTAGGGCTTTACCTTTGGATAGAGTTCTGGGGCTGGATGGATTCTCTTCTCTATTTTACAAGGTGTTCCTAGAACAATTGGCACCGGTATTACACCAGGTATTCCTTCATATCCTCTCCGGTGCAGTGGTGGATTCTCATATGTTCGAAGCTTTGATAGTTCTCCTTCCTAAGCCTGACAAAGATCCCGAGTTAGTACAGAGCTATAGGCCCATGTCTCTTTTGAATCAAGATATTAAAATACTATCAAAGATACTGGTGGATAGGATTACTTTAGTTCTCCTGGACTTGGTTGGTATCTCTCAGGTGGAGTTCATGAAGGGGCGATCATCGTTTGACCATCTACGCACTCTTTTGCATGTCTTCTCGGAGTCCAGAGACACCAATTTTCCAGCTGTTCTGGTGTCCCTGGATGCCAAGAAGGCATTTGACTGAGTGAATTGGAATTTTCTACTTTAGACACTTAAAGCATTTGCTTTTCCCCCCATATTCATAGACTGGATATGGGCCCTTTATCAGACTCCTTCAGCCAGGGTTTCTGGCAATGGGGCATTCTCGAAGCCCTTCTGTTTTCATTCGGGGACAAGGCAGGGTTGCCCCATTTCCACCTTGTTATTCAACATATATCTGGAACCACTAATTCGAAATATTTTAGATAACCCGTAAATACAAGGGATATCGATACTTAACAGTGTGGTGAAGATTACGGCATATGCTGATGACCTTCTTCTTCATTTGTCCCACCCTGTTACATCGATCCCAGCCATGTTATAGGAAATTATGAAATTTAGTTCCTTTTCAAATTATAAACTGAACTCTAACAAATCATCTATTTTTCCCCATAACCACAAAGTTTTTAAACAAGTGCTTTCCCCTTTTGGGTTGTTTTGGTCACCTGGGTCCCTTAAATAATTGGGTATTAGACTCACCCATAATCCATCTATGTGGTTCAAGGAAAACCTGGAACCCCTTCTCCAGGTGATCATTCAAGATCTTGATAGATGGTCGAAGCTCCCTATCTCACTATGGGGCCGGATCAATATAATTAAAATGAACGTATTTCCTCATCTTTTTTATCCTTTTCTCACTTAAACTGGTTCATTTCACTATCCTGGTTCCAGAAAGTGCACAGACATTTTTCTAAGTTTATCTGGTCTAAAAAGCACTCCAGATTGGCATATCATAAGTTGGCTGCCCCAAAATTGGACGGAGGGTTGTGTATTCCTCATCTGGCTATCTACTACTGGACTAGCCATTTATCAAAATGCCTTAGGTGGGTGCACCCAGGGCCAGAGGACTTGAGGCCAGCTTGGCTTAATATAGAACTAGATTTTATCCAGTCTATGAATTTGTACCCTTAACTCTGTTTTACGTCAAGCTCTCCTATTTGCAAGAAACCCACAAATGTGTGGTCCTTAGGAACTCCTTAAAAGTACATGCACAACTGTGTTCCTTCTTGCATTACAATCCACACCTAGATCTGTCCCCATCTATATGGAACTCTCCAGCCTTTACTATTAATAAGCAGCAGATCCCCCTACGTGGCTGCCCCAATTAGGGAAATGAATAGTATCTACTTTCATGGAAAATAAGGGTGCATGGCTCCAGGTAACTAACATTATCTGGAAATTTAATATCCCAGTGGCCCATTATTTCAAGGTTTTACAGTTAAGACATCTCCTTACAACCTCACTGGGTAGTACACCTCCCAGACCTTCAGGTTTCTCTTTCATAACTGAGCTCTCCTCCCTACTAGGACCATCCAGGGTAGTTTCAAAGATATATCAAACCCTGTTTCAGTGGCAGTATGGTGGCACAACCGGTCCAACAGACTTTTGGGCTCCTACCTTTCCCCAGCATAACTTGCATTGGTCCTCATTATGGTCATATTGTCATACGTATGTGTCACAAGACAGACTACATCTTATGCAATATCACATCTTGCACAACCTGTACTACACTCCAGTCAAGTTAGCAAAATGGGGGCTTCTTGAATCTGGGCAGTGTACCAGATGTTCTCAGGAGGAGGGTACACTTCTGCATATTATCTGGTCATGTCCCAAAATAATCCCACTATGGAATTCAATTAAAGCTAAGTTAGACCCCTTGCTAGGGCTGCATGATAGCTTCATTCCGGAAATCTGCCTGTTGAGATATTTGTCCCTTCTAGATACTAAAGTTCAGAGGTTTCACATGGCTATGACAATATTATCAATTTAAAAAAGTCATACTTAAGCATTGGAAAGATGATATTGTCCCATCCTATCAAGAATGGGTTCATGAGATCCTTGCTAATCTCTGCACTGAAAAAGCTATAGCGAGTCTCTTTAACAGGCAATGAGCTTGTAAGCGTATCTGGGATCCCTTTCACACTCTAATTACTGTTGGTATGAACAAGAATGATGTAGATAATCGCATGTCTTAGACCAACCATAGCACAATGTAACAAGACACTGTATTAATAGTACTTCAGGATGCTGCTGTATGGGGGTGGGGGTGGGAGGAGGTAGAAGATATTGTACATGTTTCCTTTGATGTGAAATTTTTCATGTCTGCCTCCTGTATTGTGGAAAAGTTGTTAATAAAGTTTGAATGGAAAAAAAGAAACATAGGCTGCTTTGTGTGTCATTTTTTTTTTCAGACTTCACCTGGAGGTGTTGATGGCTCATTAAGGTCAGCCACTAAACAACTGGAAGGCAGTATAGTGTGGTGGTTTAAGGCTCTGAGCTGCAAATCTGGTGACATCCAGCAGACCAGACCTGGGTTTGAATCCCACAGCTTCCATTTACTGTGTGACCCTGAGCAAGTCACTTAACTTCCCTGTGCTCCCAGGATGCACCTGTAAAAAGCTTTGAGCTTAGTGTACTACTCCTGGTTAAACAACTAAATAAAAAAAATGTAGGCTTTAAGGAGAGACACTAAATAATGGGGTAAGGAAATAACACTTTGTCAACCTGTGCTAGTGTGTTTTCACACAGGAATAAAAATTGATCATACTATATTATAACATGTGTCATTATCCCTGCTCCCTCAATGTTGTGCGCTGGCAAATAAATGGCTCAGTTTGGCCACAAGGGGGGGTATCAGATCAGGGTCTGAGTGGGACTTGACAGTGGGACTGAGCAACAGGGGTGTGGGATGTGGAATTGAACTTTATCTTGCTGGGTTGAGAATGGGGGAGAAAACTGAATAGTGTGGACTTGAAGACAAGAAGTGGCAGCCAGGTGATCACGGCACCACATGGCACTGTGTCTGCAAGGGACATTAAAGAGACCTGACCAACCAGCTGAAAGCAGATTTAAGGTAAGGTGAAAGGGGCAATGGTGGTGGAGGGGGAAGGCTTATTTTCTGTTTTTTCTCTGTCTCGAGGTCCTTAAAGGGGAAGTCTCCCATAGTTCCACACCAATATTTTCCCAACTCCTTATGTGTAACTGTTGTGCGCCTCCTCCAGTTGCCAGCAGTCCTATTGCTGTCCAGATCTAGATTATAAATAAAAATATACAGCCCCCCAAAGTTATCATAGTGTTTGTCCTCCATTTTACCATCAATGTTGCTGGAGGATGATGTCATCAGAGCAACAGATAATGGTACTAAATGCAGTTCCACCAGTAGACCAAACCCACAATGTTTTGTTCCCCACTTGAGTAATGGAGGAACCTTTTAAGTGTTGTTCACATCCTGAAGTGCAGGTCTAATAGGGACTAGGACCATGTGAGTGTGGTGCAGCACTGATTTGAGGTATATATAGTATTCATGTAAGGAAGTGCCTGTATGTGTTGTGTTACTGTTTCTGTTAGAAAACAGTTTACCCAATAAATGACTCTGGGTACAACAAGAGTTTTAAGTGGTATTATGCAGCTGTTGTATTATGGTGTGTGTTAACATTCTCTGTTTGATTGACACCAGCAGTGAGAAACAATCTTGCAAATAGGCCCCTTTCCCTTTGTAACTAGGCAGTCAGTGATTGGATGGCTGCTATAAGGCAATAAAGAATTCAGCTATGGCAAGGAATAGGTTACCAGGAAAGCACAGACACAAGCACTTGGGGGGACTCTGGTTCAAATCCTACTAGAGTGCCTTACCCTCTAACCCTTAAGAAGTTCCCCTAGCCTCCTTAGAAACTGTGATGGCCCCACAGATCCATGGTTTAAAAGTGCCCCAATTCCCATTATAAATCATTAGCAGTGATGTGAGAGCTACAGCACTTCACTTTCAAGGTACTAAGGATAAGCTGTGGCAGCCCCCCCACTTTGTAATGCCAACATTTGAAGTAGGATGTCCCTCACAAATCAGAGAGATGCTACACCTCAGCTGTTGTAGGTAAAGACACTAATCAGTTTCTGTTTGTAGTGCTCTGTATTTGCTTAGTTCATTCCTCCCATGTCATATGCATTCTGTGTCTTGGTATTTCCAGTCAGAAACTCAGATTTAAGGAGCATTTGAAATGTAAAACAATACACTTTATAAAGTAAACGATCTAGCTCTCCACTTTCAGGATGCTGAAAGGGGATGTGTATAAGTCAGTGATGAAAGTGAACAGGAATGCACAGGAACTCAGTCCCTGTACCTTTTTTGCAGCAGGAACAGAGTTCCTGTACTTATTCCCACTGACACTGGAACTGAAATTCTTAAACCAGCAACATAATGACAGTTTCTGGGCCTGTGACCTGAAATCAGGGTTTCCATAACAACAATTGACTTGTACAACAATGCTGTTTTCCTAGAAATAGTTCAGTATCTCTAACTGAATCTACTAGTGTCTAAACAGATAGCTATGTCATGACACAGCTATCCTTCAGATTGAGGATCTTCATTCTGCATTTCATATTTGCCAATGCCTGAGTTCCTGTACTCTTGTCTACCACTTACACCACTGGTATAAGTCAGTCTTGTGTGATCCTTTGGTAAACTGCCCAGGCTCATCTTGTAACAAATCTTCTTAAGGGTGCTCACCTGGTTCAATACAGAGTGACTGATTGACTGTTCGATTGATTGATTGATTGCTTGACTGATTCAGTCTACTGCTTTCCACATGTTACAACTGTCTCACAGAGAGAAATGAGCAGTGCAAAGGTACAGCTTTTGTTTCCTGTGAATAAAATACTATTAGATGTATTATTTGCTCTACACATACAGTATTAAGGCTACAGGTACTACTCCCTTTGTGAATTGCATGACAGAACTGCCTTAAGCCTTTGCAAACTTAAACTAAAATCAGGCTAGACAGCATTGACACCCTTATGTTTTGTTCTGCACTGTTGCTGCAGTGACAGCAAGGAATGGGAGGGGCTGTATTACAAGTACCTCATTTGCATGTAAATGGAGCCTTGCTTGACATTTTACTACTTTGTATCAGAGCCTCAAACTCTAGATATGTGTTGCAACAGAAGAAATGGCTGATCTCTTATTGACATATGTACAGTAATTGATGTAATGTATAATAAATACATCAGATATATCCAAATCATACATATACAGGAGTCTTCTCCTTTAATGTGTGGTGCATGGGGGGAGATTTTACAAGTTAGTCCTCACTGTGTGGTGGTTAGGGGGAGGGTTCACAAGTTATTAAGTAGATGAAATTGGATTCTGATTCTGCTTCTAATAAGGGTTTTCCAGATTCAGAATTTTGGTCTTGAATTCCAAAATTCCAAATATACAGCAACGCTTTGAATTTGATTAATCCAATACAATTTGGTGGATTCTGAGCAAACTGTTGTGGACCACTTTCAAATTCTCTTATTACTAACAGCAGTGCATTTCTGAAAGTTTTAGAATCTTTGTTGTGGTAGTCATAATTCATTCAGTGTTTCAAAACTGTTTTTATTATTGTTTAGTGTCTTGAAACAAGCAAGGTGACATCTCCCTGCTGGTTGTAACCATCTCCATCCTCTACACCTTCTTTTTTTACAGTATAGCAACTGCTGTACATTGACAGAACCTTTCCTAAGTGGGCAATGCAATTTTGAGGGTTAAAATGAGGGGTAACCCAAGTAATGAGGTTCAGTTGAGAGATATGAATGTACCCACCATGCTAACACTATGGAGACATCATGCTGCTTATTCATGATTTTAGACGACCAGCATTGGACAACACTGTCCAGTCCTTCATAACTATATAACAGGTCTAACAAGGGTGCAGGCACTTTCCTAAATGTCAAAAACATATACAATATCTCACCCCAGGAATGAATTTATTTAGTCATTATTTTACTATGTAGTAATTTTTTTTTCATGATGACCGCGATAAATACAGTGCAATTAGATGCAAGAGTCAGAATTCACATGCATTACACCAGAAAGGAAATGGAAGAAAATTGGGTGTCTTTATGTTTTTTTGTCAGCTTTGCTTGCTGACTAGATAATGTATTTTATCAAAGACTGCTGCATAAAAGAACCTTTCATAGCATTATAGCTTTAAAATAAAGGATGCTTGAAAATACCACTGGTAAAGTACAGTAGGTCTGCCAGTGCTGCTGTAATAGTCAATATCTGAAAGCAGCTCTTCGAAAGTAATGCTCTTGCTTTTCAGAACATAATGGTGGGATATCTAAATCACATTTACCTCCACTCATCTCATTTTCCCCAGTGGCTATCTGTGTTGCAGCAATATGCTAGAAGGACTGGCATGCATTTTAGTTTGCTTGTGCTTTTCAGAAGGCCAGGGGAAAATTGATCCTGCACTAAGCTTAAATTATGTTCTCTAAACATTGACAAACAATATTGCTGCTTGCTCCATAAGTGTGAAAATGGTCTTTCTGTGCAGTGGCCTCCTAAGCCAAACAAGTAGAGCCATGACATGCCGTATAGAGCTAATACGCAATATTTAAAAGCTTTAAAGATAATAATGCAATACTAAAATAAAGTCAGCAAGTTTTCTGGGCACAGATTTTAGAAATGTTATCTGTTCATGATTTCATGCAGCACATACCATAGAGTTTGTTCCTGTTAAAAAACAATTGCATTGCAAAAAGCTGTAGATACAAAATTGTGTTTTAGCATATTTCAATAAATTATTTTTTTGTATTCCTTTTATCAAGATGTATGCTTCTCCTTTATCTCCAACCCTTGCTGGTTGCACCTCTATTGATTCTACTGTAACATCTGTCTCTCCATTGTAGTTAATAAGGCAAAATGACACTAGCAAAATGTTTAAGAAGGGTTCATCTGTACAGTTGGACTGAGTGAACATGCAGATGCTTGAGATATAAATTCACAAAATAATATCTGTTTTGACCCCTTCTCAACCAGGGGCTTACTGTGGCTATTGGGCTGTGTCATGTTCCTGTGCTCTTGCAGCTCACTTTTTATGCAGGACCCCAGGGGCTATTGCTTGGGGAAACCAAGCAGCCAAGCGAGGAGCAGTTTGTTTTAACTTCAATGATTTTTGGTGGCACTGTGGTCTGTATCTGAGTCAGAGATATTGGACTAAGGGTTGAGCTAGGCTGGTTGTGTTAGAGAACCACAGAGGTGTTACTGGGTGCATTTGGGGATTGCAGTTGAGCCACCTAATAAAGGCTGTGAGTGTGTAAACAAATATGATTGTAGCCTTACTACAGTATGCATCTACTGACCCCTAAGCAGCTGGGAAAGAAGGTCAAGGTTCACCATGGACCTTTGCTCATGAGAGGTCAACTAATCAGGAGAGCTGGAGACATACAGTAAGAGCATTAAAGCAAAACAATACATTTCAGAGTCTGAGCATAGAAGGAGTCAGCAAATGAGATTCTGTGGTTTGCCTTACAGCCGCTCCCCCAAAAAGGACCTGACCAGTTCCCTTTGACTTTATCCCAACCACTCTTGAATTCCTGTTTTGGTTCATTACCTGCTCTGATGGCCTGTTCCAAACTGCCACCACTCTTTCTGTGACAAAGTGCCTCCAGACCTTCTTCTGGAACCTTCCTCTTGCCACTTTGTAACTGTGTTTCCACATGTTCCTATTCTCAGGGAACCTACAATCAGTAGGGTTAGCACATGTGGTCATTGCATGTTTTAATAGTGCTGCAAGTTTGGTTCTACCAAAGAATTGAACACCACAAACTTCAGATGTTCGATTCTTTTGGATGGTGGTGAACTTTTAGGATATGTAGGTGGACTTTTGGTTTGACTGGTTTGACCTGGTTTGAATGAAGTGGACTTGTCACACCAATTGAACCACAAACCACAGGTAACACCTGAAACAGTTAACTTTACTGTGACTGTGAGTCACAGGCTAGTCCAACCTCTTTGATGCAGCTACATAACTCAGCCTGACATAAGTCAGAGGGACAGCTTACTTGCACACTCGACATCAGGCTGCTAGATAGCTTAGGCATAGTGTTGTACAAATCTGGTTAGATTAGCAAGAAAAAAGGAAATTGTTTTTTTTTACCAAAACTTTCAATTAAACAGTTGGCTGCAACTTGGGGTGGGGGGAGGAAGAAAATGAAGAAAAAAAACAGCAGTAGCAGTGCTGCAGCTTGCATGCTTGCAGCAGGCCTCTGGGACCAGGGGCTTGTCTGACTGGTGGGACTGGAGGAGTGAGCTTTTGGTTGGGCAGTGGGCAGACAGGGCACATGAGGTGGAAGTCTGCCAGTGCCCATTTATTTGTTGCAGCACTATTTTAGCTGGGAATCATATGCTCCTGGCAGAAGCTTTTTGGGAGATACTGTGTTAAAAAAACAGTTTTACTGGCCTGGGCAGTAAGTGTGTGCCAGCTGACAGCAGGACAGTGCCTGGTCACTGGTAGTTGGCAAGTTAGTGGCATGCTCTTCAGTTTCAACTTTCAATTCTTTTTGTGGCAGTTTTTTTTTTCAGCTATTACCATTCTCCCCCTCTGAGTCCTGAAGCAGACTATTACAGTGTCTACAGCATGATCCAGGTAGTGGACAGCAAGTGTGCACCAGCTGAAGTGGCAGTGTGCCAGTGCCTAGCCCCTGGTAGGTGGCACTTTATTGGTATCCCATAAAAAATGAAAAAAATGTTCCTTCTTCCCCTTCCTCCTCCTGAGTTCTGAAGCAGCCTTTTGTAGTGTGATCTGGACAGTATGATCTGGGCAGTGTGATCGAGGCAGTGTGGTCTGGACAGTGTGATCTGGGCAGTGTGATCTGGACAGTGTGATCTGGATAGTGTGATCTGGACAGTGTGATCTGGGCAGTGTAATCTGGACAGTGTGATCTGGATAGTGTGATCTGGACAGTGTTATCTGAGCAGTGGGCAGCAAGTTTGTACCAGCTGGCAGCATGCCTGTGCCTAACCCCTGTAGATGACTTCTTGGTGGCATCCCATAAAAAATTATAAAAAAAATGTTTCATCCTCCTCCTCCTTCTCCTGAGTCCTGAAGTAGCGTTTTGTAGTGTGGTATGTGCAGTGTGACCTGGACAGTAGGACCTAGACCATGGGCAGCAAGTGTGTGCCAGCTGTCAGCATGCCAGTGTCAAGCACTTGTGGGTAGTTCCGTGGTGGCATCAAATAAGAAAAAAAATCCTCCACATTCCTGAAGTTCCTTCCTTCTCCTCCTCCTCCTCCTCCTAAGTTCTGAAGTAGCCTTTTGTATTGTGATCTGCGCAGTGTGATCTGGGCAGTGGGCAGCATGTGTGAATCAGCTGGAAATGTGCCAGTGCCAACCCCCAGTAGGTGGCACCTCAGTGGTCTCCCATAAAAAACTTATAAAAATAATTTATTTCTCCTCTTCCTCCTCCTCCTGAGACCTGAAGCAACATTTTGCAGTGTGACCCAGGTAGTGTGAGATCCAAGTAGTGTTATCAGAGAAGTTGGCAGCAAGTGTGTGCTGTTGGTAGCATGATGGTGCCCATCCCCTATGGGTGGCACCTTGGTGGCATCCCATAAAAACAAAAATAAAATAAAAAAATAATATTAAATAAAATGTATTTCATTGATAAAATAAAATAGAAAAACATAAACAAGTTTAAAAAAAAATCACAAAATGAATATAAAAATATAAATTTCATCATTTTCATCACTCAAGTGGCTCAGTCCTGTAGCAAGCATTAGGGAATGCAGTAACAGACAGGTCAATGAAATGACAGCATGGGATCATCCAATTCCAGTCACATCAAAGAAAACCAAAAGCATAGTGGGCTTGGTCATAGACCCTCTGTCTTTGTTGGAACTACTATACAAATGTACAGGAAGAACACAGTAGTGGTTTAATAGTCCATTGAGTATTACACATTGTAGGAACCACTCACAGTGGCCATGCAAGGGCTGCAACATGAGCAGGCACTATAGAAAAAAAGTACAGTACAAGAAAGGAGTGCATCAAGTAGTGAGACAGGTGAAGAAGAAGAAAAGTGATTTGGCAGAACTTCATGGAGATAGAGATTTGGATTGTGATTATAAGACCAATAAAAGTGATAGCAGCAGCAGCTGTTCTGGGGAGGAGTAAGAGGTGGAACAGGTGAGAGTTTGACTTGGGCAGGTGCATGTAAGAGATCCAAGAAGATCAAAAGGGGGGGACAACCCCCCAAAAAGAAAGAGCACAGCATATGAAGAAGACACAGGCAAAACTGGTGGCCCAGGACAATGGTAGACAAGGAAGAAGAGCTCAGCTCTGATATGGCATGTTAAAATGTGATGCTTTTTACTTGACCGATGGAGATGGTCACTTTGCCAAAGAAGTCAGGATTAATCATGGTTCGGCTAGATAATGAGAACCCAGAACCCCTTCAAAAGTAAGAAAAGTAAGAACATTGGAGTTGTTCTAAAAAATTGCAGGCTTTAACGCAGCAAAATGGGGGGGGGTGTCCTGGTACTTTAACTATATACTTTTGTGTGGTCACACACCAGGAGCCTCCCAAATAATTTTATTAGGTTGTATTGTAAATACAGGGCTTGAGCTTGTAACCCTTTTGTACAGACAAGGAAGAAGAACCATTCTCTGATGCTGGAGAACTGGTGGAGAAAGAGGAGGAGGATGATAATGTGGACGCAGCCCCCATCAGCTCACCCAATTCAGCAACAGCCAACAATGCCAGTAGGAAAGATCAAATCAGTGATGTTAGTGGTGATGGATTTCATTACAGAAGTTGAAGATACACAAACACATGTAGTGTGTCTTTTATGTAAAGGCAGGTTGAGCTGGGGTAAGCAGGGAGCAAGTCTGGAAACATTTACCATGAAAAGGCAGCTGTTGTACAACTCCAGCATCTTCCATTCATCACTGCATTAGTCCTCACCTCCAAGGGGCCACAGTTCCCCAGCCACTTTCACCTCCAGGTGGCAAAAATAGTAGGTAACTGTCACATCCAGTAGGGGGAAAAAACACTCAACTCTCACTGGTCGAGTCCCTTGAAAAGAGTCAGAAGTATAAAACCAACAGACCAGAGGCAAGAAAGTTAACAAGAGCAATTGTGGAAATGCTAGCCACAGACTTGCTGCTATTCTCCTTTTTGAGCAATGCTGGTTTTCTCTTGCTAATGCAAGTTGCAGTGCCAAGGCATCAGCTGCCCAACTGTACCTTCTTTTCCACAGTGACTCTTCCTGATTTGTATCAGAGTGTCTACAAGACTTCCACGTGCCTAGAAATCATCTTTTGTTTCAGTCTTTCACATGACCACTGACATGTGGACTAGTGATCAGACTACTGATTACATGTTAGCTACTGCCCACTGGGTCAGTTTCCACTCTTTATTCCTCTCCTCTTTCTCCTCCTCTGAATTAAGTGCCAGCAGCAACACTAGCAGTATCCATATGTCACCATGGCCTCCCAATCTCTGCAAGAAAGCAGCTTTATGTATTGTTGGCTTTTACTATGACCATCATGCGGAACACTTGTTACACTTCCTTCAACAGATGTTTGAGGAGTGGCTCACACAACATTCATTGACACCAGCATTTATAGTAACAGATAATTCAAAGAACACTATGAATGCAATTGGCAGCAGTGATTATAGACATGTTCCATGTTTTGTTCACTGTATAAATCTGGTAGTTCAGAGATTCCTAGATGAAGAAGGCACCACTGTGCAGACATGTATAATTCTGGCCAAAAAAAGTTTGTGGTCAATTTAGCCATTGTGTAAAATTAGCTAAACTGTTATGTAACATTCAGAAGTGGAACCACCTGCCCCTCCACTACCTCAAACAGGATGTGACATCACAATAGAACTCTACCTATTACATGAGGGAACGGATGCTACAACAACAGAAGGCTATCCACCAGTATGCCACTGAGTATGATATTGGCAAGAGAGATTTCAACATCAGCCCAAATCAGTGGTGCCTGATAGAAACCCACTGCACTGTACTGAAGCCCTTTGAGGAGGCCACAAGTGTGGTAAGTGCTGATGAAGCTAGTCTAAACCAGGTACTGCTCCTGATTTCCCTCATTAACCTGCGACTTCATCATATGAAAACTCAATATGAGAAAAAGGAGGATACCACTGCTGTCTACCTCATAGAAAGGATATGTTCACATTTCTGGAATGACACAAGCATTTCAAAAATGTGTATAGATGACCATTACATCCTGGCCACTTTCTTGGACCCTCAGTTCAAAGGCACATTTCAGACATTCTTTTATGCCCAAGAATGTGGCAAGGATCAGCACTCGTACAAAGACTGGTGCATCCATCTGGTCTCTGTACATATGGCACAAAACAAGAAGAAGAACTCAAATATAGCAAAAGAACAGAACTTATCAATCACATTGAAAGACCAGGTGGACAAGATGGAAGAAGAAGGATCCCTATGTGTTTCCACTGCTACCACTGAACATCACAGGAGTCACTCATTTTTGTCTTCAAGTCAATCTGCTGCTACTGCTGCTGCTGGTCCTGCTGCACCCCCTAGAAAGACAGCCATTGATGACAAACCACTATGGCAACAATTGTCTGACTATGGCTTGATGAAAAAGCAAAGCAGGTCAGTTTCTGACACAGTGGTGCCTGAGATGCCAGCAAACAAAATGGTGCAGGATTACCTGGATGAGAATATACCACTAGCAGTTCAGGAGATGAGAGTCTATTGCACTGGTACCAAAAAAAGCCAATTTGACCCTCTTTGACACAGGTAGCTGTTGAGCACCTCAGTTGCCCACCTATAAGTACATACTCAGAGATCATTTTCAGTGCTGCTTGCAATATTGTCGCCAACAGCATAACATGCCTCTCAACCCAAAATGTAGAGAAGCTCACTTTTTAAAACAATTACCTGTCCAATTTCCAAACACCTTTTTGCCATGGTTTATGGAGAATTAATCTCTTACACTTCCAGTAGGGCCAACAGAAGAGGATGATGAGGTGGATGGGGAGGGCTTCTGTGTCGATTAGTGCTTTTCTTTTTTCTTTTTTTTGAAATAGTAGCTTACACACACACAGACAGACACTCAGACACACATACACACTCACACACACACACATATGCACAGTAAGATGCTGCACTGTTGTCTTCTTCACTTGAACCTTTAATTTTGACTCATATATATGCTGCATCAGCCCTTGAGCATATATGTGAATCAAAAGGGTCTATGCTTAACCTTATTCAAAGCATGTCAGCTTTGAACTGAATTAATTTTTTAATGTTTGAATTTTTTACAGGTCTACACTGTCTGCATTTTGTAGCAACATTGCCCATGAAGTGTGCGCAACACTGATCCATGGTAGAACCAGATGCACTGTCCATCTGTGATACTGTCCCAATGGGTGTACACGTTTTGGAACCAGTAACTCACATTGTGTGATGCTGCACTGCTGTCTTCAATTGGTCTTTAATGTTTGGTGAATTTTTGACAGGCATACACAGGCTGAATAAATAATTTTTGGGCCCACATTGCCCATGTGAAATCATGGCAGAACTGGATGCCTTGTCTATGTATGTCATTGTCCCCCCAATGGGTGCACAATATTTGGAACTAGTAGCTCACACTGTGGGATGTTGCACTGTTTTCTTTAGTCTGTCTTCAATGCTTGGTGAATTTTTGACAGGCCTACACAGGCCACATATATCATTTTTTTGGGGGGATGGGCAATGTTGCCCATGAAACCAGTGTGTACAACAGTGATCCATGGCAGAACCAGACAAACTGTTCATGTGTGGTACTGCCCTAAGGGGAGTACTATTTTTGGAACTGGTAGCTCATACTTTGGGATTCAGAACTGATATTTTGTGGGCATACATACAGGGCTTACAAATAACAATTACAAACATTTTACTTTTTTTTTCACTTGAGCATTGTTATTTAGCCACACACTCTTGTTTGTTACTTGTTCTAACATTGTCCATGTTTGGCACTGACTGAATGGACCCAATATTTGAAACGAATACCCCTCAATGTGGCCCACATCATCCAGGTATTTTGGGTGCTTCATCAACTCAGATGTTATTCAATGTATTTATTCTATTTCATTTCTAGTTCATGTTTTTTAATGGTCAAGCCAGTGCAGACTAGTTCACCCTTAAGAGAACTTTGATGAGCCTTACGTGGTTCGATGGTCAAAGTATGTCAAGTTGAACGTTGAGATGTTTGCACAGCTCTAGTTTAAAAGAAAGTGCAGAGAATGCAGGTCTAAGATCTGCAATTGCATGATTTGAAGTCAGGTGTTAATTTAAAAGGAAGAATAACAATGTATTCAGTTAAAAAGAGGGAGGTGGTGAACACATGGGTTGGGTCTACTGGTTTTGAGTGAAGACAACACCTGACTACAGTGGTGTGGAAATGGAGGAAGTACAGCATTTCAAGTAGCCTTCCTGGCACTAAACACCCCATGAGATATTGAAGGTCACCCCTGCTTCCAGTTCCTTAGGACCCCAGCAGCAGACCAATACCATAGGCTATGATCTCAGGCAGTAGAACCCTCTCCCCCACAACTTGGTTAAGCTGAAAGTGACTACGTGGCATACACTATCAGGATGCATGTAAATTAAAATGCAGCAGGGGGTTGGGATGGTGATAACGGGGCATGGGAATGTTGGTTTGGGGACTGGAGATGAATCCCACTGAGATGGCAAATAATGGCAGTTTCATATCATAGCATACCATACAGCCTGACAAGCGGTGTGCATCCTGTCAAGATACCAATGGTCCATCTCCCATTTTCCATCCTTCATGGCTTCTGAAAGCAGACCCAGGTCATGAGCCATCATCCAAGGCCTTAGAACTCTCTAAACCCAATCCTGATCCATTAAAGCACTGCAGCCCACCTTCTGACATGGAAAAAGTGGAAGGAATCTCCCTTCCCAATTTTTGCTGTTTACATTTACTTTAGATTGGAGCCTTTGTTTCAATTTGCACAACAGCATACAGAGGGCAATAATGTCTCTTTCTGTGATGGGCACTTGGGATGGCTCCATTTTTCCCCATATAGCATGCCAAAGAGGGAGCACAAAAGACACTGTGAGCCCCAGAGGAGGACAGACTGTTTAAACCAGGACATTCATGCACTGACTCTAAGACTACAAGACTCTAAGGCCCCTCGAGCCTCATGCCATCATTCTCCAGGATGCTTGGCAGAAAAGGCCTATTATGGGAAGGAGAGTACTGTAAGTGTTCACAGTCAATTGGATGAGAAGTCTGGGTTTTGGGAGTGGGGCGTTCACTAGTAGATGCCCTGTTCAACCTTGCATAGACTGGAAAGCTATTAATCAGACTCTAGGGGTGGGAGTACACAGAGATGAAGAGTGAACAATAATAGGCAGTAAAAAATTCTTACATGTGTTAAATGGCTACCGAATCACATTAACAGATATACTGTGTACTGTACTATAAAGCATGATTAAACATGTTGGTATTGGAGGCATGAGAAGACATTGGGAGGATGTTTGTAAGTACTGTCTGCCCCCTTTTTCTCTCCCCATGAAAAATGTGCTTGTAACAGAAGGAGACCTATAGAAGGAATGCTGAACAGCATGGCAACAATAGACCACACCATAGATTTATAATAGATGAAAATGGAACACTGGTACCTTAGGGAGAAATAATGGTTAAAATTGGTCAAGCAAGAAAACCAATTTTCCTTGCAAAAAAAGGTAAGAGATTTATTTATTTATTGAAAAGTTTTACCAGGAAGGCATACTGAGCAGACTACTGCTCAATTCCAGATGCATCCTGGAGGGAGAGGGGTGAGGATACACAATTAAGGTGCACCATAATGACATTTCAACAATTCAACGCAGTTCATACATTACATACTACAATAAAGGAGATGTGTAATTACAGCCAGTACAAAGTGCAATTAAAGTTGGACAAATACAGGAATAAAATGCATTGTACAGAAATGATGAATGCAGTAAATTGGTGAACACAGTATACATGGGCAGGTAAGCTCTAGTTCTGAGAAAGTGGTCATATGCATGTCCAGGTGGTGGTGAAGTATGTTTTAAGGATGGAGTTTAAGTGCTGAGAGGAGGTAGAGTGCTGAATAGCCTCAGGAAGGGAATTCCACAGTTTGGGCATCTGATATGAGAAAGCCGCCTGACCAGTGGTAGTGGACATAAGTGGAACAGACAGAAGGTGAGAGTCAAAGTTCCTGAGTACATACACTGGAGGCACTTGGGCTGACAGGACTGCTCTGTGGTAGAGTGGGAGGGTCTGGGACCAGAATTTAGCAGTGAAGTTTATGAAATGGGACTGATGCCGATTTTGGAAGGAGGGGAGATCCATAGACTGGTAGAGGGTACAGTGATTAGTGGAGGGAGGACAGTCAATGGAATAGCAACAGAAGGAGTGGAAGAGAGAGAGAGTTCAGTCTGGCTAGGATGGACTTGGGAGCTTTACTATAGACTACATCACCATAGTCAAAGATAGGGAGCATCATTTTCTGTACAATTGACCAGTGAGCCGACACCGGGATGCAACCCTGGTTACAGTATAGGGCACCCATCTTGGGATGTGGTTTTCTATGGCTAGCTTTGACGTGTACAGAAAAGTCCAGATGCTGGTCTAGCCAGACCCTGAGATATCTGAAGGAAGAGCAGGCCTCCAGAGAAATCCCATCCAGCGTGTGGAAGGAGGGTATATAGGGGAGCCTAGAAAGTCTCTGCTTCATGCAAAAGGTTAGGGAGACAGTTTTCTTGATGTTGAGGAACAGCTGATTAGAGTGAAACCAAAGTTGGACATCATCAAAGTCCTTCTGTAGTCTGGTCACCACATCAGAGGCTGTGGGTCTGGATAAATACAGCACAGTATCATCCGCATACATGTGAATGGAAGAGTTTGGACAGGCAGATGGAAGATCATTAAGAAAAATGGAGAACAGAAGCAGGCCAAGGACTGAGCTGTGTGGAACACCAGTGGTCACCGGGAGAGTGGCAGAGATATTGTTGCCAATTCTGACAGATTGAGACCTGCTGGCCAGGCAGGAGTGGAACCAACAGGTGGCCTCACTAGAGAGCCCTGAGAGAGACAGCTTAAATAGGAGGAGTGAGTGAGATATAGTGCCGAACGCTTTTGCCAGATCAACAAAAATAGACAAGGGTATGTGACCTTTATCCATACCTGTAAGGATGGCATCAGTGAGCCTTAGGAGAGAGGTGGTAGTGGAGTGGAATTTCCTAAAACCAGACTGGTAAGGAAAAAGGAAGGAAGAGGAGTCAAGAAAGAAGGAGAGTTGTTTGAGGATGAGGTACTCCTGCATCTTAGCTAATATAGGGAGGAGGGAGATTGGGCAGTAGTTACCAGGAGAAGAGGGGTCACCACCCTTAGGGAGGGGAATGACTGTGGCATGCTTCCACTCCAATGGGATGGAAGCGAGGGAGAGGGAAGGTTGAATAGGGCAGCCAAGGGACTGGCGATGGCAGGGGATGACAAAAAGAGCATTTTGGAACCCAGTCCTGAGGGGCATTTCCCTTTGGAGGGGTTAAGGGCGAGGAGTTCAGGGGGCACTTCTGCCATAGTGATAAGGCAAAATACGAAGGGAGGTGAAAAAGTTGCAGATTGGGTGTGGGGCATGGGTTAGCAGTGTTAGGCGGGCCTGTCAGATGTGAAGACAAAAGAGCCGATGCATGGTTAGTGAAAAATGAGTTAAACTTGGTGGCCACTGCAAGGGGGTCAGGAATGGAGCAGACATGATGAGGACAGGGGTTGGAGGCTGGGCAGGGGGAGAGAATATCGATTTAACCACTTTCCAGAATTAAGATGGGTGTGTTAAATTAGTAAGGAAGGAGGCTTTGAAATGATAGGCTTTTAGCCTGGCGTATTACCCTTGTGCAGGCATTATGGAGAGATCTATACTTTAGGTGATCTGCTGGACTCCCAGAGGCCTTGAAAGGCTTCCACACCTGATCCCTGACCCTGAGGTGGTTCATGAGGTCAGCTGATAGCCAAGGCAGATGAACACCCCTCACTCGGTACGCCTGAGAGGAGTGTAGTAGTTCCAGACCCCCAAGAACCTAGATTTAAAGTAGTCCAGGGCACAATCTATAGATTTGGTGCAGGAGATATAGGACCAGTCAGTGTTTTCCAGGTCATATAAGAGAAAAGCAATATCCAGGGATTTAAAGGACCTGGTAAGTATTACTATGGGGGAAGCTTCTTGGGTCTGCAAATTTTTCTTACCAGGTATATCATGTGGTGATCGAGAAGGTAGTCGGGCAATAGGCCAGAGGCAGTTATACAATGGGGGTGAGAAGTAAGGACCAGCTCAAGAAGAGAGTGGTTCAAGGATCTAGTGTTCATGTGAGCAGGCTCTGTAATCTGCTGGGATAGGTTTAATGTGGCCACTTGATTACGAATTTTCGAGTTGGAACTGGAAAGCCACTTCAATTTGAAATCATCTAAGATGTAAATTTCACCCTCAGGTGAGTGAGATTTTAGGGTGGCCAGGTGATCAAGGATAGAGGATGAGGGTGCTTTGGGGGAGCAGCATGAATCAACTATGAATATAGGGGCTGAGTGTGGGAGATCAATTTTTATTAATAACGTATCAATGGTCTGAGTGGGCAAAAACAGTAGAACTGGGGAGAACTGTAGCAATGAGGAGATATACATGGCAATGTCTCCTTCTCTTTTGGTTCCTGGTCGGTCATGGCAAAGGGCAGAGTATCCTGGAATTGATAATTCTGCATCAGGATGATGCGGCTTAAGCCAGGTTTTGGAGATAATCATGACATCTGGGCTTAGAGCTAGAACATTGGGTTGTAACAAGATTAGTTTATGTGGGGTGCTGCTTATATTTAGGTGAGCTATTTTTAAACCCCAAGATAACTGGAAAGTGGTGGAAGAATTTAAGCCATGCGGTGTAATTGGCTCAGGGTTTGGCTCAACAGCCCCTGCTTGCAGGAGTAGTAGTATCAGTAGCAGCTTGAGATTTGACCTGCAGAGGTTTACAATGTGAGTCTGGTGGTTGACATTGAAGCACTGAGGAGTCCCTGGCTGGGGATTTCAGAGCCACCAGTACAGCATGAAAAGAGGGTGGTAGAATATTTGGACAAATCAGTAGCATGACACTGGGGCCTGAGGGTGGCAATCAAGCAGTAGAGGTATCAAAGAGATGAGGGGGAAGCTCCCAAAAGTCAATTTTTGGAGCCAGTGACAGTGTTTCTGGGTAGGAGGAGGAGGGTGGAAGGGAAGTAAGGGGTGCTACTACTGCTCATGGCTACAGCTCAATCCTCTAACTTGAACAAGTTAAAATTAAATATATTAGCAAACACAGAGCACGATTTTTCCAACAAATAAATGCAGACTGTAGAGGAAATCACAAGCTAGGAAGTATTACTGCACAAATGTTACTTAGAGCACTGCACAGATGTAAAGAGCTCCCACAGCACAGTTCTTAAAGCTCCTTCCAAAAGAGAATAAGTGCAGACATTTGCAATTAAAGTTCAGTTTAAAAAAACAGTCTGTAGTGCTGCGCTGACTAAAATAATCCTCCATCACCTTGTAAGACACCACAGTGCAGCTGTTAGCAGGCTTGCACGGAGAAATCCAGTTTTGAAAATGGTGCCTAAACTGCACGGTACAAGAAACTGAAATCTTTGTACCTGGCTGAGATGAGGGTGTTGGGCAGCACAGCTTCATAGAGGGCAGCCAAGAATGGCCCTCGTGACCAGATCTGAGGTTTGTTTTTAAAAGGCTTGCTTCTTAAAAGTTTTCAAATGCCAGGAGAACTGGGTTACTTTCTATCAAAGTCTGTTTCTTGGCCAGCCTGGTGACGCTGAGGGTTGAGGCACTGGACACCACACCTCATGACACACTGGTGACCCAGGTTTGGATGCAAGCCTGGGGTGGCAGGGGTTGGCAGGGGAGGGATGGGATTGAGCATCCGAAGACTGCTCTCCCATCCCTGGGGAGGGATTCAGGGAACCATCGCTATGTAGCAGCCTCTGGTGATGACCGGGGCACTACTGGAGTGGAGTTAAGCATGAGGGGTGGAGTGTGGCAGACATTGGCATTGTGCCAACATCATTGCATGCTCACTCTCCGGGGGAACAGAAAAAACCTAGGAGGACAATGGCAGCACAGGGTCCGCAGCAGCATGATAGCAGCAGCTTCACCAGCTGACGAATGCCTGGATTGGAGGCATGTGCCAGTATTGGTTTCTTGCCAGGCACGGGGACATGGGGGAGTCTCTTTCGATAGTATAGCTGCATATGCCAGCTGGGCACATCCAACTTCGGGGTCAGAGGTGAAGGAGGAGCGGTGGCTGGAGGTAAGCAGGGGCTGTGAGGAGGATAGAATACAGTATGATAAAAAAAAAGTCTGTTTCTTTTTAATTTTATATTTCTTGAGTTTTGCAAGAAAAACAAACACTAATTATTAATGAATAGTATGCTTACAACAAACAGGCATTGAGTTGGTGCTTATAGATTAGAAAACCAGATACCCCCTCCTTAGGCTCATCATGTTGCAGAACACCAAGCTCTGATAACACTATAAAACTATTCTAAAACAGATGTAGCCCAGGGAGGTACAGGGAATCTGAATCAAGATGTGTTAATTTTCCTATTACCATATTGCCACTGTGGTCTGTAGATGCCCAAGGTTAACACCCATAACTCAATACCATTTAATCAAACTCCCAGGAATTAAATGAGTGTCTGTGGTAATGGATCCAGAAAAGAACAATATTGGTACATCAGGTAACTTTAACAGTGTATACCCTGCCCATTACTACCAAGATGATGGGAATCCAATATATGTAATTATAAAACAAAACTGAAACAGCAACAGAACACATAAAACAGGGGTTAAGTAACTAAGACGGCAAATACCAAACAAAGGTATGAGCTGGTTATTAATGAATGGCAGACGGACACCTAAAAGTGAATAGCATGGATTTTTACTTGGAGCTGCCATATGGCATGTCCATTTTAACATTCAAGAAGGCATCTATGAAGATGATCATAGGTAGCTACCATGTAAATGCATCATGCAGAAATTATGATGTGAATCCATTCCTAAATTTACATAAACAACAAAATACCTTGCAATATAAAATATTCACAGCAAATAGAGCTTGGAAAATACAATAAAAATCTCAGAATTTGGTGTTCATTCTGTACTGTACAAGCCATTATCAATTGGCATACATCAGTCTCTCTCAGAGGATGCTTTCCCTTCTCCTCCCATCTCTAGCTCCAGTTCCACTCCCTGAATCAATTTGCCAGCCTCCTTGGGGTCATTAAACAAATACAGATGGCTGTTCCAGATGAGGCAAAGTTTGGCCAGCAGCAAGAGTTGGTGCTGCAGTTTAAGCTGTCTGTGCCTGCTTTGGGTACCATCAAAGGCTTTGGGGGGCAGGGATGAGTTCTAAATGATAGATCTGGGTACAAGAAAATAACAACATCTCCTTATGTAAGCATTTGTTGTCACCTCACTGCAGTCAATGCCTGGTCATGATCACCCAATCATAAGGAGATGTTGAACTCATTCCCATCTGCTGTGGAATTACTCTGTAGGGCTTTTCAGTAAAGAATGGTGGCTCATCCTCTGACAAACCCAGCAATGAAGGTAACATTGTTCTGTCAAAAGATAGACAGTTTTCCCTCTCTGCCAGTTCAGGGAGGCCAACCACTCATATATTCTTTTCTTGAGCTTTGATTTTCTAAAGTTTCTAGCCTCTGACAGAGGAAGGAGTTCTTTTTGATTAACTGAGTTGCCACATCTGCAGTTTCTATTACCAATACCTTGTATGATTGAACTGACTTATCAAAAGAGTCTATTTGAGTTTCGAATAGTGTTCATACCTGGAGTTAGTGCATCAAATGTACAGTCCAGATCCTGGACCATTTTGACCAGTTGATGCAGCATGGTCTGGATGGTTCTAAGGACTGCTGTCCCTGCCAGTGCCTCACCATGGTCTGTTGCTTTGTTATGTTGTGCAGGCCTCTCATCACGCCTCTTCCCCTTCAGGCTGACAAAAGTCTGTAGCAGGTGCATTTGCTCCGCAAGTCTTACTGATTTCATTTCAATGCTGTTCACAAACTGCTAGGACAGTTTTAATTATTTGGATGTAAGAAAAAAGCATTTGTAATATAGGTTTCTGATTTCTCCTGGGAGCTCAGAGTAGATGCTGCTTCCTTGTTGACTGCTCAGCAGCCATCCCCCTCAAAGTCTGTTTTAATGAAAACAACTCACTTGAGCAATTGTGTCCAAATTATACTGTGAATGGAGAGTCACTTTTCACAAAAGCCAATGTGAAATCTGCATCAATAATAATAGCCAATAACATGGCCCCTGGTCACAGCTGAGTTCCCGCTGACCTATTTAAAGCAGATCCAGATTTCTGGACCCCAGCCTTAGTTTCAGTGTTACATAAATATGCCCAGGCTTGTTACCACATGTTAGCAGCTGCTGCTGATCACTTATCAAGTACACCTCATTTTACTGATCTGCCTAGCTTTTATTTTGCCTGCTATTGGGCATTGTCTAATTACTGTGGTTACTGTTTGCCATTTTTGTTTTGCCTCCCTCCTCCTAGCTGCATTGTGCTTTGCACTCCTGTGCCTGCTCCATTTCCCCCTCCTCCTCCTACTACTACCCACTTCATCCCTCTCCTCTGTACAACTCTTCTGCCCTCCCATATCTACCCCCTCCACCCATCCCCCTCTCTCCCTACCCTTCTCTCCTCATCCCACCATATGCACCCTGGTTTTCTACCATCCCCTTCCCTCAACTTGGAGTTTCTCCACACTGCCCTCCTCTTCCCTCACCACCCCTCCCCTCTCTACTCTGAAACCCACTCCAAGCGTAGGAAGCCCCACTGAAGTCTTCTCCTCATTCTCCTGCTCCTCATTCTGTCTGTTGACATGGATCCAACCCTCATCTCTCCCCATACTCCCTCACTCTGCTACTGCCCAAGGGTCTTGGTGTCTTCTTTCTGGAAGCCAGGAACCTTCTACTTTAACTCAACATCCTTTCCCTCTGGCTTCAGTTAAACTCTCCTGATATCCTACCCACCTCTAAGTCTTATCTCTCCTCCAGGACTTCTGACTCTAGCCTGTCAGAAAAGTACATTTGGGGACCAGCACCTGCCTTAGGCTTGTGGCAATTATAATCTTATCCGCAATGCAAAGATACTTCTTGCTTGCTTGTGCAGCTAAGCAGTCTAGAAGTGTGGAAAAGACTCACCGACCATTTGCTTAGGTTCAAAAGTGCTCTTCTTTATCCTCGGTGATTCAAAATGCTAAAAGCATACAAACAGTGGTCCACAATTAAAACTCAAACTCCTTGCTCCCTCACTCATCAGGTATCTTCTTAGTATGACACACCTGATACATTTTTAACATGCGTGCTTTCTCAAAGGTGTAGTTAGTATCTAGGACACCCCCATTAAGTGTACCCTTCTTAAAGTGACACACACAGCAACTTACACACATAATGAATTCATCCAGCCTCAGCCATTAACATAAAATAAAAACATATGTCAGAGTTCACTATGTGCAACAGAGCAAAGCAATTCAAGTATTCATGGAATAAAGTGCATATATAATAGGGTATCAGGCTATCTAAGCTAGTCCATGACAGATAATTAAACATATCTAACATTATATTGCACTGAGGTTCACTTTCTAGTGATGTGTATACGGTCAAGGCAAAAGTGTAGTCCTGCAATTAGCAAAATCTGGGTGGTGCTAGTGAAAAAGGCAGCCAGCCAACAAACAAGCTGAATCATAGAAGGCTCTCCAGCCCTCAAATACCTCTCAATGGGAAGAAATCCAGATCCAAGCAGAAAATTATAATCCACAGTGTATTTATTAAGTGCTTGCAGGACCAGAGGTACCATTGCCCTACTTCCCCAGGTTTCTTCCCTCCTTATGTAACTTACTAACCCTCATTTACATGGAGGTCCTGTAACTAAGTTGTCTTGGAGTTACTGCAGTGAATGTTGGCTTGATTTACTGGAGGTTCAGTCAGTCTTGTATTATTTGTTTTCTCCATGTAATCTACGTAAATGCAAACTGACACTATGTTTTACTAAGGGTGTTAGGGCTGACTGAAGTAGTTCCACTTAGTGTCAGATGTGGAGAATGACATTCTCTTTTTTTGAAATGGTACATTTTTTTTAAATTAGATGTTTTCTTAACTATCACGTTTTGGTAATTCACTTAATTGGACCCAATATGTAGGGTCAACAGTAACAAGTTATTGCTCACCCCTTGATGAATACTTGGTTTGAGCTGAAGTGCTGTGGCAAGTAAGCTCCTGTCTTCTGTGTACCTCTGGTCTTGCGAGTACACTGTGGATTATAATTTTTTGCTTGGACCTGGATTTCTTCCCATTGAGAGATATTCAAGTGCTGGTGAGCCTGCTATGATTTAGCTTGATGTATATACAGGTAATTATACTCTTCTGCAACTGCATCATTTTAATATATTGCAACTTGCTCAAATATATTTAAATTGCACTTTAGTGATCACTTCATATATAGCAATAAATAATCAGTGAAAGACAATTAAAATCACACCTAACAATATGATTAAAAAAGGAAGAAATTTTGTGCAAAGTTACTAGAAACTTGTATCAGCAATGAGAAGTGCTGGTGCAAATCTGCATAAAGAAAGAAAAAAAGAGAAAATGTTAAAATTCATTATTATACAAAAGATACAGCTCAAATTCATTTGATTTTTTTCCAAAAAGGTTTAACTTCTATCCTGCAATTCAAACCTCTTCCCTTCCTGGCTTTGAATGCAAAAATCCAATATTGTTCCCTTTTAAGCCTGTCCCTTCATGATTATAATCTTTTCAGGCAGGACAAGGGAAAACATGGAGGAGGGGTTACCGTCTACATTTGCCAGAGCCTCTCATGCGCATTGGCTACCAGAGAGGTCATATCCTGCTCCCACACATTTCTTCTAGTCAGGCTTGCATTCCTCTCTTCTTTACTTTAATTAATTGGGATTCTCCATGCCTCTCCAAAGAGCTCTCATTCATCCCTGGCTGACTCTCTTTCTTCCATCATCTTTCATTCTTGTGCCGATGAACTCATCCTCCCAGGGATTTCAATGTAAATTGGCTTTTCTCATTCTCCAAATCTACCATTCATGAGACTGAGTCTCTTAATTTGTCACAGGTTATTTCAGAACCCACATGGCTCAATACCCACTCTGCCACTCATATCATTTTGGACTCGGCTCTAACTTCCCACCCCCATCGCACTGTTGCAGCAGGTATCTTGCTGAACCTATTTAGTGATCACTACATGACATTCTGAGTCAGAAATATCTGACATCACCCTTCCTTGCAAAAATACATACTGTCAAGGTCTCTCCAGTCATTAAACATTAGTGCTCTACTGAGCAACCTTACTGCAACAGACTAGTCAGCCATTATCTCTATCTGCTATATTGACATGGCCCTTGCACCATATTCTCCTTCATCTGGGACAAGCATGCACCCCACAGGAAATTCAGAGTAAAAACCTTCTTGCCACCCCTGGATTACTACCAAAGACGTTGATCTGTGCCTGTCCCAAGACCTCGCTTGGGCCTACTATAAATCATCCCACTACTCTGCTGACCTCATATCTTACAGGGCTCTGAGTAAAAACTGAACAAAGACTGTCCATGCCATGAAATCACACTATTTCAAGGCCAACATCCTGAAAAACCTCAACTCCCCTGCTAAATTATGGAAGGTTACCCTCTCACTTTTCAACCCCCTGACCAGTCTGCTCCCCCAATCCTCATGGAAAATGGCACACCTGTGTTTGACTCTACCTCATTTGCTTCTTTCTTCAATTAGTTCTTCACAACCTGTTCCTTCACCCTTCTCTTCCTCTTCTTGGCTTCTCTCCTTCCCCTCCTGCTCCTGCTCCTCTCCCACACCCCTCACCAGAATTCAGCTTTCCACCTGTCACCATCCATGAAACACTGCATGTCCTTTCCTCCCTCAACCTGACAAAGTCCAGACCTGATGGTCTGGACCCTATGCTTCTCCACCGCTCACCTCCTGACTTAGCAGCTCCCTTTACTCACCTACTCAATCTTTCCATCTTTCTCTGTGCTGTTCCTCAATCTTGGAAGTTGGCCAAAATTATCCCAGTTCACAAAAGGGATGACCCCCTCCTCCCCGACAATTTCCGACCCATCTTTCTCCTCTCCTCCCATTCTAAGCTGCAAGAAAAACTGCTCCACTGTGGGCTTCTCAACTTCCCTTTATCTTCCAACTTCCTTTCACCCTTCCAATATGGTTTCTGTAAGCACCATTCCACTGTCTCTTCCCTTCTGCATATCACTGATTTTATCTTCTCCCAGATGGACCAGGAGTACCATTACAAGTATTATATTCATCAATCTGGCCAAAGCCTTTGATTCTGTGTCACATCCACTTCTCGTGGACAAGCTGAGTTCTTTTTTTGCCATAAAGATGTGTATTGAGATTTTCAATTTACCAACAACAACAATCAATATAGAAAGGTTTCAAACAGCAACTGGATAACAACCCAACAAACAGATCAAGTAAAGCTAAAGCAAATGATAAGTCAAAGAACAATCAAATGTGTGCACACATTACAGGCCACCCAAATATCCCATCTCAACCAAATATAAGAGAACCAGGTAAACAGACACAAAGGTTGTCTACCCATAAAATCTGCATTGTGATAATAATAATAATAATAATAATAATAATAATAATAATAAACTTTATTTCTTTTGCACCTTTCTAAAATCAAGGCCATTACAAAATAACAAACATAAAAACATCATAAAACAAATTAAAATCTAAGCTAAAATATACAGCATTAGTTAAAATCTATATCATCACTAAATGCCTTTTTCCATAAAAAGGATTTTAGGCCTGTTTTAAAACCCTCCACCATCATGCACTCTCTAATCCAATGAGGTAGAGAATTCCAGAAGGTCGGTGCCACAAAACTAAAAGTGTGGGCGCTGGAAGATTTTAAAACTGCCCTCGGAATCTCTAGCAACCCCTCGTTGGCAGAGCGGAGAGGTCGTATCAGAAGGTAAGGCACCAGAAGATCTTTCAGGTAATCAGGGCCCAAACCGTGTTGGGCTTTATATGTCAGTAATCAGACTTTAACGGTGATCTGCCACTGAACCGGCAGCCAGTGCAGATCCCGCAGCACCAGTGTAATATGGGAAGATCATGGGGTCCCCATTAACAACTGGGCCGCTGAGTTCTGCACTAGCTGCAAGCGGCGGATATCAACCAGCAGGAAGCCCAAAGTAGAGGGAGTTGCAGTAGTCCAAACGGGAGGTCACGAAGGCGTGCATCACTATAGGCAGGTCGCCAGATGGAACAAGGTGCTTGATCCTAGCAATGTTCCTAAGATGGTAAAAGGATACCTTAACAACCGCCGACACTTGAGCGCGCAATGTCAGCTGATCATCAAGGATCACCCCCAGGTCTCGCACCCATTCAGAGGCAGGGAGCTCCACATCCCCCAGGAATAAACCTGAGGTTTGATTTAGCCGCGGCCCCTCAATCCAGCGGCCAGGATCCACGACCATCACCTCCATCTTCCCAGAGTTCAGAGCACAGTTGATAGGTCAATCCCCATTAGTAATTTACGTAAGGAGGGAAGAAACCTGAGGAAGTAGGGCAATGGTATTACAAATGAGCTGTAAAACACATCTAATGATGAGGTTAGATGCAGGGGTGGGAGGAGGGGGGAGAACAAATGAGCAGCTTGAATAAGAAGAGTTCATCCATTCACATCTAGCTGACTCACTGAGAATGGTAAAGGTATCAGGTATAGAGATCTACAGGCATGAAACTCTAAGAGGAATGACAAAGGGCTACTCCAAGGAACTAAGTAAGTAAAGGGAAGGGTGGCCAAAGAAACTGGAGGTCATTTTCCAGTCTGGCCCAGTCACTAGAGGGGTGGTATGGTAAAGTTACTCCAAAAGAAGGGGTGGAGATAGAGCCTTCATACTAAACAGCCAGTATGCCCTGCTGGCCTGGTGAAGGGTGAGCAGGTCAGAGAGGCAGCTCATAAAAAGCAAACCATAGACTCAATGAGGAGCCTATCACTGGGGAATAAACTAGTTACACAATAAAGGATTGAGACCAATGAAATCAATGGAAGGGAACATCAATCATTAGGCCTATTCAGAAGAGTCATTCCTGGAAATTTATCTAGGAAGGGCTTCCAGATACTCTGGTAAACTAGGAGCTTTTCCAGTATTTGGTGGGAAGTTTTTCCATATCAGGCAGAGAGGGACAAGAGATGGAACCATTCCTCATAGGATGGAGGGGTGGGATCAGGGTTTCTCCAGTGCCTAAGTAGCATTCTTTTTGCAGTTGCCATTGTTCCATTCAGCCAAAGATGGTGGGGCTTGAACAAGGAGGAATTTGCATGGGGACAACTGAGAAATGCCAGCTGAAGGTCTAGATTAGGAAGTACTAAAGAGCAGTTGGTCCATACCCTACTCTAGACTAAGTACTTGGGCAAGACCAGAGGATATGTGTAAGTGTTTCTTGAGGGAAAGAACACATCCAACAGTCACTATCGATCAATAGGACTGCTCTGTAGAGCCACTGGTGGGTTCTATATGCCCTATGCAAGATATTGAATTGAAGGGATTTAGCTTGTAAATCCCTAGAGGCCTGGTACACATTGGTCCACACTTGGACCCAGTCTAATAGTGGGATGGTTATGCCGAGCTCCAAATCCAATTTGTCTCTTGGGCCTACTAGAGGGGATGAGGGGGTGGTCATGTGCCCAGAAGGTCTTAAGTTTAGCAGTAAAATGCTGGGGGCAATCCAAGGAAGCTAGCCATTCATCAAGTACCTGTGACAGGGGAAGCATAATATCCCACGTGATCTTTTGTTTCATAAGATTATGAATTTGCAAATATTTCCAAAAGTGAGACAGAGGCAGGGTATACTTCATTTGGAAGTTATCAAAAGAGTAAAAATAGCCATTTGTGGGGTCAAAAAGGTACTGGAGGATGGTAATAACTCTATCCTACCTGTCCTTCCAATAGATAGGTTTGCCATCTATGAGCAGGCTGGGATTGTGCCAGAGGGGCCTAGTTGGGGATGTTTGGGGCATTCCATTCAAGCTGTCTGTCATACCGATCCCAAACATATTTGGTGTAATGTGAACAAAGGGGGGGGATTTTGAATCACAAAGACCAGCTGGGAAAAATTAAGACTGGCACATATGGCAACTGACCCTGTACTAATTAGACAGGAATCCACCATGGTGTGGGCGAGGCTAGGTGAGGTGCGTAACTAATCACCGCCTGGTGTAGGACAGTAAAGTCATGGCACAGTTTCATATCAAAAAGCCCCAAACCTCCTTCCTTCCAAGATCTTTGCAAAGTCTTGAACTTTATTTTAAAAGGCTTACCATCCTATATAAAAGTAACATTTTTTTGATGCAAGTTTCTGGCAAAAGTTATCTGGAAGGGCAAGGGACAAATTAGCCAAAGTGTACTGTAGCTTAGCGAGGGCAATCAATTTCAATACATTAATCTAGCCCCACAAGAAGAGGATATGGGACTTCCAGCAGGATATGTCAGACTCTAAAGTATCTAGCATTTTCTGAGCATTAGCCTAATACATGGCAGGTATTGTTGGTTTGAGAATAATGACTAAGCAGACTACACCATCAAGCTCCCATTGGTAGGGGTGGGCTGCAAACATAGCTGCCATACAAGCATTATTGACAGGCAACACTTGGGAATTTGTGCTGTCCATTTTATTGCTGGAGAGGAAGGAGTATTGAGAGATGATTTCCTGTAGGGCTGGCAGGAAAGAGGCAGGATTGGTGAGGAAAAAGGTGACATTGTCAGCAAAAAGCATGATTTTATGGGCTGTGTCTCCTACTGTGATATCTATAAAATGGTCATCAGCCCATCAGGCATAACTGTAATAGCCAGGGGTTCTACTGCTAATAGAAAAAGAAAAGGAGAGAGAGAGAGAGAGAAAGGACACCCCTGTCTGGTTCCTCTATGAAGGGTAAAATAGGGAGATAGCATGGAATTGGTAAGGACTGCAGCAGTAGGTGCAGTGTATAAAAGTCACACCAAGGAAATGAATTGTGGTGAAAACCAAATCTGGCCATGGAATCAAACAGATATGCCCACTCCACCTTATCGATTGCTTTTGCAGCTTCTAAGGAAAGGGAGCAGAGGGCTGACAAAGGATGCTGGCCTTCCATATCAGTTCCAAGGTCCAATGTATTTTATCAGACCCCAATCTCCCAGGCATGAATCCAACCTGGTCTGGGTGAATTAAGAAGGGCATAACAGGTTCCATCCATTTGGCTAAAATTTTTGCAAATATTTTAGCGTCAACATTGAACAAGGATATTGGCTTTAAATTGTAACACAGGATACTATTCTTGCCCTTCTTATGGATGAGAGTGATAATTGCCTTAGGAAACATCAGCAGAAGCTTCCCCTTGTCCCAGGTCTCATTAAACAAAAGGGCAAGTATCGGGGCTGGGAGATCTGAGAAAGTGGCATAGAACTCAGTGGAGAAAATTATCCAGGACAGGAGACTTACAGTAAACCTGCATCAAGCCAAGGATCACATGGGCTACTTCCTCTCCTTGGATTGGAGCTGCAAGGGCTGGAAGAAAACGAGCTGGAATTGTGAGAATAGGCCAGTATTGGTCTAGTGTGGGATTGACTTCAGAGGAGTGAAGGGAAGCATAATAATTTTAGAAGGTCTGGTTAATATCCTCTGGGGCCATCAAATTATTCACAGAAGTACCACAAATAACTGGGATATACATCTTCCTTCCCTGGGCTCGGAATCTAGCTGCCAGCAATTTCTCTGGTCACTCCCCACCACCCAGCATTTTTAGTTCTGTTTATAAAGATCATATTCTGTTCTATATTGCAGAATGTCTTCTATTTCAGTTTTTAATTGCATTATTCAGTCTCTGTGGTAGGGTCTCCTATGAGGACCCTACTCTGCTGACAATTTGAGGGCCTTCAATTCCATCTACCGAGGTTTAAGGGTATAGTCTCAGATCTTCTTAAGATGAGTGGCATGGGCTATCAATTTCCCCTGCCGGACTGCCTTAAGGGCCTCCCAAAGGGTTGCATGGGAGCAATCAGAAATGTTATTAAAGGAAGTAGTATTCTTGGATAGTGTGCCTTAACCAGGTTTCAGTCTCCTCCTGCAATGGAAGAGAGGTGTTAAGATTCCACATGCTACATCTACCAGTAGAGACATCCCAGGCCAGGGAAGGTATTACAGGGGCATGGACATAAACTAATATATTCCCCAGAGAAACCCTCAGGTCCTAGGAATCAGATCCAGTGAAGTCAGTATGACATCAATCTGACTACAAATTATGATAGGGAGAGTAACAGGTGAAGTGTGTATCAGACGGGTGGAGAATCGCCAAATTTCATGCAAGCTGAAGTGCCAGAAAACGGGTGGTTACCTGGGTTGCCAAGATGGATTCCTGCTGGGGGCCATGGTCTGTTCAGTCTAATTGAGGGTCTAGAGCTAAGTTCAGATCACCCCCAGTTATGAATGAGATAGGATCATCTGGGATCTTGACCAGGGCTGTCAAAAAAAAACTAAAGGTACAATTAATTTGGGGCATAAATGCTACCCAATTCAACAGGGAGTCCAAGGTAGCTACCAGATAAAAGTAAAAATTGACTGTCAGGGTCCTTGAACTCCTGGGAAATGCCCAGAAGTAGGCCCTTTTACATAAACTTGCTAGCCCTCTTTGTTGGGTAGAGTGAGAATTCTGATAGTATTGGCCTACCCATGTATGGACTAAAAACTTAAGAGTCCCCTTCTATCAAGTGCATCTCCTGCAAAAGGGCTATGTCACAGTTCATAGCCCTGAAGGAGTTGAAGGGTAGTCCTATGCTTTTAAGGGTTATTAAAGCCCCTCACATTCCATGATACAATTTTCAAGCAGTTAGCACTGGTCATTTTTACTACAGGTAAGTACACCATAGGAATTCGTGAACATTAACATTTGTAGCCTTCCCTCCAAGTTCCCTGAACTAGAGGCATGGATTATACTGCACAAGCCCCAGGTTGTGGGGCTTACTGAAACCTGGCTGAAACCACACCATACCAACAACGCCTACTAAATACCTGGTTACTCACTGCTACGTCTTTGATAGCCTGGAAAAAAAGAAAGGAGGTGGTGTTGCCCTGTTCTGTAGAGAACCCCTCACTGCTATGATCATTCTCTGTTCAAACCCCTCCTTACCAAGTGAATGGCTACTCTCTGAAATGACCCTGGGATCTTGTAAGAAACTTAACATAGGCTGCTGCTATAACCTCCCCCCATGGGAACAGGAGCACTAAACAGCTTCCTTCTAGGCCTCAGCTCCCTATCCTCCCACAGGGACTGTGTCCTACTCGGGGACTTCAACCTAAACTGGCTGAGCAACCACCAACTGGACTATGCTTCCCTGCTTAAACAACACAACCTGACACAGACTATCACTCTTCCAACCAGACTAAACCCTAGAACTGGCACCCAGGCCCTCTTGGATTAGATTCTCACAAACAGGGATGACCATGTATTGCACGCCGGAACCATGGCTGACTCCATTAGTGACCATTCCCTTACCTATCTCATATGGCCCTCCAAATTCAAGCACTCTCCTCCCAAAAACATATCATTCCATAATTTCAGAAACCCCAACACCTCCAACCTCTTGGTGGAGACCAGGGCATTGTACTGGTCTTTCCTCTACACACTTGCTAATGCAACCTCAGCAGCAAACTTTCTTATGCAGACCCTACTGTCAATACAGGACAGGTTCTTTCCTCTAACCACAAGAAGGGTCAGAAGTGGCTGCTCACGCTAGATCTCCAGGGATCCCCTAGCCCTCATGAAGGACAGGAATCACGCTTGGTCCACCTACAAAGCATCCCCCTCCCTAGCCCTCTGGGAGGCCTAGAGGCGTCAGAAAAACCAATGTAAGCTACTGGCCAAATCCCTGAAACAAACCTATTTCCATAACAAACTAAGATCTAACCTTGGTGATCCCAAGAAATTTTGGGAATCCATTGGTTCCCTCCTAACCCCCCCCCCCAGCAAGGCTGCACTACACCTAAACTCTGTGGATGGCCTGGTTTCAGATCCCATGGATGTGGCTAGGACATCAAATATCATGTTCACCGATCTATCCAGTTAACTAAATAAACTCCCCAGTTGCATACCAAGAAGCTCAGCCACCCATAAAAACCCACTTGCATCCGCTACTAGCTCTATGACCCACCCTCCTATCCCACCTTTTTACTTCAAAGTGCTCTCCTGCACTGATACTACCAAGCTCCTCAAAAGCCTACTAACTCATGGCTGTGCTGGAGCTGATGGCCTATCACCAGTCTTCCTCAGGCTGATCACATCTGCCATAGCCAAACCTCTCACCTTTGTTTTTAACCTTGCCCTCTCTAGCTCCTTCATGCCCAACCCCTGGAAGATAGGTAAGGTGATCTCCATTTTCAAAGCCGATGACCCTCAATCCTCTGACAACTACCGACCAATCTCCATCCTCTCCCTCCTAAGTAAATTGCTTGAGAAAGCGATCCACACTCAACTAGCTGAACATGTCAGCAAATACAACCTCCTATGTAACCAACAACATGGCTTCCATAAAAACCATTCCACTACCACTGCTCTGGCACTTCTGACTGACCATATCCTCATGAACATAGACACTGGTAATGCCACCGGTGCTGTTTTTGTGGACTTCTCCAAGGCCTTTGATATGGTCAACCATGCCCTCCTCTCAAAGCTAAGCAGCCTAGGCTGTGCCCATGAGGTGACGGACTGGTTCGGGAGCTACCTCACACACCGATCCCAATTCGTGAGTATTGGTCAGACCTGCTCCCCTACCCTACCCATCTCCACAGGGGTTCCCCAGGGCTCCATTCTGGGCCCCCTTCTATTCTCCTTATTTGTAAACTCTCTTCCTTCAGACAGTCTAAACTGCCACTGTCTCCTCTATGCTGATGACCTCGTACTCTTCCACAGTGACAATTCCACTGCCAGCATTTCCACAGCCCTCACTCAAAACTACACTGTGGTCCACAACTGGTTCTCAAAGAATCTCCTCTTGGTAAATGCCAAAAAAATACAAATCCATGTTGTTCAGATCAAAGTCCTTCCTTGCAAAATCCATGACTCACTGCCACCTAAACATTCTCTCCCCTGATGGAACAGCCCTGGAGGCCGTAAACTCTTTCAGATACTTAGGAGTCATACTTGATCCCTCCCTCACCTTCTCCGATCACATCAATTCCCTAGTCAGCAGGTTCCATCAAAAAGTAGGCACAGCTTGTAGATTCTGGCAATTCCTTACCCCAGAAGCCAGGCTAGCCATTGTCCAGGGAAATCTTTTCCCAATACTGGAGTACTACTCTACCATCTTTGCCAGAGCATCTGCTACCACTACAGCCAAACTCTCCTCAGCCTACAATAATGCCTGTCGTTTTGCTTTGCTGGCCCCTTTCTCTACCCACCACTGGGTCCTATATAACTCCCTTGGATGGCTCCCACTGCAAGGTCATTTTGACCTAACCCTCTGCTGCCTGGCAGATACAGTTATCCGTACTGGCTAAGGATCCCCCTTGTGGCTCTCCTCAAGATCCAAACTCCCCGCCACTGCCTCCACTCAAACAGCACTCCCACACTAGTGGTTCCTAAGGTACACATGAATATGGGTGGTAGAGCTTTGTTGGCAGCAGCCCCAACTCGGTGGAACAAACTGCCAACTGTACTCCGTTCCGCTGACACACACTCTATCTTCAAATCCCGCCTCAAAAGTTTGCTCCTAGCAAACTCCTTCTGTCACTGTTCCCCTGGATAGTTGATCTGTTCCTGTCAAATCTGTCTGTCCCTCGCTGAGCCACATTTATGCCTCCATCCCCTTGGATTTTCCCACCATTTTCCCCTCCACATCCATTCACTACAAACTGTTGTTTCTACTTCAATTATAACTAATGTACTAATGTTGCCTACCACAAATGTACCTCTTGAAATAAATAATTTATTTATTGTAAATAATTGACATTATGTTATCAAATTCTTGCTTCATTTTCGACCAATGTAACCTGTATCCACAGTTTTGCTTTTGTTCTATTCTCTGTTTGCCTTCTCATGTTTCTTTTCTGTTTGTATTGTTATCTGTGCCATATCTGAACATGGCTTGGGTCGTGCCTGAAATTGGTCCCTGGGATCAGCGCACCCACCCGGTTATCAAAGTCATAAATAAAAAATAAATAAAAAAACTGCTGCTATTCTAGGGACACACCCCTAAGTCCCTAGGTCCCTCCTCCCCTCCCCACAAATGTCCCCCCATATACTGTACAAAAGACTACCTATGATTAATGAGAAAAAACAGAAAGTTTACGCTCAAGACAAGCAACACTACTCCCAGTGGAGGCACGCTGATCACTTTCCTAATAGAAGATAACAGGGGGCTATTACATCATTGCTTACATGGGTTCTGGGTATTCCAAAAACTAAGTGGAGACCCCTACCATCCCCCCACACTCCCCTCCCTGTCTGTCCAAATGGGGCAAAACAACTAGGGGGATGGGGAAGCAGAGAAAATATGATACAGAATGAGAGACCTAACTCACGGGATCCCTCAGAAAAAAGTGATGGATGCATATCAAACTGTGGGCTGCAGGGGAATATTAGCCAGTCTAGTCTCTCCAGGGCACCAGTCAAGACCAAGGCTGGAGGGGGTGACACAGAAGTAGTACACTGCAGGGTACAATCAATAAGGGGAGGCGGTAATGGCATATTTTTAAGGCACCACCTTGGGTAAAAAAAGTAAAAATGCTGCAGAGGAAAACTTCCCTCAGAGCCCTCAAGGAAGCAGAGCTATAAAGGCATTCCTTAATAGAGGGGTAAAGGTTCAAGGCAATAAACATGGAGAAGTCATAACTTCAGAAATCAATAAATAGCAAACATGTAAAGAACACAGTCGAACAGCAAGGGAGACTACACATAAATACAAAGATCCCCCCCCCACACCTCTCTAATATAGCAAAACTGAGCCACAGAACAATAAACTAGAAGAACAGTAGCAAACAGATATAATATTAGTCCAGGGAATGGGCATGATAGTCCATAACTCCAGGTGAAACTGATTTAAGTTTGTAGAGCAGCCCTCATGCAGAACTGTGTCTGACCAATTCCATGGCCAGGTCTCTCCATAAATACCAGGACGAGGAGAGTATATTAACTAGGAGACTGGCTGTCCATATGTAGGGGAACAAGAGCTCAGCTAACTAATTAAGCAGTGTCTCTTGTGGCTATGAGGAAGTATCCTTGCCTCGCACACATTGGGACCCAAAGAAAGGTAATGGCACACAATTGGATTCTCCAACTTAGGACAGCCCCCTATTAGGTCATATGGACAAGGCAATCGAGTCCAAGGCTCCTGTAATGCCCAGATGAAAACTGCAGGCATCAGGTAGAGGAGTCGTACATTTGCAGTGTAGAGATACAGTCCCAACATACAATCTCTGCCAATACAAGTAATTTCCAGGCCAGAGGGAGGGGAAGAAAACCAGAGTCAGTCGGGGTACTGACCACACAAGAGGCACCAAGGCAATACAGGGAGCTGGAAACACAGCCAGGGGCAGTTTACACAGGCTAGGATTCACAGGGTAAACAGAAGACTAAGAGGGACCAAGTGAGTGCTACACAACAGACTGGAGGAATAATGGTAGTGCAGTCTTAACAGTGTATGGCTGGCTGCAGGAAAGACAAGCAACATCCCTGGGTCAGTAAAACCAAGGTACAAGTAGCAGAGAAACAGTACTTACAGGACACCTGGTAGTGCCATTACTGACAATGTCCCAATGCGCCCAGAGATTTCCGGTAGCAGAGGCAGCAGGGACTACACTTCCATCTGTTACTCCAGCGTCCATTTGTTCCCCTACTGTTGAATGGGAGGTAGATGGGCCATCTGAGGGACAGACTGGTCCAAGGTGCAGCTGCAAGCATCTATCGGCTTCCCGATGTCTGAAATTGCACCACTTGTCTGTTGACTGTGATCACTGATGCGGCTGGGTAAAGGAGAGCATAGGTCATTTTGAAGTTGTTCAGGCCTTGATTTATTTTGTCAAGTGTCGGCATCGCTCCAGTATACAACTGGCATAATCTGGATAAAAAGAAAACTGAGACCCTCCAACTGCATTACCTCTTATCTTCTTGGCTTTGGCCATAATCATCTCATTATCTCGGTAATGCAGCAACTTGAAAATGAAAGCTTGGGGTCTCATAGGTGAGTGAGTGGTCTGGACTCTGCTAATCCAGTGCACTCATTCAATCTCAAAATCATATTCCTCAGGAAATAGTTGTAGCCACATGGGCAAATTGGAATGGAGAAACTGAAAAGGATCCCTACCCTCCAAACCCTCAGAAAGACCTATAATGCAAAAGTTCTTCCATCTCCCTCTACCTTCCAGGTCCTCCAGCTTCTCTGTCAGCCAGGCAATTTAGGCCTCCACAACCTGTATTCAGTGGTCTTGCACTATGTTGTGATCCATTACTTTGGCAAGTGGATTTTCAGCTTGTCTACTCGAGCAGTAAGAGCAGTTAAACTGACTTGAGTGTTGGTCACTGCGGTCAGAATAGCTTCATTGGAGGCAGCAATCTGTTCAGTTAAAGCACCTGTCACACTGGGTCCAGAGGTTTAGTCTTGTGATGTCTCATACTGTAGCTGCCATTTTCGAGTCCGGTAACAGGTTTTGGGGAGGTGACTTATCAATGGATATTTTCCTCTTCTGCATAGTTGCATGTTGAGTTGATCAGCTTTTGGCATGTCCTCTGCTTGCATACTTCTTCAGCTTCTCCAGTAGTGGAAATCTCAGATGCTCCACTAGTTAAGGGTAGTAAATGGAGTGGGAGACACAGAGAGCAGCATGGAGCTTTGAGATCAGGCTGTCACTTCTTCCAAGTGCTCATGTGAACCCCCCCGACAAACTGAGTTTGGCTGGGCTCTCAGATCCTGCCAATGCTTGGTTCTGTTCTGACCTAATGAGCTGACAACAGCTAGTATGGGTTGGAGGCACCCTGTGTCCTCCTCACCCTACACAAGCCAAGGTCCCATTGGGCCTCATCCTGAGTCTCATCCTTCTCACCATCTTCTCAAATGGCCTCATCTCTCCCTGTGCCAGCTCACATATCTACAAACATGCCGATGATGCAGTCATCATCATCTCCTGCTCCTCCATTACAACTGTGGCTACCTACTCTGGGGTGGGGGGGGACTTCAACAGCATTCTGCACTGTTTCCAATCCAAGTACTGTAACTCAGAGTCAACACTAAAGAAATGGTGTCCCTGACATTTGGGACCAGTCAGAAACTGGCCAGATTTACTGTTACCCTGTTATCACCAATCTGAAAGGTATGCCTTTTGAAATAGTTGTCCTTCAAGGACCTTGGAGTATGGCTAGACAGTAAACTTGACTTCTCAAACCACATTGATGCCATCCATGCAGAACTCCATCTCAAGCTCGGTGCCCTGTACTGTAACAAAGACTGCTTATCTCCACATGTTCAAATGGAGTTTGTTGCCAAAATGGTGTTCCCCATCCTTGACTATGCAGATGGTGTCTGTGGCACTGCCCCTTACACTTCCCTTATAAGACTAGACAACCTCTGCAAATACTTTGGCCATTTTGCTACCAACCCCTTTACCCTGACCACCATTGTTCATCGCATTCATCCTTATCCATCCTCCCTATGCTCTATCATTGCCAGGATCACTGTACCGCCTTCATATTCAAATACTGATTTTGTTCCCTTCTCCCACCCCCTTTTCTCTCCTCTCCTCTCTCCTCTTCCACTCCCTCCCAAGTTCATGTTCCCTCTGTTCCAGGGACCATCTCACCTTTGCCTCTCCTAACCCCCACTCCTCTGCTTGTAATCTGCCTTCTCCTATCAAATTATCTCACTCTAGAACCATCTACCCTCCTCCTTCCTCCACTCTCATACCCTGTTTCCCTCAGGCAACAGCTGAAGCTCCAACCCTTCCCCACCTATTCCTCTAATCCTGTCTCCTAATAATTCCACAGTCAAGCCTCAACCATCCTGGTAAGCAATCAGCTGAGTCCCCATCTTGATTTGGGTTAACTTCCACACACCTACAGTTTCTCCCTCCATTACGAGGTTGGGCAATAAGTAGCCCCTCAGGTCAGTCACCTGTTTTCAGTATTGTTCTTATTCTCAAGTATTGCTGACACATGTAAATTTGCACTTGCTAGGCATTAATATTGAGTGGTACTGCACTTTATTCTTTACACATATGACTTTTGTATTATTCTAATTTTGTACAAATTTGTTCCAAATTTTGTTCAAATGTTTTGATACTATGTATTGTGTTGCTGTTCTTCCACTGTTCCCCTCCCCAGGCCACAAATGGAAACACGCCTTAGCCCAGTGTGCCTCTCCCAGTTACCAATTTTCCAATAAATCAATCAATAACTAAATAAATAAATACATATGTAACATCATTGTTTCCTCTTCCTGTCTTGGTGCCATTGAACTCGTAATTTTTAAAAAGAGAAGCACTTCAGGTCCTGCATTATACTGACAAGTACGTCTATTAGATTCAACTTCTAAACTATTTGCTAGAGTACATCGATGACAAAAGAAATCAAGCACTAGCCACCTCAATTAAAAAAGCACCACTCTTAACTGCATATAATAATAAAATATATTTCTTTCTTTTAGTGGCATAAAAATAAAAACTATGTTGCCTAACTCATTTTGGACAATCAGGCAATTATCAAGGGCCCTCTGGCCTTTGATAAAGGAATGATTGTCTGAATCACATAAGGTGGCTTAGTTTTTATCTTTATGGCATGAAGTAAAAGACATTTATTTCATTATTATATGCTCTTAAGAGTGCTGCTTTATTAGTTGAGGTGGTGAGTGCCTGATTCCTTTTGTTTTGGATGTATATTTTTTAACCATGAACATCCAATCCCCATGTGATTCTTCTTGTGGACTATTTGCTAGAATAATCTGCAAAAAACTGGTTAACCACCTTGGTTTATATAGTTTCATTTCTGATCTCCAAGCAGACTTTAGGAATTGTGGATCAACCATCTTGCAGTGTTTCATTTTCCATTATATTCTGGAGAAGTTTGTTGATATTAGTTCAAGAAACTTTATATGTATGGGGGGCCAGCCCGGCGGCACTGAGGGTTGAGGAGCTGGATGCCACACCTCATGCTACACCAGTGACCTGGGTTCGGAAACAGACTCAGGTCACTGGGGGTCAGATGGGGGAAGGAGGATCAAGCATCCCAACTGATGCTCTCCTCCTCCAGAGGTGGATTACCAGGGGTGCTTTCAGCACCCAAAGCACCTATGCCTGTGGAAGCATGGGCATTAGGGGCATAGGTGGTTTTCTGGAGTTGGGGAGGGAAGGACGCTGTGAGGTGCTTGACAATGGCGTGTGTCAGTACCTCAGAGGAATTGGGAGAAAAAAGGGGGGAAAATACATACACCCCCAGCCTCACAAATACAATGAAAACTGGGGGGGGGAACCTTGGAAAGCTCTTGCGGATGGAGTAAGAGAGGGTATGAGGCCCCCTCTGAAAGCTGAGGAGCCAGGCAAGTAAAAAAAAAAAAAAGAAACTGTATATGTATCATACATAGATCTCTGCAAAGCATGTGATTTGCTCAACAGAAACATCTCAGAAATCATAGGATAAGGTGTTGAGAAGAGCCTAGTTCACATGATTTATGAACTCCAGTATATAGAAACAACTGATGCAGAGTACGCTATAACAAAGCTGGCAATCTCAGTGATCACATAAATCTCAATATTGCAGTAAAGCAGGGACATTTTCGTGCACAAGTTTTATTTCATGTGTACAGAAATTATGTCATATTTTCACTAGACACTAGTCATTATAGTTTCCCTAAAGCTCTGCCCATTACTGACCTATGCTGATGACATAGTCTTATTTTCTTTAATGCAGTATGGTTCCCAGGAGCAACTTGAGTCCCTGGCATATATATGGACAAACAGATGTAAAAAAATCAATCTTCAAAAAGCAAGGCCATAGCAATTAATAAAAAAGAGAATAGTGAATAAGGGATCTTAGTTTCTGATTGGAACAACACTAGAATAGATGAAAGAATATATTTATTTGGGTATAAAATTTTATGATAAATTCACATGGCCAAGCCATATGAATATGGTAAACAAAAGAAAAGCTCAGCAGACAAATAATGGAATTTTGAAGTTTATTTTTAAATATGGAGGAAATACAGTGCAACCAGCCTTTAGAGTTTCTAACTCAAAATGCAAACTGCAACTCCTGCAGTATATGGCACACAGATATGAGCATATGCATACAGAAGTCCATGAATAAATTTCATACAACAAAATAATATTGCCCATCTCTATTCCAGAGTTTAGTGCTAGGGTGGAGCTGGAGAAATCTCCGTAAAAACATTAGCTATGTTGAGATTCCTGAATTTTTGGTTGTCTATCCAGACATCACAAAGACTAATAGAAGGGTGTTTGAAAGAAATACATTGACCTTCTTATCCATAAAGTTGCCCCAGCCTATGCCATAGATTAGCTTTGTAAGAGATACTGTTTATTAATCACCATGTGCAAATGATATTTATGGCACTGGGCACTGCAAAATATAAATATTGCTTGCCCAATTGTTAAACGACTGTTAGTTGATACAGAGAAACAAAAACTTCTGGGTTGGATAGCAGAGAATAATTTCTACCCCACATGGCAATTCTGAATAAGGAAGTTAAAATAATGCTTTAAAATGTATATGATCAAGAAATGAGAACTTCAATTGCAAGAATAAAAGAGAAAATAATACATGGTAAAGAAATGATGATAGACATTTCAAGATTTTACTTCAGAATATTCCCAAACAAAATCCTGAAGAAAATATTTAATAATAATGCAAATAAAGTTATTTCAGATAATGTTTATTGCTTTTTTTAATCATGTAATATTTTATTGAATTGCCTTTATAACAGTCAATAGTACAAATACAGGTTAACATAATGTAATACTTTACTGGATATTCTTTTTAACAGTCAACAATACTAATAAAGGTTAGAATAACATTGTTTAAGAATAGCTCATGTGATCTCATAGTCTCAAAGTCTTGTACAGGTTCATAAGACCAAGGCCCATAACGAACCTGCCACTATGAATTAGTGATGGTAGTGAAATGTTTTGTCTTCCATATAATGATCCAGATTTAGTTTAAACTGCTCTATTGTTTTACTCAACCCAACATTACTAGGTAATGAATTCCATACTGCAGTTATGTATGCAGTTATAAATGTAGTTGTAATTCTAAACTTTCCTAATCAGTTAACTGCCTCCAGGGGTGGAAATAGGGTCTACTGAAATATCTTCACTCATCCCAGTGCTAGGTGCAAATCATCTAGGTTGACTTGTTCACAGAGAAGATCTAGATAATCCACTGTACTTGTCAATCTCCCTTGGGAATTACCAATCAGTTTCTAAGGTCTGGGTCCACCTAGGTTGTATCTTATACCTGTTCTTTGTCATGTAGGTAGGTTAAGCAGGTCCAGGATTGGAACTGAGCATAGATGGGATCAAAGGAAAGAGGCCCACTTGTTTGTGCATATAATCTATTTGTCTCTGAATAAAAATGATAGCCTTTCAAATGACACCGCCCTCACCAAGGCCAAGTGCCATGCTATGAGCGGTTGGGAGGAGGTTTGTCTCCATTTTATAATTATTGCCATTTGGCTTCCATTAAGGCTAAGAACAATCAAGTCAATTCCAGGGATTAGTCTCATGGATGATGTGACGTATGCCCAAAAATGACCAGTGCTGGATGGATTGGAATTTGCATTCCAAGTACTGAGGAGCAGTCTTCAATGACATCTTTCCAGAACCGTTCAGTTTTGGGGCAGTGCCAGAGGATGTGCAGAAGTCCTGCAATGGGTGCCCGGTGATGCTAGAATGGAGATTGTGGTCATAAACTCCACTGCTGTCGGGCTTTGGGTGTTCTGCACCAGTGGTGTAAGGTTTTAAGCTGAACAAGTTGGCTTTTGGCATCCCTATAAGCTTGTGAATGCATTTTTTCCTAGTGAGCTTCAGGGATAGTCATTTGTAATTCTGATTCCCATTTTACTTGACACTTGGTCATGGGATTAGGTTAAATATCTCTCAGCATGCCATAGATTCTGCCTGAAAAGTCTTTGGCAGCATTCTGTTTATTCCAGAGTGCAGCTATGGCCATTCTTGCAATTCTGACACAGTAAGTTATATGCTCAACAGGGCTCCTCTAAGTTGTAAATATTGCCAAAAGTCATGTTTTAGCAATCCAAACTTATCTTGGAACTGCTCGAAAGATAAAAGGGTATCAAAATTGGGTTGGGAGATGTCCGTCACTGTCCAAATGTCCCTCTCTTACCAATTTCTCCACTATATGAGCTTCCCATCAGTTAGTATATTGGGGTTCCACCAAAGGACCGAGTATCGTCTAAGGGGAGCTCTCACCATGATGGGTCTGTGTGTAATTTTAAGACACCATTCCCATGCTTGTTCAGTGTCCCAAATGATTGGATTTTCCTCGGGGGTTTCTTTTTTCAAGAGCACAGAAGAGATCCCAGCCATGGAACATCTGTTAGATGTTGCTCTAGTTGGACCCACAGCGGTGTTGACTCTGAAAGTGGAAGATACCATTTTGTGCCTTGTGCCATCCAGTATGTCAAAACATAGCCTTGGAGCCATGGGAAGCCAAGTCCCCCTCTCTTCCAATGTGCCTTTAATTTAGGTTTGCTTAGTTTAGGGTGTTTGTTTCCTCACAGGAAAGTAGTTATTTGCCTCTGAAATTTCAGCAGGATTGTCTCAAGGACTAAAAGAGGTATGTTTGAAAAGAAGCATGCTAGTTTAGACAGAATGAACATCCTGAGCACCTCAGCTTTGCCCTTGAGTGACAGTTGTATTTGCCCCCATCTTTTAATTTCTTGTTCCAGTGTAGGTATTAGTGGAAGATAATTCTCAGGTATGATTCAGGACCAATTGGTGTGAATTTTGACCCCCAGATATGAGAAGCCCGCTGGGGCCCATAGTATGTTGATGCCTATTGTGCATTGATTGTCACAGGCCAAGTTGAGCAGGGAGATTGTCTTCTTGTTTCAGTTCACTATGAGCCAGATATACTGGCAAAATATTCCAATATGTGCATGGCCTGGGGTATTGAGGTTGAGGGAAAAGCTAGGATCAGGATCATATCATCCACATATATGCTTACTAAATAGCAGGAAGATTTGATCTGAAAGCCTTGTAAGTTTAATGAATTCAGTAGTTTCCTGGAAAGGGGGTCTAATGCCACTGAAAATAGAAAGGGGGACAACCGGCAACCCTGTTGAGTACCTCCGTGTAGTGTGAATGGAAGGGAAGTGGTATTATTGGTAAGGACAGCTGCAGTCAGTGTGTTGCATAATGCTGTTCTAGCTCCTGGTCCTTTACCATAAGCCTGTAACACCGAATGAAGGTGACCGCATGTAATGGAGCTGAACACTTTACAGAACCTATTTATTGTACTCCCACTGTATAGCCTATTCTCCTTTTAATTACTGGGTCACCCCTGAGAAAGGGACCTCTGAGGCTCAGTGATCCTACCTGGTCACCAAAATTTAATAAATAAATAATGGCCATAGCAGCCATGGAAATGGGTGATTGTAGGGCATTACATTTAAGGTTTAGCAGTGTTTGTAGGTTATCTGTCCATGTCCAGCCTTTGTGGAACCCTGCCTGTGAGTGATGTATTAAGGAAGGCAAGGCCTTTTCTAGTCTGCTTGCCAGTGCTTTGGCTAGAATTTTTGTGTCTGTTAAGATAAGTGAAATCAGCAGAGAGTTGGCAAGTCCTAAGGATCATTGGATTTTTGAGTAGAAGTAGTAATATAAGTGCTTCCTTCCTTATAGGGGAATACCCTAAGATGTCTGGCACCGTCCAGAGCTGCCAAGAGGTGAGGGATGATAATCTGGGGCAATAGCTGGTGTAGGTCTACAGGTTATTTGCCCCTGTCCTGTCTTTGTGGAACCTAATCTGTGAGTGATGTATTAAGGAGGACAAGACCTTTTCTAGTCTGTTTGCCAATGCTTTGGCTAGAATTGTGGTGTCCATTGAGATAAGTGAAATTGGCAGAGAGTTACCACAGTCCCGAGGATCATTGGATTTTTTTGGATAGTAGTATTATAAGTAATTCCTTCATGATAGGGGGGAATACCTTAAGATGTCTGGTGCCATTTAGAGCTGCCAAGATGTTTGCCTGAGGCTGAGGAAGGGCAGAATATACAGGCTTTCCTGTGAAGATTCCTGTGTAAGATCACCAGTCCATCCCTGATGGGGGCCTTGTACCAGATTGAATGAGCACACCGTGCCCTATGGCACTGACCTCAAACAGGAGCTCCCCCCAGACCCCTAATATTAAAATTTTTAAGCTTTGTAGAGAAGCAACACATTCTAAATAAAGCAAGAGAAACACAAGCCATACTATGGGAGGGTGTCAAGATTCATATCACACAAGACCTGCCATACGAGACAAGGCAGAAATGAGCTGCCTTTCACCCCATAGTTAACAAGTTGATCGCAGCAGGAATTCACTTCAAAATGCTTTACCTCTCTCATCTACAAGTCAGGGTAGCGGACAGCTGGATCTCATTTGACACCCCTGTTAAGGCATTGGAAGACCTGACCACCAAGCTCCCTGAATTATTCTACAAAGGTTAAAACCTTTGGAGGAACTTTGGTTGCTCTGCAAATAGTTTGGCAAGTTTTGTGTCTTTTCCCTTATTCTGCGGAGTTTTGCTTCAACTCAAGTATTACTGTTGGCACTAACCTTTGACTTTGCTTCAGCCGAGAAGAGGCTGTGCTTTGGGCAGTTGGGTGATCCCGGGGATTGGCTGGCTCCTGGGACAGGCTGCAGGGGGTGGTGGAGGCCTGCGTCAGGACTGTGGCTGGGCCTAGTCGACTGCACATGTGGTCACTGTGCGCTTCCTCATGTTAATCAGGAACTCTGAAAAGGGAGGTGTTTCAGGAGGAGCGCGTTTGAGGAACACAGTACACCTGGCTGGGTTCCCCCTCGAAACAAAAATGACTTGTCAAGCACTTGGCTACATTTACAGTTTTGTACTGTTGTTTAGCACCATTTTCCTTCCTCATATTAATAGAACAGTAGTTAATTTTCACAAGCTGAGGGAATTGGGGAGATAACTTGTTTTTAACTACCAAAACTAGTTTTGATTCAATTAAGGGAGAGGGATTGTCATAAGGCTGTCTCTGGCTAGAAACAATATAATGTTTTGAGATCCCTTGATTTAGGCTGTCGGGTCTCGAGGAAGGCGGGGGGGTGGCACTAAAGTGCTGATAGAAGTACTGTGTCACAACCTAAGCAGTAGGTGGGTAGACCTCTTTGGAGTTACTAGTCTGTTATTGTACTGGTTAGATAGACTTGTGGTTAATGAAGGTAATATTTCCTCACTGTTCTTTAATTAAAGGAGAAAGCTCCAAAGAGGTCAAATGGGTTAAGGCTTTCCTCTACATAATTATTCCTAAGTCTGAATGTTTCACTCTAATATGGTTAGCCTTTGTAAATAGTTCTGAGGGTTTTGGCAGGGGAGGGATTTTGTTGCTTTCAGGTTATATGATTGGGGTTTTGTATATTGTGGAGGGGGGACGTGGGGAGGGGTTGGAGCGATCACAGGCATAATGCATAGAATCTGGTATGTTCAGAAAGTTATAACATATGGTTGAAGTTAAGGTTAAAAGTACTTCTTGGAATGTAAGGGGAGCTCGAGATCAGGTTAAACACATTGCAATTCTCAAATGCATATCTTTATTACAAGCCAATATAATTTTCCTACAAGAGACACACCTCCTTACTCATGAGGCAGGTGGTTTTAAAAGACAAGGGGTACAACAGATTTTTGCTGCGAGGAATTCCACTAACAGAGGCGGGGTGGTGATCCTTATCATGAAAGCGGTTCCATCGTGAAAAAACTGGTCCTCAAGCATTGGTTGGATCAAACCACCATATCTTACACAGAATGGCTACATGACATGTCCTTTTATCTCAGGGCTGAAAAAATGATAGCAAGTCTGCAGAATAAACAAGCTGCCTTTGATAATAAATGGGGCAAACTATATGCTCTTTACTTCAATTAGGGTACCCATTTTCTCTATCTCTCTGCCTTAAAGGCTTATTTTATATATCTTGTACAAGCAATTTAATATGTATTGTATTTAAGTGAAAATCAGATCGCTCCAACAGGAGGGGAGGGAGAAGGGAGGGGGTAAGGGGATTGGAGGAGGGGGTAAAGTAACCTTGGTAATAGTCCTGTTACATTGTACGATGTGATGATGTTTAAAACTGAATAAAGCTTTCTAAATTAAAAAAAAAAGAGCTGCCAAGATGTGAGGGATGATAATCTGGGGCAACAGCTGGTACAGGTCTGCAGTGAAACCATCTTTACCATGGGCTTTACCAACTTTCAATTGTTTAAGGGCAATGTGTAACTCTTGTTTGTGCAGCAGTACATCCAGCTGTTCTTGCAAGGCGGGGGACAGGACGAGTAAGGGAGTATTCCTTAAGAAATTCTGCAAACTGTGAGAAGCCAAATCAGAGTCGTAAGAGGGGTATATAGTGTCTCATAATATTGTCTCATGTTCTCATTTATCCCCTTGTAACCAGTAACTGTGACCTCTTGTCCATTACATAGGGCTGAGATCTGGGATTCAGTTTTTTGCTTTCTAAGGCAGTAAGCAAATAATCTGTCCCTCTTTTTGCCAGATTCCCAGATTCCCAGAAATACTATTTGCAGCTGAGAGGCTGTCATTCTGCTTTCTGTTGGAGCAGTTTGTTTATTTTATATTTGAGCCATATTATTTCTGCCATAAGAGTTGAAAGGAGGACAAGGTGTAGTGTTTGCACTGTGTTTCTTTAGTGAGTAATTCCACTTGTAATACTGATACCTTTTTTTCCCTCTTTTTATGACTAGCGGCCAAGTAGGCAATGATCCTCCTTCTTAAGAATGCCTTAAAGTCTACCCAAACAGTTCCTGGTGAAACCTCCCCTGTGGCATTCTCCTGAAAATAAAATCTGGCATCTTGTTTTATCCATTTGCAGAATTACGTGTCACTCAGAAGTAAGGGATTGCAGTACCATTTGGGTGATTTTGAGGGCTTCCTTGCTGGGGAGAAGCTGAAATCCACTGGGGCATTGTCAGAGATCAGGATACTGTTGATAAATGTATCAGTCAAGATGCTGGCTGCTATGTTTTTAGCTAGCCACACATTTATCCTACTGTAGGAGCTGTGGACTGGAGAGAAAAAAGTGTAGTCTCTTCCTATAGGGTTTTCCCCTTCTCCACAGATCAGCCATGCCCAACTCAGTATTGAGGGTTTGTAGAGCTTAATTAGTTTTGTGATGGGAGTCAGGGGTCACAGTTAATTTGTCCAAAAATTGGTCTGGGGCTAAGTTAAAGTCTTCCCTTAAAAGGATAGGTAAGCTAAGGATCTCTCCAGAAAGATATGCTGTAGCTTGATTAATCCAAATGAAGAAGGTGGGATCATTGCATTTGGGCCATAAATGATGGATACCAAAAGCTTACCCCAGGGATAGGAAAAAAAGTCACAGTCCATCTACCCTGCTGGCCAGATAAGGTTTTTATCTGCTTCCAAGGCAGTGCCTTATGAATTAATACAGCCACTCCCTTGGATTTTGAGGGTGCTGAACTGTGTATAACCTGCCCCAACCAACTCTTCCACAGCCAGTGGATACACTTGATTGTGAAATGGGTCCCATGGATAAGTGCTACCTCTGGACGTTATGCCAGTGATGGTAGTAGGTATGTGTGTCTCCCCCACAACACCACCCATGCTGTCCAGGATGATGGTCATGTCGTCATCAGTGTCAAACCCCGCCACAATCTGTGTCTCCATGGAGAGTACGCCATGGCTGGCATCCCGCTGGAACACAGCCAGGGCCTCATCCGACACCATGCCCAGGACACCTGGCTGGATGGTGATAGTGTGTTACAGCCAATCGGGCCTCTGGATGCCCATGGAGGTGGATGGCTGGTCCTCTGGGGCTGCGCCAGTCCCCACAGCTGCGCTGGTGCCCCTTCCACTATATGCAGGCGTGCTGGTGCTGTAAGAGAAAACAGATGTGATAGTGCTGCAATTCTGGCAGCCCCCCCTCGGCATGGCATATGTACCATGTAGTGAAGGGCTTTCTTTTGTCTGGAAGCCACCACCAAGCACACCCTCAGTGGTGCTGCAGCACATGGTGGCCACCACCATCTTCTCCTGCGCTGTGAGCTGTGGCACATCAGCATAGCCCATGCCTGTGGCCATCCTGGCTACCCGTATGGACACCATCTTCTTTTTTATGTGGCATTTATCAGTGCCCACCTTCTTCCTGCACTCCTGCACAGACCGCTGGTGGCTGACCTGCTGGTTCATGGACACTGCCACCTCCACCCAGGCCTCAGCCCTGGCCTGTGGTGTGCCTGTGGCACCACTCAGCAGTTGCTCCTTGTTGAGGTAGGCCTTGAACAGGGCATTAGCCTCTGCCTTCATAAAGTTGGGCCTGCACTTGCAGGCAGGCCCAAGCTCCTCATTCTCCTCACGCTTGGACATGGTGCTACCTGTGGACAAGGACATGTGTGTCAATGACTGCAGCTGCCCACCCCATCCACCCTGCTGTGCTGGCTGGTCCCACTGCAGGCACAACTTACCACAGATGGGTGCAATACTGGTCCCTGGCCTGTGCTATTTTGTGACACCTTTATAGCTCTTTGCATGCAAATGAGCTGTGGTACAGCGGTAATGACATGCTAATTTCTCCAGTGAGCCACGCATTGGCTGATGAGCTCAGTAGCATGTGGTGACTGAATATCACACACTTGATCCATTCACAGTGGAATTGCTCTGGTGCATGTTGATGCACAAAGCCATGACATGCACAGTGCACTGGCCTGCAGTACGCATGTGTCGGGGGCTGTGCTAATGCCTATTGTGCACTGTGCGCTCAGAGCACTATAGGGGCCATGGCCTCTATTGTGCTCTGGTGCACTGTGCGCCAGGTAACCCCTGACCCCTCTTGTGACCCTTTGTCCCTAGGAACTACACCACCATGTACCAGGTGGGCCACGCCTATTCCATGCATCCATGGCGATGCGCGATTGGCAGACATGGCACATGCTGACTCGAGGCATGCATCCCATGCATGTTGTGCACACATGCACTACTGACTGCCATTTTGAACCAACACTTTGAGAGGAGAGGATGGTGCAGCAAGGTGTGCGACATGCCTGCAACTGGTCTGACCTGGAGCTGGTCAACCTAGTGGCTCATGTGCAGCCACATGCACCTGGGCTGTTTGGCCAGAAGCTCCTGCAGCAGACCAGGACAAAGATCTGGCAGGCCATCGCTGCAGACCTGGTACAGAACACTGGGGTGCCATGGACTGGTGAGCAATGCCACCACTGGTATGGGGACATGATGTGGTGGGACCCCGAGAGACTGAGGCAGCTGCAGGCATGCATCCACAGGGGGGCCGTGCCACAGCCAGGTAAGTCATCATATGTTGCATGTGTGCCCAACCACTGTGCTGTGGTATTGGCTAGGCTGCCTGACACGCCCTGTGGGGGGGTGCACTGTCAGCATGTGCATTGCGGCATGGCATTGCTGGCCACTGGGTGTGCTGTGCTACTGCCTTGCGGGTCATGTCAGGCTGGGGCACACACTGTGCACAGGGGTGGGGTTGGGGGCACATGCTGTGGTCGTTCTCTGATGTGTGCCTGTCTGTGTTCCTTTGCTAGGGTCTGAGGATCGGTGCCATGCAAGGGTGGTGGGGGCTCCTCGTGGGGTGCAGCAGGCCACTGCAGGTCTGACTGGAGGAGGTGCAGGTCCAACTGGTGGAGGTGGAGCAGCAGCAGGACTGCCTTGAGTGGCACTGCAGCAGGCAGGTAGGCACTGTTGTCTTCCTCTACTCAGTACCAGGTAGTCAGCAGATGTGTGGGTGCAGCCATGGCCATCTGTGCCATGTGCCATGTCAGCTGTGTGCTGCACACTGTGCGGTGTGCATGCCACTGTGGGGCGGCCATTGCACACATGTACCAGCTGTTGGTGGGATGGGTGTGTGCCCGGCTGCCACCAGTGCTGCTATGGTGCTGTTGCTGCTCTGTGCCAACTGCCCAACACTGCACTGTTGGGTGACCATTGGGCAGTGGTGTCCACTGCTGTGCACTGTTGTGGCACGCTGCTATGCCAGCAGCATTGGCACAGCCACTGTGGGTGGCCAGGGTTCTACTCCGGGGTGTATGATTCCACTGCCCATTATGCACAGTGGGTGGGCATAGTTCCTAGAGACCTTGCACTGATCACCTGTCCATTCTTTTGTCATAGGCATCCAGAGTGGGTTGCGGCTGCCCCTGTATTGCCGCCTCTTACATCCATGACCCTGGAGGTGGCACAGCAGACAAGGCGGATGGTGCTCCTGGACAGGCGAGAGTGGAGGCATCAGGCAGCAGCAGCCCGTGGCCACCCATAGTGTGACCCCCATCCCCCAATTTCCTTTTTACCCCTGCCACCACTTCCCCTTCCATCCCCATCACACTGTACAGTCCCTGTTCCCTGTCCCTTTCTCTCACTCTCCTACCCTTTCCCACCCCATTCCTTTGTATATAGTTGTGTTTAATACAGTTTTCCTGCTTAACTGCCTGTGTCCTTATCTGCTTTGCAGCTGGTGTGTGGAGCCATGCATCAGTGGTGTGGTGGGTATTTATGTGGCGTGCCTGTGTCATTGTACAGGCCGTGCATGGTGGTGTCCTGCTTCTTTGTCAGTGGCTGTGCCTTGGGGTGGCCATGGGCTGGCTGTCCAGGATGTGTGGCATATGTGTTGGGAGCCATGGTCCAGGGTGTGGTGGGCCATGGTCTGGGTGGGTTGGGGCATGACTTGCAGCAGGGGGGGTTCCAGTGGTGGCCCTTTCTTGGCCATTGGTGCCACCTGTTCCCTGCATCCGGTGCAATGGAGCTGGGCGGGCTGGATGCCTGTCCATGCCCTGCTGTTGGTGGTCACCTGTGGCCCACCACTGTGCCTCCCTGGCACTGTCCTCCGGTGTGTTCTTCTGCCTGCCCCACACTTTCCCTCAGCCGCTGTGCTCCCACCATTGACTGCAGCTGGTCCTTGTGTGCCTTGGTGCTTGTCCCTTTGCTCAATGGTGCATCTCTGATTGCCCTGTAGCACAGGTCCGGTTGCTCCCTGGTGCACCTCTGGGTGTGCTGTGGCACATCCCTGCGATATTCAGCTGTGTTGCACAGGTGCATGTCACCATGCTTAACCTTTAAATATCGCACTCAGTGCACCATGGTGCATTGGAGTTGTGCTGCTCCGGACCTGCACCGGCATTTGGCACATTTCTGAATATCTGGCCCTTAGTCTTTAGGTCAGAGCATATTTTCTTTAAAGTACAAATCCCAGCTGATGCTCTTCCATATGTGTTAGAGTTGAAATCCTTCTAGATAGCAATCATCCTTGGAGCTAGACCATGTTTCTTGTAGCATAACTATATGAAACTCTGACAGAAATATCACTGACCCAGTGTACTTTAGTTTACCAGCAACCCCAGCTATATTCCAGCTCAGAATACTTATATTTTGATAAGATTGGCACTTTTTGCTTTCCAGTAGAACTTGCCCTTCATCTGTTTCACTCAGAATGTAGTATTGATTACTTTCTAGGTCAAACAAGCTGTTTTCTCTGCTTAAGTTTATATCATTTTCTTCAATAGTTTGAATTGGGATTTCAGAATTTTCTAGGATTATACTACTCTTTAATTTTGGGCCTTTCTGTAACCAGCCTCGAATAATCTTACTACTGTATGCTTATTTCCCAATGGACCGTCTTCTGCTAAGAGTGAATTTTTTCTTTCCATTGGTCTCATGTAATTTGATATCCTTGCTGGGTTTTTTTCAGTAAGCTTAGTTGGTTGTCTGGGGTTTCCATCCTTCCTTTTTGTTCTGGTATCTCCATCTCCTGTTTAGATTTATTTATATCCTCATTTGCTATAATAATTGTTCTTTCTGCTTTAACACCAATTTCTAAGAATTGTTATTTTCTTTCTAACAGTTTTTGCCTGTCGTGTCTACTTTTTAAGCAGCAGACCAAATCCACCCTTTTTCCTCACCCCCTGGTACATGGAGCCAATGTCATTACAGGCAAACTTATTTCCATTATTTCTTTGCATATATTATATACTGTAGCTTAAGTGTCATGATATTTTCATTCTTTGCTTATGGAATACTTTTTAAAAAGATAGTTGGAAGAACTTCTCCTTTCTCAATTAATTTCTCCTTCCTGTATCTTGTTTTACTTTACTATGTGTGAATGAGAATGTTTTTGACTTTATTACCACATTTCCTGCATAGGCTTGCTGCTTCTTGATTGTCCTAATTATCCCTGTTTAGGGGAACTTCATCTACAGTTTTGTATCTTTTAGCAGTACCCTCTTCCTCTATTTTTATGATTTTCTCCATTAAGTCCCTATTTTCCTTCATTCCCTTTTGATTGTTCATTTTAGGGGTTTTGTATTTCCTTTCTGGTGTAGCAATCTTGCCTTTATGTTTACTTTGTATAGGATTTTGTTTATTTTCTTGTAAGTCTTGTACCAGTTTCTCTGTTCCCTCACTTCTCTTATACCAGTCTCTTCCGTTGTTCTTTTAATCATTTTTTCCCCTTGTCTGCATTTTTAATTTTGCCTTTTGCCATGCTTATATTTGTCTGAATCTCTCCTCCATCCTTCATCATATATGCACTGAGTAAAGATGTAAAATTTATTAAAAGCTGATTATTTAGGGATATTCCATCCCTAGTTTCTTTCAACAAACTGTTTGTAGAACTATCAATTGTTTGGTCTATGTTATTTTTTTTTCATTATTGATGTTTCTCTCTACCAAGTCAATACTGTTTTCTACTATATGTGAGATATCAGGTGGCTATTGTAATGGTGGGTCCAATTTTTATATCATTGTATGAGGTGTTAAAAATGCTTCAAAGTTCTCCAAGAAGGAATTGTTTGGGCATTGGTGCAATCTATCTACATATATATTTTTCCTTTTTAAGTATGTTTTTTTCTATAGAGTGGCTTTTTTTCTCTTTGTATATCTGAGTTCTTTATTTTTATCTTGTTTGTTTTTCCTGGATTGACAAGATACTTCCTCCTTTCAACTTTTCCCTTTTTCTACTTTACTCATTTCAACCTGTTCTATTACTTCTAAATGTTCTTTCTTCCTAGTCATGTTTCCTGCACCTGTTCTCCAGTTTGCTATCTGGTCAGATTTTGGTGATCCATTTTTCTGAAATTTCTAGATCTCTGATTGTTTTCATTAATGGATGTTCTACTTTCATTCCTTGTGTTTTTTCCTTCTGTAATTGAATTAATTGGAGGAACTTAGTGGGGGGTGAGGAGCTCTATATCTATGTAGAGGGGAGGAGGATCTGTCGGGAGCCGGAGCATTAGCATGTTGCATGCATCGCCCTAGGCTCCTCTCAAGGCAGATGCCCTAAGGGATGGGCTTAAAAGGAAAATACCTCCCGGTGCTCCCTGTAGACAGAGCTTCAGGCCCCGATCCCAGGGCCCCTGCTGGCATGGGTGACAGATCCCCGATGAAATCACAGTCGCTTGGGGTGGTGGTGGAAGGGGGAGCCCCACCTCATACCTGCTGGGAGGTCAAACCAAGGCAGCTTGTGGGGATGACTGCACCCGACACCGATAGATGAGCAGGGACACACAAGGCCATAGGAAACTCCTGAAGGTGAAGAAGCACAGAGGTGAGAAGGGGGTGTAAAAAAGAGAATATAAAAACAAAATACATAGAATAATCATAAAAGTACAATATAATTGCATAGAATACAACAAGTAAAACAAAGAGATTTGGGCAAATAGAATAACAGGTCAGTATAAGACAATATTTACAGTGCGGGGTTGGGAATGATGGTCCTGGACCTATTGGGGTTTCTGTGTACAAGCTTGGACCCAGAGCACCTACTCCAGACCTATAATAAGGCCATGGTGGAGGCTCTGGATTCCATTGCTCCAGTTCATGTTCACCCCATTCCACTCTTCCTCATGCCCCATGGTTTGATGGGACTTTGAGGGAGATGAGAAGTGTTGGGAGTAGGCTGGAGTGTTGCTGGCAGAAATCTGGCCTAGATGCTGACAACCTTAGATTGAAAGCACATTTTAAAGACTAGCAATCTGTGATCTCACTTAAGAAGGCAGAGTTCCTGTCCAGAGAGATTATGGCTGCAAAGAATCAACTGGCCCAGTTCTTCAGAACTGTGGACAGACTGTGCAATCCAGCCTGTATGCAGTTATGGAGAGCTTTGTCACAGAAGAAATGTGATGAGTTTGCTTGCTTCTTTGCAGATAATATTGCCAACATCAGGCCAGAGATCTGCTCAGCTCACTCCAGCTCAGCTCACTGCAGTGGGAGTGGTGGTGATCAGTTCAAGGTTGCTGCACCTTGAGCTGTTTGGTCAACTTTTGACCAGATGGCAATCATGGATGTCATGATAGTCATCCAGAAAATGCAGCTGACCTACTGTAGTTTGGACATGTGCCAACACGTCTCCTTGTGGGAGGTGTTGAGGTCATCAGCCCGGTCCTAGCTGAGATTGTCCAGTGTTCATTAAAGATCGGGGTGTTTCCTCACTCCCTGAAGGAGGTAGCAGTGATTCTACTCCTCAAGAAATACTCTCTTGACCTGGACTATCTCATTAACTATAGGACAATCTCTAACCTTCCTTTTGCAGGGAAGGTTATCGAGAAAGTGGTCATGCTGCAGCTGCAGGACCATCTTGCCATCCATGACATCTATGATACCTTCTAATCTAGATTTAGGAAGAGGCATAATACCAAGGCTGCTCATGTTTGGGTGATCAATTACCTCCTTATAGTGAGAGATTGGAGGAGCCATTCCACCTTAATCTTCCTTATTGTCTCCATGGCATTTGACACAGTGGACCATGGGATTTTCCTGGAATGCCTGCAGTTTATCTGTGGACATCTGGGTACAGTCCTCAGGTAGTTTCAGTCATTCCTTACTGGCAGGTTTCAGAGAGTGGTGTCAGGAATTTATTCCTGTGACCCATTTTCCCTGCCACATGGGGTTCTGTAGGGCTCTGTGCTGTCTCCCATGTTATTCACAGTGTACGTGTTGCTGCTGGGGGACATTATAAGGCAGTACAGGCTGAGTTTTCACTGTTATGCAGATTATACTCAGCTGTACATGTCCTTTGCACTGAGAAGGACACAGCAGTCTTGGCATTTAACAGCTGCTTATCTGAGATCCAGGGTTGGATGAGTGCCAACTGGTTGAAGCTGGACTCAGACAAGACAGGTGTTGGTTGTGGATCTGAGCTAATGAGCTACGGGGTCTCTGGCAGGTCAGTTAACTGGTCTTGTATTAGGTGACTGCCAGCTGAGGACCGCTGAGCAGGTGTGGAGTCTGGGCATCATTCTTGATGAGGGTCTGACACTAAAGGCTCAGGTGTCAGCTGTTGTCAAGACCTCATTCTAACATCTGAGGAATATCACCCGGATTAAAGATCTGGTTCCACCCAATGACTTGCCAGCACTGGTCCATGCCTTTGTGACCTCCCACATGGATTACTGCAACTCCCTGTATGTAGGGCTGCCATGAGTTGATGTCCACCAGCTGCAGCTAGTGCAGAATGTGGCAGCCAGGTTACTGACTGGGTTTTCTCGATCTAGCCACATTACACCTTTGCTGTACAAACTGTACTGGCTGCCAGTACATTGGAGGATCACCGTCAAGGTCGGTTTGCTGACCTATAAAGCCCTACATGGACTGGGACCACACTACTTGCAAAAACTTCTGTTGCCCCTCTCGCCTACTCCACTCCACCAGCGAAGGACTGCTGGAGGTTCCCAGGGTTTGGCTGAAGTCATCTGGTGCTCGGGTGTTTACTTACATAGCCCCTACCATGTGGAATTCTCTTCCTCGTCAGGTTCGGGAGTGTCTGACGGTTGAGAGCTTTAAAGCTACATTGAAAAACATACCTATTTAGCCATGCCTTTTGTAATTGAGGAATTAGTCTGGATGGATTTTTTGTACTACTGTCTATTTTAATTTATTGACCTATTTTAACTTTATTTTGTAAAGCGCTTTGATATTCTGAAGTGTACTAGAGAAATAAAGTTTATTGCTAATACTATTATTATTATTATTACCCACTAAGTTAATGTGACCCCCAGGTGCCAGGATATAGCTGGTTATTTTCTTTTCAGTTTTTGAGTTTTTTTCCTCTGCTGCTACTCTTTTCTCTTTTAAATCTATGCCTTTTTTGTTTTTGTGACTAATAATATTTGCATTTAATTTTGGCTTAGATTGTCTTGTATTCATCTTTCCCAATTCAGTAATACAATAACACAGAATATAGAATAGAAACACCCACTATCTCACTACAAGCCATACAAGCTCTGATTTTTAACCCTTTCAGATGTTCACACAATAAGTCTCTTGTCTGTTTATGTACTATTCTTTGATGTGCCGTATGATTCTTTATGTATCCTGCTGATGATGAAATTTTAGATTCCAAGTTGCTTTCCACTTTAGTCCAAATACCTTGAACAAAAAACTTTCAATACCTATAATTATTTCAAGAGTGGAGATACAGCAAATTTTTAATCGCCCATGAAGTGGATGTGAAGTGGGCACTTTGTGTCCGTGGAGCACAATGTGAAGTGGACACTGCAAAGTGCTCACTTCGCATTATTATTATTACCACTTCTCATTGCCGTTATGCCTTAATGCAAAGTAAGGTGAAGTGAGAAAAAAATAGCACATCACACGGCTTGCAGTAACGAAAGTCACATGCTTTAACCAGGCAGGAAGGAAGTGAGTCACAGAAGCAGTTTCACTTTCTCCTTTGCATTTGTAGAGGGAGAAAGCGTTTGTAAAAGGAGAGGAGTTACTGCTTGCCTTTCATTATGTTTCAGTGCCAGACCAAAACAAACAGCTTTTTTAAAAGCTATTTCTTTATTTAGTTTTTGTATTGTATTTTTGTTGTTTTGTTAGTGAATTTTTTTGCATAGGTTTTGTTTTGTTTTTTGTGTGTGACTGACTCTGTGTGTGTGTGTGTGTGTGTGTCCACTGTCTGTGTGTGTGTGTCAGCCCATGGACTTCAGGAGGATGGACGTAGGAGAAGGTGAGTCACTGACCCATGGGTGTGGTAGGAGGGGAGTAGTGCAGACCAGTGGGGGGTAGGGCGGTCGTGTCATGTTGGATTGCTTCCGACTCCTGGCCAGTGTTTCTTCCCCGTTGAAGCAACAGGAGCAGCAGCAACACCACCACCATTGTCACTGGTGGCTGCTGTGCGTCCACCTTTTCTGCCACTACCACCACCACCACTAGCAGCAGCTGTTGTGACTCTATCAGCACCCTCCACCACCTCCACAGCCACAGGAGGTGGCCCCAGAAATTGCAGGTGGTGGTGGTGGGACTTGTGCCCAACATGTGAGAACTGTGTCTGGTCCCCCTCCACAGCTCCCCAATGTGGGAGTTTTTAACTGTGTGGGTGTAGACAGCTCAGTGGTGGAGTGCCGTGTGTGTGGTGGGCTGGTACACCATGGCCCCCGGGACACATTTGGGGACCGGTGGCCAGCACACCCACATGCTGAACCACAAGAGGGCAGAGTGACAGGCTGCCACAGAAGGGGCCAGGCATTCATCTGCTGGCCCTTCCATGGCAGTGGCCGAGGGTGCTTCTGGGGTGGGAGTTGTGCCTGGCAGTCACCACAGCAGCAGGAGGAGGAGGAGGGCTACTACAGCAGATGCTCCACCACCACAGCCACCAGCACAACCCTGTCCACAACCAGCCCCACTACCTGGATTCCCTGCTGCAGTGGACCCCGCCACAGTTCCTGCAACCCAGTCTGACATTAGCCTGGTGTGGGCAGCACTTGAGGAAAATAATGAGCGGTTCAGTGATTTGGAGCAGATGGTGAACAGAGTGGAAACACAGCAGCAGCAAATACTTTCATGCTGCACCTGCTGCTGGACCACCACGGCATCCCACGACCATAGTAAGTGAAGGGATTGTTTTCTGCCCCACCCCCACTCCTGACCCCTCCCCACTACTGTGTTATACTGTTTTTGTGTGTTTTTTTTCTTTTTTATTGTTTAATCATGCACATTTTCCCTTCTAGGGGAATCTTTCTTGCAACACATAGTGCAATACATTTTTGTGAAAACCACCCATAATTTCATTACAGTGTGTCACGTGATGGAGAAATTCCCATTCTGAAAATCTGCTCACATTCTGCCTCCCTTCTCAGCAATGTTAGGACATGATGGCAGGGAGATCATGTGTGCGTGCTCCTTACAGTGAATATCCGATTGTCTGGCAGGTTTCTGAATGTTTCTTTATGTTATAATTGCCAGTTTGTGGTGAAATGTGTGGGCACATTTTCAGTAAGAAGAGACTTGTTAGTGGAAACATCCCACATTTCACCACAAAGTCAACCTTATACATAAGTAAACATTGGGATAGCTGCCGGACATTCATTATAGTGGAGCATGCACCTGCACTCCCCCTGGCATCACATCCTAACATTGTTAAGAAAGGGTGGCAGAATGTGGGTGGCTTTTCTGATCGGTAATTCCTCCATCACGTGACTCACTGTAATGAAATTATGAGTGGTTTTCACAGAAATATATTGCACTCTGTGGAGCAAGGAATATTCCAGTGGGAGTAATGCCCCCCATATATTAGTTTATGTGCACCACCATAACTATGTAATGTGGTGAAACTCTGTAAAGCAGCAGTGCAAGAATCTGTTGATAACTCTGACCTATATTTTTTAATGCTATGTTATAACTTCCTTTACTTACATCCTAACTGACTTGAATGATATGAGAATATACAGTAGTTGAGTCAGCTGTACTACCTTTTCTCATGTGTGAAATAATGAAAAGAGCATTCCTTTTAAATTAGTGCTGACCAGGTCTTTGTCATTATTTTCCTCTGCTTTTCTCCATCACATCAAATAGTTGTTATATATCAATTTTGTTGTTAATTAACAATTATGCATCAGGCAGTGTTTTATGACACCACGGAACAATAGTTATTGAAAAGCAGCTGGAAATAAATACAAACCTGGTCCGAACAATATTGGAAGAAGTGCTCATTTTTTTTCATACTTGAAAAAAGTAGTCAAGTAAGTAAAGCAGACATAAATTGTGAAAAGAATCATATTATTCAAGTCATGACTCTGAGGTAACTATTGGTGGCTGTGGCAAAGTAAAGTAGCATAAAAAAGTACTCTTCAGAACTGTGAGGACATTCTTGCAATGCTGCTTTAATTGTAAAAATGTCAGTATGACATCATGAGCTCACAGCAACAATCACAGAACACACAAAAGTGGCATAGAGTCTCCAGATTTTTTCTGCCAGCCCAAAATGCATCCTACTTGTGTGCAGAAAATTTACACGTGGTAAAAAAGTGAAATGGGATTGTTTCAGCACATACAAAGTCCCCCAGAATTAATGGCGCACTCAGTCATGCACGCAGTGGTGGCACAGAGTCCCAAGATTTTTTCTGCAGGCTCAAAATGCATCCTCCTTGTGCACAGAAAATTTACACGTGGTTACACAGTGAAATGAGACTCTTTCAGCACATACAAAGTCCCCCAGAATTAATGGCACACTCAGCCATGCGCACAAAAGTGGCAAAGAGTCCCCAGATTTTTTCTGCATGCCCAAAATGCATCCACCTTGTGTCCAGAAAATTGACAAGTGGTAACAAAGTGAAATGGGATTGTTTCAGCACATGCAAAGTACCCCAGAATTTATTGCACAGTCACTCATGTGCCCAGTGCTCCAGAATAAAATGATGACCGTGAGCGAACTGTTGCTGGTCCAATGTGTGCTGCGATTCGAGCAAATGCAATGTGATCATCTCAACTGGATGGAAAGGTGCCCTTTGTCTGTACTCTAATAGTAGCCTTGGGAGTTGATATATAGATATAGATATAGATATAGATATAGATATATATTTCTGTATTTTGTAGGTGAGCGGGGTTGACATGGACATGTACTCATGGTATTTTTCTGTATCACAGGTCACAGATAATGTTGGTGTGCACACTCCAGTGCTCGATGACAACTTTTGCATAGAAATTTGAAATGGATAACTATCAAGCACATGAAGATCAAGTTTTTTTTTTTGTGTGGGGGAAGCATATTTGCAGGTTTGTCTGTAATGGTTTCTTATTTTGTTACTTCTTCACAGATTTCATCTGCATCCTTCTCAAGTCAGGTTGTTAATGAGGCTCATGGTCATCTAATGAAATGACTTCTGTGTGTTGCATGTGTGCTCCACCCTGGGGGGGGGGCTGATGTTGAAGAACTTGTTTGGATAGGACCACTTTGTCAGAAAAACAAAGCATCTGGAAGTTTCCTAAAAAAAGAAATTAATGACTTCTTACAACTTAATTATGTGTCCCTTCCAGGTTCTTAAATCTCAATCCCTAAAGTCAAGTTACATTTCAAACCCTCATCTTGTCAACTAACACATCCTGTGTGCAATATTTGCTGCAGTCTTTACAAAACAATGAAATGGATGAAATAAAATCTTCATACTTGCCAGAATGGATTTCATATGGATATTACATCCCTTCCTCACTGTACGGTACAGCTACAGTACCATTCCCAATGAGTTTTAGTGATGGAGCCTTTTTTGTTACTCTGTAAAAGAAACAAAAGAAGTGTACTGTATGTGTTTTACCATTGCAGCTCTGAAAAGCTGCAGAAAACAAAACATACAACTAAAGGAAGTGAAGCAGCATAACAAACGTGAGTACCCATACTCACTTTAAGGTTTAAATATTAAGATGTTTTCTGTCTCTGGCTGATGGATGTGGTGGTCTGGACAGACTCATGGTGGCAGTGGATAACATCAGTCCCAGTGGTGGTGGTGGTCCAGAGGGCAAACAGACTCATGGTGGCAGTGGATAACATCAGTCCTGGTGGTGGTGGTCCGGGGGGGTAGACAGACTCATGGTGGCAGTGGATAACATCAGTCCTGGTGATGGTGGTCCAGGGGGCAGACAGACTCATGGTGGCAGTAGATAACATCAGTCCCGGTGGTGGTGGTCATCTGGGGTGGGCACACCACCTTTTAAAAACTTCAGTTAAAACCTGCCAAGATTAACCACATCATCATCCTCATAAAGAAAAATGCCCTCACAGTCATCGATGTTTGAAGTCTGACCACTGGAAAATTCTTTCCTCATTGTGTCATCATCTACATCATTGGTGGGCTGTTTCAGGCAGCCACTGCCAGTGCCACCAGGATGCTCCATTTTCACATCAGCAAGACCACCATGACTAGGCTGGGGTATGAATACTGAGGCTGCACTCTGTGCTGGTATGTGCCTCTCATTCATTTTAATGAATGTTAACAAACTAACATTTGCAGGAGACAGGTTTGTCTGACAATCCCTGACTATTGCACCTGCTGAGTTGAATACCCTCTCAACACTTACACTGGAGGGTGGGCATGTGAGGTACTTCAGTGCCACTGCAGTTAGCTCTGGCCATTCACTGACCATTCCAATCCAGTACAAAAGAGTATCTTCAGTTATTCTCAGATGTCTGTTTTCAGACAAATATGACTCTACCATTCTCTGTGCCGCACTAAGTCCAGTTGTTGATGCAACATCCTGTTCTCCCGAATCATTTATTTCACAAATGCTCACTTGGGACAAAGCCTCCCAAAGTGGGTTGACGCCAGCCACTTTGAATGACACACCACCTGGAACTGCAGTCCCCTTCACCTTGCAGGATATGCTTGATGGTCCTCCAGGTACACCTTGGGCCAGATTACGCTGCTGAGGTTTGCTGAACTTGGCATGTGACTTCTGTGCCCCCCTGAACCAAGCACACCGGTTAACCACTGATATTTTTTACCTGTTCAGGCCCTTCCTCCAGTACTGATACAATTCCACATTTATATCGTGGGTCCAGCATCGTTGCTATGGCAAAGTTGTCACTATGCTGAATGCTCAGAAAGTGACGATTCTGGTCAAAAAGTGTCATCATGTGTTGCAGCAACATACAGCTACCACTGTCTCCGGCAACATCAAGACTATGCTGTACATTCACCAATATCTGCCTCAGCACCCGCAGCAGTGGAATTGATTGGCTAATGGAGGCAGACTCGCCACTGTCTGCCTGTGTGACATGCTCAAAAGGATGCAAAATTGTTATTATAGAGTCCATGAGGCACCACTGTTCAGTTGTCATAGACATGGATGCCCGGAACTGTCAAGGCTAGTATGCATAACAAGATATTCTGAGATGGCTTTGTATTGTTTTTACAACCTCTCTGCCATGTATAACGTGGATTTCCATCGGGTGACAACTTCCAGCTTCAAGCAGTGCTGAGGCAGGCTGTTTTGTATCTGCAACTGCCGCAGTTGGTCACAGGCCTTTCCACATCTTGAAAAGTGAGAGCAGGTATGTCGTGCAACGGTAATCATTTCCTTTATATCAGGGTGCTGCAGAAACTCCTGAAACAGAAGATTAAAACAGTAGACCATGCATGGAACATGAAAAAAACATCATTCATGATGCATTTCACCACATTTGACCCATTGTCACTTGCTATGAACCCAGCTCTCAAGGACAGAGGTTTTAGCCATCTGTCAATTTCAGTTAGTACCATGTCCAATATGTTCTCACCAGTGTGTGAACAGGTCACACTATGCATAGCAATCATTGCATGCTGTTGAATTTCAGGAAGATTGCTACCATGACAATCCTCCTTACTGCACTGCTTATTCACACTACCAACATCACAAACAAACCCCAGCACCCACACCCAGTGTGCAGTAATACACAGATATGAACTCCCCGCTGTTTTGCCACTTATCCACATATCCATACTTAAATGGATGAATGGAGAGGAAGAATGTTGAAGGGCATGTCTAACTGAGTTGGACACAGTGCAGAACAACTCAGGGACAGCATGGGTAGAAAAGTATGTCCTGGATGGGACTTTCCATTTTGGACAGGCATGCACAGCAAACCACCAGAACCCAGAATTCTCCACAGAGAAGAAGGGCAAAAGATGAATTGCCAGAATTTCCGCTACAGCAGCATTGAGTTCACGTGACACTAAATGATTTGGGGGTACTTCAGCTTATGCCCAAAAACACTCTGTAACGTGGGCTGACTTAAACATTTTACACATGGTGTGTTGACCACAAATGGTTGTGCTCTGTGATGAATGGCATTGGCAGGACATGGAGTGTGGACATTTGATGAAGATGGTTGCACAGGTGATGACAAACCCAGAAATTATGTTATTTTGCCAGATTTGTCAACCGGGGTTGATGTACCACTTGCACTAGACATACTACATTCACCACCACCACCACCAGCACCACCACAAAAACTGCTACTCTCACCAGCACTGGACAACATTTCAAAGTCATTATGGTCATTATTTTCCTCCACCTCATCATGCCTGTAGTAATCCTCTGCTCTTTTTACCGCACTACTGCACATGTTTAATTTCCTACTGGGCTTAACAGTCATGGAAGGGGATGACATGCTGGCTATGGTTGCTGGTGATGCGGGTGAATGCCCCACTGTGGTATTAGCTGCCAAGTTGTGTTGGGTCCACAGTGCCAAGTGCCTATTCTTAAGATGCATATGCTGTTCTCCTGTGCCCAGATGGCTCCCCTTTTTACCTCGACTCACACACACATGGCAAACCTGGCAGATTGCAACTGAATCATCATTTGTATCTTGAGCAAAAAAAACAACTCCCAAATAAGGAACTGTGATGCTCTGCTTTTAACATGTCCATGATTATGTTGCTTATTAAGTCCATTATTTTAAGCACTGAAGTGGGGGGGCACAAGATATTTTGGGCACTACACACCTGTACTGCAACTGACCACCACGACTACCTATCATATTGATAACTAGGTCATCATCATCATCAACTAAAACTGGTAGATCACAAGGTTTTTATGGGGGGGGGGATTCTTGCAAACAGACTCAGACACAGCCACTTTTAATTTCTTTTTCTCTGGTTCCCAACTGGGGTCAATTACATCATCATCATATTCATCAACATCACACACATCCACATCTTCTGCTTGGATGCTAGCATGTGGACTGCATGTTGCAACAACAGCAACATCATCATCATCCTCACATTCATCATCAGCTTCAACACCACCATCACCTGATATTTTTTCACGACACTGTGGATCACTGCATGGAAAATGCGTAATGTTAAGTGGATGGAATATCCCACTGTATGCTATTGTTGACATGATCATCAGAATCCTCAGTTTCAGTTACTGGGATGTTACTGGGAAGTATGACATCATCTACGCTGCCACTCACTTGCACTGCTTCACACTCAATATTTTTGGAAATGGTACACTGGTCGGAATTAGAACTTGATGCAACAATACTAATACTACCTCCACCACCACTAACACCAGTAACACTAACACCACCAGCTGGGAAAACATCATCTCCTCCAACTATGAGTGAAGCACCTGATTGGGCTGTAAAAAACATTGCAGGAGAAATACCTTTCCTCACATCAGCTATGCACTTCTGCATCTGCGTACTACTACCATGCCCACAGACCATCTTACTGCCAACATTGCCATGGCGAGAAACATCTTTGCTTGCATGTCTCTTTGCAGGCATATTTGAGGATCAACCACAAATATTATAGCTAAATTCAGATTTTGATACGTTCACTCTCTGATTGGAGAGATGCTGGATATAAAGCCAAATAAACAACTGTGGCTTCAGCAACAGATAAGAGACTACTGTGAGACTGTCACAGAATTAAAACAACTTCAGTAACCAGTGGTGCTGATGAGGTCACAAAAACAATCCAATCTGGTAATAAATACCTTTTGAACATGGGGGTGGGGGAGAGCACTGAATACAGCAAAACTAAGAACAGATACCACAATCGCAGTACAAAATCAGGCAGCTGCAGTGGATAGTATGCTCACACTGCTGCACTTGTAATTACACTAGTCTGTGGCACAATAAAAGGTGTATTATTTGATGCACGCAACACTGCACACACACTCACACACAGAACAGTTTGTGTACAATGCTGTATGAAGAATGCGACGCAAATGCAAAAGTTCAGTACTATGCAACGTTATGTATTGTAAATTTGTAATGTAAATAACCTGAACTTATGAACTGCTGCACCACATCCACACAACAAACAGCAAGAAAAGTTCTACTATTACTGACAATATTACTGTGTGTACATTAACACAGTCAGTTATATAACAAAAATATAACCAAAAAACAAAGAAATCACTATTTCTCACACTTAAATGTACTTACACCACAGATACACCCCTCCCAAAAGCACACTTTTCACCACACACACTCCATGTTGTAAATTAACATTCAAAATCCACACAAAAACAAAAACGCTTGATGATATGAGCACAGGAGGGTTTCCTACAATCGATGAACTAAAGTTGGATCCACAAAAAAAAGCAAAAATAGTTTTTGAACAGCTTTTACAAGATTCCTATCACAGACAGCTATTAGAGCACACTTTCTCCTACTCCTTCCTACTCTTACTACCATGAACTGAGGCTGTGCAGATCAATATAGAGCTCATGTGACCTGAAATCCCATGAATCACTGCAAAATTCTCCTTTGGAGCCCAAAAACAAAGTGAAGTGAGGCAAAGTGCACTGCCCGTAATGCACTTCACCTTAAAATAGGCAGAGTAGTGGCCTGGGGAGGCGGAGTAATGTGAAGTCATTGCTTCCAATGGACTTTACATTCCTCATTATAACACAAAGTACTCCGCTTCGCATTGCGGAGCACCTGCGATCCGCCTTCACTCCACGAATCGCTTCATGGAGCAGACTGAGCCCACTTCACCCACCAGTATTCAAGAGTACTTTTAGGCAGTACATTTTGATATGTTAAATCAATGCACTTTCCCTGAAGCAAATGTATTTTAACAGCATCTCTGTCTTTCATGGGTATTCATGGACAACAGCTTTTACAGTGCAGCATGCACTCCAAAAATATTCCTGTTACTACACTCTACAAGGGAGGCTGTGACCTGATATAGTCTGCTAAACTATAATATTAAACTTAGACATCTATTTTGGGTATATAATAATTCAGATTAAAATCTATATATTGACTATGGTTCCCCCTTAACAAAAATGTATATATATGTGTATATATATATATATATATATATATATATATATATATATAAAACAAATATAACTACACATTGTATATTGTATTTGCTGGAGTAGTTAACAAGCTGATCAGAAACTATTCTTTCCAGAGCCTTGGACAAGGGGATGAGGATGGATGTTGGTCTATAGCTGGATAATAGTGAGCAGTCTCCACTCTTGTGGACAGGGGTGACCAAAGCTGTTTTCCACAACTGAGGGAATTGTGAGTATCTTAGGGAAAAAATGAAGTTTGGTTAGTGGATGGCCAGTTAATTTAGTGTTAGGGCTACCAGTTTCATATCTACTGTATTGAGGATCAGTCTTGTTTTCCCCAATACCCATCTAAAATACTTTATGGTTTTTGATACAGTAATATGTCTGAAGTAGAATTTAGTGTTGTCTGGGTTAAGAGAATTGTTTGTGCTAATGTTTCTCTCTCTTCTGTATGAATGCCTGCCATGCAGAAGGTGTTTGGATTGAGGATAGCTGACAGGTTGGTAAAAGTGTTGTTGAAGGCATTTTCCATCTTTAGTGGGTCTAAGGTGTTTTCTCTATTGTTAATTAGCCTCACCAGTGGAGATTTGTCATCTCTTCTTAGGAGATCTTTGAGGTTTTGCCAGAAATTTATACTATCTCCCCAACTATTTGTTTGTTGTTCCTTACAGTAGTTTGCCTTTGTCTGCCTTATATCCTTTGTGCATTTGTTCAGGCTGCCCTGTAGTTTTGTATGGTACCACCTTTGATCCAGTGGCTCTAGCTCTTTGCCAGGGACTGTTTCTATCTCACATCTTGGCAAGGAGAGGTGAAGTAATCCACCCTGCATTTGTGCCTCTAGTTTTCTGTTTTTTTGAGGGGGCAGATATGTCACATGCCCCATTAAACTGGTTGATGAAATAGTCTAGGGCAGTACTGATGTCAGTGGGGGAGTCCAAGTAGCTACAGTCCAACTGGGCAAGGTGGGTCTTGAGTGCTGGTAATTGTCCCTTCTGGAGTACTCTACTTATGACAATTATAGGGGGTGTTTTGGGGAGTTTATTTGACCAGGTACAGATCACTGGACAGTGGACACTGATTGTGTCTGGAAGAACAATGACCTCAGTGAGTCTTTCGAGGTGTGTGGACAGAATCCAGTCTATAAGTATGCTGGTTCCAGTCTTATAGTTGTTTCTTGTGCAGTCTTTCACAACCTGAGTTAGGTAAAGACTTGCCACAAGGTCCTTGTGAGGTGTAACAGTTTGCACTATCCAGTTGGTGTTGAAATCTCCTGTAACAATTGCTTCCCATTTATGGGAAAATTGTTTATAGTAACTTGCTAATTCCTTTAGACCAGGCTGCTTATTACCTGGGGGCGGGGGGGTATTATAATGTCATAAGAAGCAGGGATTTGCATCCATTTCCTAGCAGACATTTTACTGCCAGACATTTGCAGTTGCTAGCAGGGTTGTCTATTTGGATTTTATAGTCTTGCAAGCTTGATCTTATGTAAAGTGGGCATCTACATCCTGTTTCTCTGTCGGTCTTGTCTAAAAATTTGCTCTGGGACATGCTGATCCTGCAGGGTGCTGGTCATCCTCTCCTCCTCACCCCATTCTCTTCCCCATATTGAATACCTTCACCCCCATTCTACTACCCATATCTGTCATCCCAGCAATTACAATAACCTTCGTTTTGTGAAAGTTCAGTTTTCAGGTCTGTCTGTATAAGGCTTTAATGGAGGTGCTGCTGCTTTTGCTGAGATCCCCACATAGTTCACCAGCCCTATGGCTTCATGGTGTGTCCATTACAAGTGCCCAGGTAATACCAATGTTGGTTACACTTTGCTATTTTTTTTTTATTTTCAGACAGGTCATTATATGGGATTGGGATAGGTGTACATTCAGATGGACATCAAGGCAGAGAAGTGGTGGGGGGGGCACCACAGGCACAGACCAGTTGTGGTGGCAGATTAGGTAGTGAGAGAATATTCAGACTTGGTGGGCCAGCCTTCCAGGTGGTCTGCCTCTTCTAACCAATGCCATTTGCCCTTTTGTTTCTGCAACTCTCTGTGTAATGTTCTTTTCAGGTCTGTCTGTGTAAGGCTTTAAGGGTGCTGCTGCTGCCTGATGCTGCTGCTGAGATCCCCGTGAAGTCTGTCAGCCCTGTGGCTTCATGGTGTGTCCATCACAAGTGCCCTGGTAAGTACTAATGTTTGTTACACTTTACTACTGTTTTTTTTTTTCAGACAGATCAATATAAGGGAATGGGATAGGTATAGATTCATACAGACATCAAGGCAGGCAGGGGGTCGGGGTCTCCGCAGGTGCAGACCAGTTGTGGTGGCAGATTAGGTACTGAGAGGATGTTCAGAATTGTTGGGCCAGTCTCGTAGTTGGTCTGCCTCTGCTAGCCAATTTCATGTTTCCCTTGTGTTTGTGCAATGCAATGTTTCCCTTGTGTTTCTGCAACTCTCTGTATGATCTCCTTTTCAGGTTTGTCTGTATAATGCTTGATGGATGCTGTCCTGATTTAGTCTACCAGGCTGGTGGCTTTATGGTCTGTCCATTGCAAGTACCAAGGTAAGTAATATGTTCAGTCATAGTCTATTATTAACCTTCTTCAAGCACTGGTTTCATTAGCTCAGTTGTGGCACAGTATGCGGTACAGTGATCTCCACTCCAGGGTGAGCTGGTGTAGGTGTATCTAAGGGGAATACACACAGCCCAAGGTAAAATAACAGTGCAGTTTCTTTCAGGCAGCTTAGTCTCCAACTAACTGGGGTTGCAGCCCCTTTAGCAAAAAAAAAAATAACAAGCTTTGACTCCTCTCAAGAGTTCCAAATGAACTAAATAAATACTGCCTCTAGTTACCAGCTACTGTGATTCCCAGCTTCCAGGTAGTATCATACTGTCCACTTACAATCTCCAAAGTCTCTTCCAACAGTTTCTGTCTGTAGGTTGAACTTATCATTTGCAGCACTGCTTCAGGCTTTTGCCAGGTTTCTCTTTGTCTAGGTGGGTTTTATAAACTGCCCCTAATCAACATTGACTGCAGCTATGTTTGATTAGTTCCCTACCTGGATGCTTCCTCAATTTTGTGGGTTTGATTAGCTCCCTACCTGGTTGCTTCCACAGCTGTCTGTGTTTAACCCTTTTATGATTTTGACAAAGGGAATAGAGCTTTAGCCATATTTCTGCTGACATATATTACATGGAGATCTCGAGGAGGATGAGAGAAGGGTAGGCAGATAGAGACAGAAGGGACTAGGAGACACCTTGGGATAAAATGGGACCAAGAGCCAGGTCCTCTTTGCCTTGTACCCATACCCAAGGGCTCTGAGGGACTCAGGCAGGTGCTGCTGTCATCTGCAGAATCTCATCCCTCCTGGGCAGTGTTATGCAATGCCAGGTCTATTAAAAATAAGGTTGCAGTGGTTGTTGATTTAGTAGGCTCTGTAAACCTGGCTTGCATCACTGAGACTCGGCTGGATGAAAATGCAGGGCCCATTTTGACAGCTTCAATACCAGCTGGGTTCTCAGTGATTCACTGCTCGAGAGTGGACCATAGGGGTGGAGGGGTCGCAGTCTGTTTTAGACAGAAAGTGGACCTCAAGGAGATGACAGTGGGGACAACCAACTCCTTCGAGAGCATGGGAGCAGGTTTCAGGATCCTTCTCATCTACTGTCCACCCAGGGATGGAAGGTTATTCCTGAAGGAGGTAGCAGACTTCATTGTCGAGATGGTATTGGAGGCCCAAGATGGCTAATTCTTGGGGACTTCAATGCCTGGGTCAATGAAGAACTCTCACTTTTTGGACAAGACCTTCTCCAATTGATGGAATCATTGGACCCGACACAGGTTATTACCACCGCAACACATAAGGGGGAGCACTCATTGGACTTGGTGTTCCACCTCGGGATGGAAATGTTCAGTATGGAGGTGGATCCTTTTTACGTTCACTTGCGCACATGCGCAAGGAACATCTTGGGAGAATGGGACACTTTGGAGGTACGCCCCCCCCTCCAATCCCCTGCACCATTGAGCAGGCATGGCAGTCCTGCACCAATGGGACATGGTGCTGTATATGACAGCGGTGGTCTTCTCTTCAAAGAAAACCACCGCTGTTACATATAGCATGGCGCATGACACCTCTGGACCTTACATGCAAGCTGGGAGCCCACCCCAGCATGGCAAACGCCCCGCTTCATCTGCCGACTGGGGAGCCCAACTCTGTCGGGTTCCACAGCCCCCAGCCATCCTTCTGCCATGCTGGGAGCCCACCCAGCTTGGCAATGTCCCACGTTGTCTGTCGGCTAGGTGCCCAATCCCCATCAGCTCCATGGCTCCCCAGCCATCCTTCTGCCATGCTGGGAGCCCACCCCAGTGTGGCAAACATCCCACGAAGTCTTTTTTTTTAAAACCTGTAAATCAAAAATGGTCCCACGGCACTTCTCCCAGCCCCCCCCACAACCCACACCCACCCACTGTGCACCCCGCTCTCCACACCCCTCACCCCATACTTACATTCGAGCTCGGTAGACAATCTTCGTGGACCTGGAACACGCCTGCACTCTTCAAAGCTGACCATGAACTGAGGAAATGCCGTAAGCTGTATAATGGGCTAGACAGGGTTTTCAACTTTATTGCATATCTCAGGCATTTTTAGAATTTTTGTACCAAATTTTCAACATGGTTTTTGGGACCCCTTCTCATGAATGATGTCACTGTCATGGCGTTATTCGAGCCTGAAGGGTGATTTCGCAGTCACTGTGTGAAATCACCCTTGGGACCTGAATAACGCCATGACAGTGACATCATGTTGAAAATTTGGTGCAAAAATTCCAAAAAATGACTGTTTTACGTGCATGCATTTACGTCCCTACGCAGGCTCGTAAGTTCATGAATTTTCAATATTTTCGCTCCAGATTTTCAACATTACCATTTTACCACACCTCCTTATGAGCAGTACAGCTGTAATTTTTCACATCCTGCCCAAAACGTGTTTCCACCCATGTAGCAAATGGCACAGTCGGTATGTAAATCAATGTATGGACACATTAAGAAAATCACAGTGACACTGTTCATGAGCAGAGGTCTTAAAATGGCTATGTTGAAAATTTGGTGAAAAAATTCCTAAAAATGACTGTTTTACAAGCGTGTGTTGCGCACTTCCTACACATGCTCGTAAGTTCGCGAATTTTCAATATTTGCACTCCAATGACTTCCAAATACCTAAACAGCACATAGAAGCAAGCAGCATTCGGCATTGACAAATGCTTGTACTTCTTTGTCACTGATTTTTTTAAGCCATGTCCAAGTGCCAAATACCACTGCAAATACCTGCAAGCGAACGTTCGGCATTGACAAATGCTTGTTTTGTTTTTGATACTTAAATTGCTTTATTCATTTTTTGTTACATATCCACAAATAGGACTAGATACAAGATAAACTTTCACATCACATTACATTACTTTACAATACAACACTCTACACAAACCTTCCTCCTCTCCTTACCCTTATCCCCCCGATTGGCATTGGTTGAAATTAATCCTGTAATTACCAGCCGTAACTATATACAGTACTGGGATGCTCATATAGCATATAAAGTCTGTAATTTGCTCCATCATCTATCAAATCTAAACATACAATTGTTTACACTAGCTATATTTTTTTCCACAGACAGACTGAACGGTAGTTTTTGTGGCCACTCATTGTACAATATTATATCTTCATTCAGTCAGTGTCTGTGGACAATTTTTTTAACTGACATAGCGATCATGTTTATATGAAACCTCCTTTCTGTAACAGCTATGGAAGAGTAATCTCCCACCAAGCAGATTAATGGTTCAATGTATTCTGCTACATCCAGTAAAGGATCAGCCCTTTGCTTAATTAGGGACCAGAGGGGGGCTACTTTTGGACACTCCCAGAATATGTGGTATAGTGATCCCATTCCTATTCTGCAGTGATTACATACTACCTTAGGGTCATTTCCCATTTTAGCTAGCCTTTCTATGGTATAATACATATTATAGATTGTTGGTACTTTGTCAGTCTGTCTTGAGATGTATACCTGTGCATAACTTGTCAAATCTTGGACCACTTAAGTGTCTTGTCTGGGAATTGCTTATCCCAGTACTTAGAGGCTCCTCCAGTATTTGGGATGACTTTCTCCAAGAGATTGGAGTAAATCCCTGAGATGGCATGTCTTCCTGTGGCAAGCTGTATAATATGACTTAAAGATTCCCCTTTTAGTCCTAATTCATCATTCAGATGGAATTTATCTATCATGTGCCTGATCTGGGATATTTTAAAACTAGATTTAAGATCTCGGTTGTTATTTTTGATAATTTCACCCACGGAGTGTACCCTTCCATCTTCCCATAAATCTGTGGCCCTTTTCCCGGATAATTGTGAGAACCATGTATTAGTAATCATGTGACCTCTTATTTTAAAGTTCAGATTTCCCATCAATGGTGATTCGGATCTTATGAGTTTTTATAGGCTAAAGAAGTGCACATCTGGGTGTGTATCCTTACTGATATTCCAATTGGGGTGTTTCTAAGTACCTGAGGGAGTAGTTTGGGAGGTATATATAGGAGGGCTTCCAGTGTTAGTTTAAGAGCTGCTAAAATTTCCTTCTCTAGTATTAGCCAGATGGGTCTATATGGGGACGGGTCCTAAACTGTATTTGGGTTTGCCCATCTCATATACTTTGCTGCGTGACTTGCCCAGTAATATAGTTTGATGCGTGGGAGTCTTAAGCCACCTTTGTTTTTTGGGGCTGTTAATTTGTTATATGCCATATAGGCCTGTTTGTTCTTCCAAATGAAAACGGTGAGCAGAGAGTGGACTTTAGCAAACCATGACTGAGGTAGCCATAGATTTAGCATGTTAATGGGATAAAAAAAGATGGGGTAATATGTTCATTTTGACTAAATTAATTCTTCCCCAAAGGGATAGAGGTAGCTTATTCCATCTCTCCAGATCATGTTTGATAACTAGCATCAATGTGTCTAGGTTGTATACTCTGGAAGATTTTGTGCCCCATGTTAGTATAATACCAAGGTATTTCAACTGCTTATATTCCCACTGAACCCCTAGATCTTCAGTTTCACATTTATGAGAGACCATATTTAGAGGAAATATTTTAGTTTTCTCCAAGTTTAACTTGTAGTTAGATAATTTCCCAAACTCTCTAATCACTTGTAAAGTTTTGATTATTGATTTCCTTGGGGTTAACAGATGCAGTAGTATATCATCAGCATATGGTGATAGTTTGAGTTCATGGCTCCCTATTTTGACTCCCTGAATTTCTGCATCCATTTTGATCTGGGTTAGAAGGGGTTCTAGATATAGGTTGAACAGTAAGAGGGATAGTGGGCATCCTTTTCTGGTACCCGAGGAGAGGGAAAAACTGTGCGAGAAAGTTCTATTGCAATATTTGCATGCACTGGGTGAGGTGTATAGTGCTTGAATCCATTGCACAAAGAGAGGAGAGAAGCCAAACTTGTGTAATACCTGAAACAAAAAGTTCCAGTCTACTCTATCAAAAGCTTTCTCTGCATCAAGTGACATCAGGATGGCCAGTGTAGTAGTATCCCTGGAAACAGAGAATATGTGGTCTAATTTCCTGAGGTGATCTGTAGATGATCTTCCTACCATGAATCCCACCTGTTCTGCACAGATGAGATAGGGCATTACATGATTCAGTCTAATAGCTAAAGTTTTTGCCAGTATCTTGAAGTCATAGTTTAGCAGCGAGATTGGTCTGTAGTTTGAAACTATTTCTGGATCCCTTTCTTCTTTGTGCAATGCCACTGTCAAGGCCCAGAATAATTGGGGGGGGGGGGTCTCTACTCTCTCCCTTCAGTATGCTGCGGTAAAATAAAAGCAACCAAGGAGACAGTTCCTTCCCCAGTTCTTTGTAGTAGTTGGGGAAGAATCGGTCCGATCCCAGGGCTTTATCTAAAGTTAATGTGTTGATTGCTTGTTGTATAGTATCTCATGTTCTGGGATGGGGGATATCACTCTTACTCTTTGATCTTCAGTTAGCTTAGGCAGAGGTAAGTCAGATAAATAAGTGTCAATACTATCTACCGGGTGGGGGGGTTGAACCTAGCCCTGTATAAATCTGCATAGGATTCCTGGAATTCCATTGCTATTTCCTTAGGATTTGTTTTGAGAGTGCCATCTCTCCTTGATTTAACTGCATTGATCACTCTGGATGTCTCAAGTTTCCCAACCTTTTCTTCCTGGTCAATATATATGGATTTTTTTTTGATAATTGCATATTTGGCTTTTTCACCCCGCAAATCATTGTAACAAGCTCGAAGATGAGTTAGTTCCTGTGTTTGTTGCTCACTAGTTAGTGGGTTTTAGATTTTTTTCCAATTCTCTAATTTTTCTAGTACATGGATACATAGATACATAGATTCATAGACAGTGTCGGCAGATAAGGGCCTATGGCCCACCCAGTCTGCCCGTTTGAGCTTGTAAGTTCAGTTTATGTTTTCCTTGATGTCTGTTGCCCCTTACTCCTGACCTCCAGAATTCCTTTATGTCTGTTCCATGCATTCTTAAATCCGATGATTGTTTCAGCCCCCACCACTTCCTCTGGCAGGGTGTTCCACTTGTCCACCACCTGTTCTGTGAAGAAATTCTTCCTCACATTTTCTCTGAATCGTCCTCCCTCCAACTTCATCCCATGCCCTCTAGTCCTGGAACATCTTTTTCGCTTAAAAGTAGTGTATTCCTGCACCCTGTTCCTCCCTGTAAGATACTTGTATGTCTCTATCATATCCCCTCTCTCCCTCCTCTCCTCTAGGGAGTAAATGTTCAGTTCCTTCAACCTGTCCTCAGAGGACTTGTGATGCAATCCATGCACCATCTTTGTTGCCCTCCTCTAAACCTTCTCTACCCTGTCTATGTCCTTATGTAGGTAAGGTCTCCAGAACTGTACACTGTACTCCAGGTGGGGCCTCACTAGTGTCTTGTATAGTGGAATTATGACCTCCCTTTTCCTGCTGGTGATGCCCCTGCCTATGCATCCCAGCATCCTATTTGCTTTACCTGCTGCCTTGTCAGACTGTTTCCCTTCCTTGAGGTCATCAGAGATGATAACCCCAAGATCCCTTTCCTGCTTGGTGCATGCTATATCCTCACCTCCCAACTGATATATTGTGCCAGGGTTTTTGTGCCCTACATGCATTATCTTGCACTTCTTTGCATTGAATTTCAACTGCCAAACCCCTGACCATTCTTCAAGTTTCTGCAGGTCCCTCCTCATTCTGTCTACACCCTCTGGTGTGTCTACTCTGTTACAGAGCTTTGTGTCATCAGCGAACAGTGAAATTCTGCCTTCCAGGTCCTGTGTAATGTCACTGATGAAGATGTTGAATAGGACCGTTCCCAGCACTGATCCCTGTGGTACCTCACTGGTCACTCTTCCCTCTGTGGAGTAACAGCCATTTACCACCACCCTTTGTGTCCTGCCACCCAGCCAGTTACCTACCCACCACATACTGTCCTGCCCACACTCATTTCTCCAGTTTGTGTCATAGTCTTCTATGTGGCACAGTGTCAAAGGCCTTGTTGAAGTCCAGATAGGCCATGTCCACTGCCCTCCCCTGATCCACCTCCCTAGTCACCCAGCCAAAAAATTAAATGAGGTTGATCTGACATGACCTCCCCCCTGGTGAAACCATGCTGCCTTGGGTCCTGTAGTCCACTGACAACCAGATGTTCAACCAATCTCTTCTTCAGTAGTGCTTCCATGATCTTCCCCACTATTGAGGTGAGGCTGACTGGTCTGTAGTTCCCTGCTTCCTCTTTGTTCCCACTTTTGTATAAGGAGACTACATCTGCTATCCTCCAGTCTTTGGGTACCTCCCCTGTTTCCAGTGATCGGCTAAACAGGATAGCCTGAGGTTCAGCCACCACCTCTCTTAGTTCTTTAAGGACCTTGAGGTGCACCCCATCTGGCCCCATTGCCTTATCAACTCTTATTACTTCCAGTTCCTTCAGGACCCTTTCTCGTGTAAAGGGACCTGTGTCCATTTCTGCACCATTCTCACTCCTTGTACTCCCTTCAGACCCATTACCCTCCACTTCCTCAGTAATGACTGAGCAGAAATACCTGTTCAATATGTCAGCTTTACTGTTGTCATCCTCCACGTGGCCCCCATCCTCCCCCCTCAGTCTCACTATCCCTCCCTTTGCCTTTCTTTTTTCACTTATGTACCTGTAAAAGGTTTTGTCCACTCTACCCACTGATTTTGCAATGTGTTCTTCTGTCTGAGCTTTGGCTTCCCTTACTGACCTCCCTGCCTCCCTTTGCTTCTCCTGGTACTTTTCCCTATCCCCTTCTGCCTGTGTCTTTTTGTATTGCCTGAATGCAGTCTTTTTGGCTTTCACTTTCTTTGCTACCTCTTTGGAAAACCATAATGATCTCCTCTTCCTTTTCCTCTTGCTAATCTGCTTAATGCATAATTCTGTTGCTCTTGCAATCCCCATTTTAAATACTGCCCACTGTTTTTCAACCCCTGATTCCTGCCCCATTTCCCCTTAATGCCTCTTTCAAGTATCTCCCCATTTTCCCAAAGTCTGCCCCTCTAAAATCCAGGATACGTGTTTTTGTGTGGTTTGGTTCTGGTCTTTCTGTGATTTCAAACCACAATGACTGGGGGTCATTGTTCCCCAGGTGCTCCTCCACTGTTACCCCCATCACACTGTCCCTGTTTATGAGCACAAGGTCCAGTATTGCCTTCTGCTGAGTTGATTCCATGACCTGTTGCTTGAGGAAGGTACCCTGAAGGGAGTCCAGGATAAATCTGCTCCTAGTTGATGCTGCTGCTGGGATGCTCCAGTCCACATCTGGAATATTGAAGTCTCTAACCAGTACTACTTCACCTTGTCTGCCATCCTTTGGAGGCTAGCATTAGCTCACTATCTGTTTCTTCCTCATGGGCTGGTGGTCTATAGGCCACACCGGTGAGGATGGCTGGCCCCATTTTCCTTTCCAACTTAACCCACAGTATCTCTCCCCCATTTTGTTCCTCCTGGATCTCTGTGGCCCCTATGTCATTTTTCACATACAGTGCCACTCTTCCTCCCTTCCTGCCTGCCCTGTCTCTTCTGAATATGTTGTAGCCAAGTATGGCCATCTCCCAGTCATGGTTATCATTACACCAGGTTTCAGTGATGGCCACAATGTCCAGGTCTGACTGCACCAAGACAGCCTCCAGATCTTCCATCTTGTTGCTGAGGCTCCTGGCATTTGCACACATGGCTTTCCATGATTTGACCTCCCTAGATTGTTTCGCTGTTCTAATCCAGCCACTTCCTTGGTTGTCCTTTATCCCTGGTTCTCCTTGCTGTCTGCCCTTCTGCTGAATTTTGCTCCTTTTCTGCCTATCCACCTCTTGGGCGCTAATATCTATCTTTTGCACACTGCTTTGTAGAGATAGCCACTCCTCTGGTTCACTGGTTCCACTGCTAGCTGTGGGGGGGTGAGCAAGTAGGTACCCTCATTGCTGGCCTGCCACCCCCCTTTGCTAGTTTAAATGCTTGTCAATGTAGCATTTAAACTTATCATTGAGTGCTTGATTCTCTCAGGATGGATGCAGGCCGCCAGGCTTGAACAAACCTCCATCCTCCAGGTGGGTCCCCAGTCACCAATGATCCAAACCGTTCCTCACAGCACCAGTTCTTCAACCATGAATAAAAGTTCCTGGTGCATGCACCCCTGTGCTCTTCCTTGCCTCTCGCAGGTAGTACTTCTGAGAAAGTGACAGAAGTAGCTACTAGCTTGAGACCCCTCCCCAATTTCCTAAACTCTTCCTGAACTTCCTTTGGTTCCCCATTTGCCAGGTGATTAGTACCTAGATGGATAATGACATCCAGCTCACCCTTCCGTCTTGCCTTCCTAGTGATCCCTAGGATCTTCCTTCCATCCCTCCATGCCATGGCACCTGGTAGGCACCTCACCTCCCTGTCCTCCCCCTCCTGTGTTCCTAGTTGGATCCCTCTTATGATGGAGTCCCCCACCAGGATTCGCTTCCTTCTCCTCTGGGGTCCACTGCTTTCCCTGCTGAGGTCACGTCCTTGGCCTAGTAACATTAATAACTGCTGTTCCCTTTCTCTCTTTCATCTAGCTGCAATCTTTATAAGTTTCCCTCAAAGGAAGCACTTTAATCCACCCCACTCCATATCCACATGGTCTGTGGAGTTCTGATTATACTGTGAATAAGTTTCAATACTAGATTTTAGGCTTTCAACTATGCTTTTGTCCTTCCATAAATGGTTGTTAATTTTCCATGTTGTTTCTACCTGGTGAGTGGAACCGAAAGAAAGATTGCAAATCACTGAAGAATGATCTGATATGACTTCTGGAGAAATCTGACAATCCATGAGATCCAGTAGAATTTGTTTACTAATTAAAAAATAATCAATGCGGGATGAGGTACCATGTATTGCTGATCAGAAACTATATTCCCTCCCTCCCAGGTATAAAACCCTCCATGGGTCACAGAGTCCCAACTTATTAGCCAAATCCCTAATGGCTCTCTGTGCTGCAGATAGCCCTGTTCTTGTTTTGCCTGTTCTATCTGCATCTGGGGAGAAAGGAATACTCCACTCTCCTCCTAATATTATAGGCGCAGATAGAAAAGGCAATAATATGTTAATCAATTACATAAACAAGGAGGGAGTGTCCGTGTTAGGACTCTATATGGAGTCCAGTACAATATCAGACCTCTCCAGCATGCCAATTATGAACACGTATCTACCCATTGGGTCCTGGATACACTGATTGCATTGGGACCCCAAATTCTTTGTCAGCAAGATTGCCACACCTTTGCTTTGAGTGGATGATCTTGCTGCATATACTTGGTCCATTTGCATCCTTTGCAGAAGATTAGCATCTGTGTCTAGTAAGTGTTTCCTGAAGGAAACTTATTTGACTTTTAATCACTTGTAAATGTTTAAGGACCCTGTACTGTTTACTCTTACTGCGCATCCCTTTCACATTCCATGTCATAAGCTTATATGTATTTGACATTCTGAGGTATGACACTAAGTAATGACTGGTTAGTAGCCAAAAATGAAATAATCCCCCCTTTACCAATGCCATGGTGTCCCTCTCCTCTCCCCCATTTCTTCAATGCCTGCCAACACTTTCCCCCTGTATCCAACCCTCCAACCCCCTCCTCCTCCCTCTCATTCCCTTCACCTTCTCTTTGCAAGAGACTTGTTTCTCTGGAATGTAGAGAAGTCTGAGAAGTCACTTGACCCCTCCCTCAACTACTCTACCTTATTTGGCATGAGTCAGTGAATTAAGGGACCCTTCCCTTAATATGGTAAATGATGCTGCCAGGCTCAACTTTCCCCAGTCCTCCCGCTACCCCCAACTCCTTTTAAAAAGCCAATCATAATATCAAAACTATCTCTTATTGCCCACAACTTTCTAATAAAAGGAGAAAGAGGATTTTCTATTAATCAGTAAGAACCTAAAAGTTCTAATAAGTAACCCACAATAAACATGCATCAGGGCTTAATTTTGACCCCTGCTGGTGATGATTTAGTTTGGTGTTATACCATTCCTTTTGTGAATAATCCTGCACTCCTGAGTAATGAAATCATACATTTAGATACTCCAAGTAATTAACCTTCATTTCCCTTGTATTGTGTGTAGCATTAGCCCTGTCACTAATCATTATTAACTTTATTTGAACTCCTAAATTAAGCAAGTAAAATACCTAGAAAATACCTAGAATTCCAGTATCTTGAATTGCAATCCTTAAACCCTGTAAATATCGAGAAGGATCTGTAATACCTTGCCCTTCTAATTTAAATTGAGCAAAACATCTGCCAAATTCCCTCCTTGTAAGCTTTAGCACCTTATTTATCATTATGAGCATAACAGGTGCTATACCTATCAGGGAAGGAAAAAAGTACCCCCCCAGAAAACCAAAAAACTTTTAGTGAACTGTAGTCCCCATTAATTCAAACAGTTTTCTGAAAGTCTGTCCCCCACTCTGCAGCTCTGCGCACTCTCATGCCGTTTTTGCTGCAACGGTTAGACAACTTCTGTACCACCACAACTGTGCACATCATTGAGAGGACGCTTGCAGTTTTAAGGCTGAGTGCACATGCCACCAGTCCTAGTTCCTCTGGTGCACGAGGTGTCCCAATTTTCCCCTTACTTACAATTAATCCAGTTTGGCTAGTTTCTAGTAGAGAATGACTATCCAAATTGCAAATGATAGATCCATTCTACTGTGCCATTCGATCATTACATCTCCTGAAGTGGACCCAGGTATTGCTCCAAAACCTTCCTTATTACTGACTGAGACTCTGTTCTAAAGTTCCAAAATATGGAAGTGTTGCAGTCCATAGGTTAGCCCATTCCAGTGACTTTAATGATCTTTTCTTTTGCCCCATTTAACAACTTTCTCACTGAAAAGTAGCCTTCTATTGTCTCCGCCTTTTCTTTTAAGGATCCCCACTGCAGAGCCATCATTTTTTAAATAGGTCTGGCAAGAGTTGCTGTAATTCCAGTACTGCTTGCATGTTGGATTCATGTGCATGCCACTTGTCTTGAACTTTAACTTGTAGTTGCACTGGGTATAGCATTTTGAACCACACTCCTGCAGGGATGAACTGGAAAATAGTGGAGTGGAAAGACCCCCTTTTTTGCCACACTGAAGCTGGCAGATCCTGTGCTATGTGTATCTTATTGTCTTCCAACATCATGGCTTGAAGTTCTCTAAGTTTCATAATTATATGCTGTTTATCTAAAAAGTTCAGGAACTTCAGGAGGAAAGGATGGGAGGTGAACCTGGATCAGATTTGGGGCACAATGCCCTATGAGCCCTTTCCACCACATACAAAGGGCTGTTAGGGGAGGGACCGGCTATATTCTCCAACAACTTTTGAACAAAAACAATAGGAGAGGAACCTTCCTGTCCCTCAGGAAGTCCAATAACTACCAAATTGTTACGCCCCTCTAAATCTTCCAGTTTGGTTTCCATTCTAAAAAGTTGCATTTTAATTGCTACTAGTTCTAGCTCTGTAGTTGTTTTCCACTTTTCCAGCAATATTGCCCTCTCTTCAGTATCCCTTGCTTGCCCGGATACATCCGATATATTAGATTTCAATGAGGTTACTTCTGCAGTCAAAAGAGTCATTGCTTCTTTTATAGGTTTCATCTCAATTAGGAAGCGCTCTTCTGATAGTGGTGTCAGCACCACTTTGCTGAGCAAGGTCAGGGCTGCTTTGGAGCTCTGCTGCTTTGGTTTCTTTGCTGCATTGTCTGGTAAGGTAGGGGAGAATGTTGAGGCAATTCCTGACTCATTGTTATCTCCATTTTGCATTTTTGAAAAGTTCTTCATTAAACAGACCTGTAGTAATGTCCTACAAGTATTTTCCGCTTTAGTTGGCTGCTGTATTCTTAATTTTATAAGCTTAAATGTAGGTCGGAAGAGCAGGAGAAGTATCGTGGCACTGCTTCCTTCTAGCCAGACATCACGTGACCCTCCATGGAGGTGGATCCTATCGGATGGTCAGACCATCATGCCTTGAGGTTTAGTTTTGTGACCCTTTGAAAGGGGCCTGCCCCTAAGGAACTGGTTTAGTACCATCCTTTAAGACAGGTAACACCTGAAGGCCTCATGATGGTATTAGACCTTTTGAGAATTCCATCAGATAGTAGTAACCCAGGGCCTATTATGCTGACCTATAATAGGGCAATAGTTGAGGCCCTGGATGTCATTGCTCCAGTTCATGTTCATCCACTTACCTCTCGCCCAGGTGCCCCATGGTTCAGTGGGACACTAAGGGAATTGAAGAGGCAGAGGAGAAGGTTTCAGAGACATTAGCAGAAAACTCACCTGGAGAGGGAAAGGCTTAGGTTATTGAACCATTATAAGGTCTACCAATCAGCAATTTCCCACAAGAAGGCAGAATTCCTGCCCAGGGAAATTGCTGCCATGAGAAACAGATCAGTCCAGCTCTTCTGGGCCATGGACAGACTGCAATCCAGCCAGTCTGTGATCTGGTGGAGCATTGTCACAAGGAAAATGTGAGGGGTCTGCTCAGTTCTTCCCTGATAAGGTGTCCACCATTAGGATAGAGATCAACCAATGCCTCCCTATTGGGCTTTGTGGTGGTCAACCGGGTGGTACTAATGCCCAGATGACCCAGTCTAATTTCACCCAGCCAGTAGTTATGGACATAGTGAGGATCATCCAGAATTTGTGGCCAACTTGCTGTAGTCTGGATCAGGGCACAACACACCTTCTTCTAGGGTGTGTTGAGGTTATTGTCCCGGTCCTGGCTCGGAGAGTCTGGGCTTCATTGGAGAGAGGGATATTTCTGGATCCCTTAAAAGAAGTGGTAGTTAGGCGTCTGTTGAAAAAGCCCTCCCTTGACCCAGACTGTCCTGCTAACTACAAACCAGTCTCAAACCTACTTTTTACAGGGAAGGTTATTGAGAAAGTGGTCACTCTGCAGCTGGAGGATCATTTATCCATCCACAATGTCTATGACCCTCTCCAGTCTGGCTTCAGGAAAAGGCATAGCACCAAGATGGCCCTGGTTCGAGTACTTAATGACCTTTTGCTGGCAAGAGATCAGAGAGCCTGCTCCATCTTGGTTCTCTTGGATCTCTCAGCAGCATTTAACACTGTGGATAATGGGGTGTTGCTTGAATGCCTGTGGCTGCTTTCTGGACTAGAGGAGTGGTCCTTAATTGGTTTCAATCATTCCTCGAGGGCATGTCACAGAGGGTTGTATCAGGAATTTATCCCTCATTCCCTTGATTCCTGCACTGTGGAGTACTGCAGGGTTTGGCGCTTCCCCCATGTCGTTTGCAGTGTATATGCTGCCACTAGGGGACATTATAACATGATGCTGGTTGAGTTTTCACTGTTATGCAGATGATTCTCAACTGTACATGTCCTTTGTTCACAGCCAGGAGTTTGATAAAGTCTTAATGTTTAACAATTGCCTACTGGAGATACAGAACTGGATGAGTGCCAGTTGGGGAGGTTAAACCCAGAAAAAATGGAGGTGTTGTTTGTGGACCCTGATCTGAAGATGATTGGATCATGGGCAGGAAGACCCTCCAGTTTACAACTTGGAGGAAACCTGCTCAATGCTTCGAACCAAGTGCAGAACCTTGGGGTGGTGTTTGATAAAGGCCTGACCTTGATGGCTCAGGTGTCGGTCACAGTCAATTCTGCTTTTTATCATCTGAGAAACATTGCCAGGGTAAAGCACTTGGTTCCTTCTGAGGATCTTTCTACATTGGTCCACGTCTTTCTTACCACTTGTATGAACTACTGTAATACCTTCCACCTAGGGATTCCTAGAGTGGATATTCACCAATTGCAGCTGGTGCAGAACGCGATGGCTAGGTTGTTAACTGGAGCCCCTGGATCCAGTCATATAACACCTGTGCTGCGTGAACTGCACTGGCTGCCTGTACAGTGGTGAATCACTTTCAAGGTCACATTGCTGACCTATAGAGCCCTACACAATCAGGGACCTCAGTACCTGCAAGACCTCCTATCTCTCTACTGTCCCTCCCGTTCACTCTGCTCCTCCGATGAGGGATTGCTAGAGGTTTCCAGGGCATGTTTGAAAACATTTGGAGGAAGATCTTTGCCTTTATGGCTCCTACCCTGTGGAATTCTCTACCTCATCAGATACGAGAGAACCTGACCGTAGAAGCGTTTAAAAACTCCCTTAAGATGTACCTTTTCAGAAATGCTTTTGAAGGAATTTAAGATTTTAAGTTTTTATGTGTTGAATTTAGTTATGTTATTTTAATGTGTTTTTAATCTGTGTGAGTATGGTGTAAAAATGCCCTGAGCTATGGTTAGGTGCCTTGTACAAATAAAATTTTGCTTACTTACTTACTTACTTACTTACTTACTATATAGACTGGAGGCAGCATAGCACAGAGGTTTAAGGCTCTGAGCTGCAAATCTGGAGACCTGGGTTTTAATCCCACAGCCCCCACTTGCATACTGTGGGACCCTGAGCAAGCTGTGCTCCCAGGTTGCATCTGTAAACAAGTTTTCAACTTAGTGTGTCTCACCTGGTTAAACAATTGGAAAAAAAATCGACTAAATGATGGTTAGGTGTGGTATGCAAGGAAAGCAACCTATTGGGAGAGCTAACCAGATCATAAAGCTACAAACCTTAAGGGTGAGTGGTTTTATAATCTGGTTATCAGCCTTGAATGGTTTATGTCCTTATGTACCACAGTGCCACAGTTCCCCATCATTTATTGTATAATAATACATTTGGATAGCTACTGTTAGTTTTAATCACAATTGTGTAAACAGGGAAAAGGTATACAAGGAAATAACTACTAACCACTTGTATGGGGGAAGTTCCATTCTATATTATATCTATGTATCACTGTGTCACAACATCATCATAGTATATGGTTAGTGCTTACTGTGGATAAAAAGCAGTGGCTTTCGAAAAGTTGTTGTAGGGCAGTTCAAAGGTCAAGAAAAGCGGTTGTAGTATCGTTCCGATGTCACAACGATACTACAACAACTTTTTCCCTTTGAGCTGCTGCCTGATTG